>OU015498.1:160780984-161260984 GCA_907164885.2 Dolomedes plantarius | reverse complement strand
CGTTTATATCAATATTATTAAATAGATCTTTAAAATCATAAGTTACAATATATTTACAGTTATCTAATGTTTGTAGTTTTCTAATTAGACTATAGCTATTATCAATTATACCACAAACACCAGATGTTATATTTTTATAGATTAATTTAAGGTATTTTAATAATAATTTACTTGCTTTTGTAGCATAAGTGTTATGACCACAGGTTACTGCTCTAAAAGCAATAGGTGTTTTATGAAATTTAGGAACTAAAGTTATATAAGGAAAATGATAAATGTTAGATGAAATACCCAGTAGTTTATATTTTGCTATGATTTTCTTAATAATAATACTAGTAGTTTCTTTTAATGGCTGAATTTATATATATATATATATATAGATAGATATATATATGTATATACCGGGTGGCCATAATTAAACTGACAGTGCTCACAGTGTTCTGTAGCGCGATCTATTTGCGAGAATGACGCCACATTTTGTAGGAAGATTAAACAAGACGGGGGACGCAGGATTCCACGAAAAAATAAATTAGTTCCAAAAGTCACCGCTAGTGGACTATTAGGCGCTGTGTAATAGAAAATAGAGTGTTAACAAATGCAAATTAATACGGAATAAAATTACCTTTTATTATGCACATTTTCTTATTTAGTTCAAGTGCATTATGGCAACACTTTTAAAAAAGCGTAAAATCTACATAACACCGATAAAGTCTCGTGATCTGCAATATCACATACGCTGAGCAGAAGAAGAAGTTCTTTATTCAAATTTCACGTTACATCCATTGGCACAGTTACGTTTCGAATCAATCGGATTGAAAGTTTATGTGCAATGTCTCCTTCTTTAGTCGAGCGTGCGTTACTGGTCAAATTCTTTTACCTCAACCAGTGCAACGCGTCAGCCGCTCTTCGTGCTTTTAGAACGCACAAAAAAATGCGTAAAGGTAATGGTCCTGTGTCAGTCAATGGGCTAAAAGCAATGGTTGCGACGTTTGAGAAAACAGGTTCTCTGAAGGTTCAGTCAGGCAGAGGACGAAAACCTGTACCACAGGATACAATCGAAGCAGTAAACAATCGGTCCGTATTAATTTGCATTTGTTAACACTCAATTTTCTATTACACAGCGCCAAATATTCCCCTAGCGGTGACTTTTGGAACTAATTTATTTTTTCGCGGATTCCTTCGTCCCCCGTCTTGTTTAATCTTCCTACAAAATGTGGCGTCATTCTCGCAAATAGATCAAGCTACAGAACACTGTGAGCACTGTCAGTTTAATTATGGCCACCCGGTATATATGTATATATATATATATATATATGTATATATATATATATATATGTATATATATATATATATATATGTATATATATATATATATGTATATATATAAATATAAATATATATATATATATATATATTTATTTATTTATATATATATATATATATACATGCATATATATATATATATATACAATGCCCTTTAATTTAATTAACAGCAAACATCCATCACACCGATTTCTAATTTATTTTTTTCTTCATGCATAAATAATGCACCAATAATGCTTGAATAATGCAGGAATAATGCATGAATAAATCATGAATAATGCATGAATCATTTATATATATTCTATATATATATATATATATATATATATACGTATATATACAATGCCCTTCAAATTAATTATCAGCAAACAATTATCACACCGTCTTCAAGCCTTTTTTTTTCTTATCAGCAAACAATTATCACACCGTCTTCAAGCCTTTTTTTTTCTTAATGTACAAATAATTCACCGATAATGCATGAATAATGCAGGAATAATGCATGCATAAATCAGAAGCCAGAAAGACAACTCCCACTAAGGAGTTATGAGGAGGGACTTTCTTTGCATTAATTTGGGGGGTTACTACAGTCGCATATAATCGTCCTTTTTGGCGGTGCGGTCCGCAAAAAATAATTAATTTAATCCTTAATTTAATCCTTTTTATCCGATTTTCTGGTCAGTTACTTTCTTTACCCCACTACACGTGTGAACATGGTCCAACCCGAACTTTGCCGTGAAACTGATAATCGCGGAAAGGCTGGATAATTGATTACACAAATTATGTGATGGGACTGTGTTTTATATGAAGTTATTGCCACTCCTGACCTACGACTACAACTTCATTGTGACTTTACATGCTTAGCACGATTTATATATACATATATATGTGTGTGTCTGTGTGTGTGTGCGTGGCCTATGTATATATGGTATTTGTCTCTTTGTAATGTTTCTTTTTGTACGACTTTTACATATTCTTTGAATGCGATTGTTCTCGCCGCCAAACTCTCTTGACTGGGAATCAGATGTATAAACTGAAAATTTTACTATAACAGATGAAATCTATTTTTCTTACTTATTTCACCTGTGATTTTTTTTCATTTAGTTTTTTTCATTTTAATGTCCAATATTTAGTTCTATTCTGATATCTAAATGTATTTTATTTAGTAGCAATTAGGTTCCAGCAATTTTATGAATATTGGTTTTCCTGCACTATCTTATATTTTTTAAGATAATAAAATGCAATATTTTGAATTATTTTTCAAACTTTGAGAGATAAAAGTTATTGAACGAGTAAAATTCGTAAGTTTTTCGAAAAATAATGTAACAGTATACAAAATTAATACATCGTATATTTCAACAAACTGAAATCTTATTATTAACTTCATCATTATTACAATTTAAAGAGTTACTGAAGTATAATTTTCTAAATCTCTCCCACTTTTGTAACAAAGTTATCATTACATTAAAAATGAGCTATATATATATATATATATATATATATATATATATATATATATATATATATATATATATATATATATATATATATATATATATATATATATATATATATATATATATATATATATGTATATATATATATATATATATATATATATATATATATATATATATATATATATATATATATATATATATATATATATATATATATGTATATATATATATATATATATATATATATATATATATATATATATATATATATTATATATATATGTATATATATATATATATATATATATTATTTATTTTTATATTTATATTTATAAATTTAAATTGTTGGGAAATGTACAAACCTTATTATCGCAAAGGTTCATGCGAATAAACTGGCAAATATTTTTCCATATTATAACTGCATCTAGATAAACGGAATAAAAAAAAATATTATAAATTGGTATCGTGTAAAAAATTCAAATCGTATACTTTCCTTAAAATTAGCTATTGTTAAGTTTTAAAGTCAACTAGTGTTAAAAATAAACTTTCCGAAATGTTGTAATTCCCTGACCGAGATACTATCAAACTGTTAATAACGTAGTTTTCCCACTTGCACCCAACACTCATCTGACACAGAATGCAACTATATAAGCAGAGCCATCTATCGTAGCTGTTTCAAGTTATTTTCTCTTTTATTTTATCTCGTAAAATTCAAGCTTTGTTTTGTTTGGAAATTTTTCACGCTGCAAAACATTACTTTATTTCAATCATACCAATTTTGTCATTGCTTAAATATTGATATGTAATCTTAAAAAAAGGATTGAAATGAAATAACTCATTTAATGATTTAATTGTGAATATAATTGAAGAGAATTATTTTTTCAATAAAAGCTTTTATCGGCAAAACATAAAAGCAAGTTTTAATGATGTGTTAAATATTGAATGTGTAAAAAAGTTAGTAAATTTCTGTAAGTTTTAAAAAAAATCATGAAATGAATACCGTAAAATCTTGACTATAATATGCACACGTGTATAATACTCATGCATCATTTTGGAGCGAAATTTTCGAAAAATTTTGGACGGATATTCGACCCAATAATACGCACCTATAACTTTTCAATATTTTATTTAAAAATTTCAAAAATATTTATTAACATAAATAACATTTGTAATAAAAATAAACGAAAACGTCTAATTTGGTAAAAAAAAAAACTTAGATTTTAAATTCAACACAAACAATACTGTGAAATTAGAAGTCTTAATCACTTTAACTAGAATGCAGTTCATCGATTATTTGTCGTTTATTCAATATTTAAAACTACTTTTTTTTTGTACACACGTGTAATACGCACTCTCATTTTTGCGGACTAAAATGTGAAAAAAAATTGTGTATTATATTCAAGATTTTACGGTAATTGTGTATCATATATAACATTTTATTTTGTCGTCCCTTCATAGGGGGCAATGCTGTTCGCCTGTATGGTGCCCCCATAATAAAATGGACAGTAAACTGCGGCGTTGTATAGGCGAATGTTTGACTACAAGTGCCTCCACATTAGTTTAAAGAAAAAAACATTTTATATAGGATTTTATAACATTTCTTAGAAGCAATGATTAAATTTTTTTTTTATTCATCTTTCTTTTATTCATCTTGTGCGCGAAAGGTTCATGCAATTTTTATTTGATTAGTTCTTTGTTAAAACTGTATCCGAGTTAAACTAATACTACAGATCAGTATTCAATAATCTAGGTAGGCATTAGGACCCTCCCCACTGTATAATGGACCTTAACATAAGAGAGTAACAATTCAACTTAAAATTGTTATAACCGATATCTGAAATTCACTATTAAACCCAAATTTTATAAATGGGTTTGAACTTTATTCAGATGTCAATGATCATGCTTTCATTTTTGAGGATTAAATCAGACAAAGTACATTTATGCTTTTTTTGTAAACAGTGAGGTGTATTACCAAGCATAAAGGAGACGTTTAAGTAAACGAGAGATTCAGACTTTTCCAGTTATCTAGTTAGTAAGTAAACTGAGTTAAAGAATATTTACGTAGTACATAACAAATACACTGAGGGACAGTTTCTGGAGAGCGAATCACCATTTGACCATCGGAACTATATACAATTACTAATAGACTTTAAATGAAAGGACTACATGATAACATGAAAAGGAGCTCACATTCTGAGGCCAAATGAAGCAATTTAAATTGTGGGCTCAAGAGAATGTGGGATTATTTTTTAAAGATCTCGATATAGGTCTGTATAATAGAGTGGAAGGTGTGACTCTGGGTACACTTAACAGCTTATCGTTTATATTTTAAATGAACGAGAAGGTGATAAAAATGTAACAAAAAAGTTGATTTTTTATATCATCTCTTTTTTATTTCTGAGTTTATGTTACATCCGAAAAGTCAATATAAAAATTTCCTGTAAGAAATTTGACAGTGATATTTAAATTCTACAATTGTTTTATCTTATACGTTTTATTCATCCAATTATATTAGTACTAGAAGGTAACCCGTCATCTTGACGTCATAATACTAATAATGACGTCATAATGGAAAAAATTTATATGAAAGTTAAAAAATATCCCGAATTATCTAACAATATTGCATTTAATCCCCACCTTGTAAAAGCAAACCCTTTCATTATTTTTTATTTATTTAGTTTTTCATGCGATTGGAAAAGTAGACTGCCATCCAACCCGTCATTTTGACGTCATAATACTAAAAATGACGTCATAATGGAAAAAGTATATGAAAGTTAAAAAATATCCCGAATTATCTAACAATATTGCATTTAATCCACACCTTGTAAAAGCAAACCCTTTTATTACTTTTTATTTATTTAGTTTTTCATGCGATTGGAGTAGTAGACTGCCATCCAGTTTTTTACAGCTCACTACGCGATATGAATACTTGAGTTACTTGATTCATTCACATTCAAGTTTGTTTACTTTCAGAATTCATCGCAAAAGTAAACAGATTTTCAAAAACTGTTAAATATACAGCTAAAAGCATCCGATATTTTTTTTTTAGTTCTGAATGTTTTATAGAAAAATAGGCTGAACAAACGTGATTTGATGGAGAAGATATTAGTTTTTAGGTAAGAAAAAATTCTGATCCACATCTGAAATTGAAATTAAGCCTAACTGGCGGTTTGTTTACTGAGGGCTTCAATTGAAAGATGAGTACAGCCCGGAAGTGTTATACAGAGACAACGGCTATTATATATATAATTTTACATTATTTATATTGTTACTTATTGTTTATATATTGTTCAAATTTATTACTTAATTCAATGAATGCATTAATAGTTGCATTTTGTGCGTTTAAATTATTTAGACGTTAAGTATTGATTGCGGTTGTGGTGAACTCGATTGAAAAGATTCTCTAGCGAAAGAGCTGCAATAAACTCGGGCCAGTTTAGACATTTGTACATACGATATTTTTTAAAATTTCATAAGATTGAACAGCATTTCTATATATATTTACACTCTAGAGAGACTATGTCTAAGAGTATAACTGCTCCTAGGACTTCAATATGAGATTATTTTAGTTTATATTAATTTGATGAAGATGTTGATTGCACTAGTGCTACTAAACACAGTTGCTGCACAGTGGTTATAATTTAGAATATAATTTTTCAGAGCAATAAAGTATTTATATAATTATGCCTTTAGAGAAAATTTTCTATAATTATTGGAATTTTGTACTGATTTCTTCATTTAATAATAACTCAAAGCCTTTAAAACAACACAGGAAACATTTAGTTATCACTTTATAAAGTGTTTTTCAACAAGAATAATCGAAACAAATAGCTCTTTTGAATCAAGATAGCTCCAGATAAATGTATTGATATTTTGTAAATTAGATAAAGCTCTAATAACTGATTTTCATTTGTAATTTGAATGAAAATGAAAAAAAACTTATTTGTCTATAGCCTTGAGAAGGCACTATTAAACATTTCCGTAACAAATTTCTTTCTGTTGCAATGTTTCGTCTTATATCCGGCCATGATTGCCTTCGTAAGCACCTACATCGCATCAACGTTGCTCCTGTCTCTCTTTGCCCTTTATGTAATCTTAAGGAAGATATGGACATGTCATATCTATGCGTACGCCCTGCTCTCCACCGTATTTCGATTTGGGAGCGTTACTGGGTGGCTCGGAACGCAACACGTTCATAGATATACTGATGCCAATTCGGTTTGTTATGTATTGAATTTGATGTTCAGTTGTCTTATAACATGCCAATGGAAATAAATAAATTAAAAAAATATTTCTTCCGAGACATTTTTAAGAGAACAGTTAGTTAAAGGATGATTTGCACAAAAAGAAATTAGGAAAATAATTCATATAGAGAATCAGCTAAAAATAAATTTTAGTTGAGAATTCTTTAGCATACCCACGAGCTATTGAAATGGCTGTCATTTTTATGTTACCTAAAGAGAGTTTCGATGTTGATGAAATTTGAAATGATAGGGCTTTAAGTCGTTGCTTGGCTAAATTTTCTAAATTTATTTTTTTATGATAAAATAAATTTTTTATATAAATATGTAAAATGAGGATAAAGAAAAACATTTTAAAGCCATTTTTTTAGTGTTCCAGTATCTGAAAAGAAATTTAAGGAGAATAAATTAGAACCATTATTTCCGAGAAAGAATGTAAGAAAATTTTTTTATGTTGGCATAAATTGAACCAACGTACATATAAAGAAGGTACTCAATTAAATATAACCAAACACATTTTTAAAATCCTGAAAGTTTGTGTCTGGTTGAATTAGAATTGAGAAAAGAGTAAACTAGATTTCAAAATGTCTTTATTGAAAATGCCTCTAAAAGGGTTTACAAATATCTTAACAGCAATACACATACGAAAGTGTATTAACACGTTGCTGCCTGCAACAAGTTTTCTTAATAATGTCCCAAGTGTGAAACAATACCTCTAAAGGGAAAAAAAGAATTTGTCAACAATCAAAAAATACTAATCTTCGTTGACCATAGACAAGCAACGGCAATTATATGTCTAACTAGGTCTGCATATTTATGACTTTTTTATTCAGGAAACATTGTCGGTATCTCTCGCCTAATCTACAAAGAAGACCCTTACAAAATCGTTGAAGTAGGAAGGTTTGTCGGTAATGCTCGAAACAAAGTAACCGGGAAGGAAGTGTAGAAAAAAATCAAGATACTAGGAAACAGCTTACCTTCCATTGTCAATTGTTTCCCTATGGATGAGTAAGGAAGTTCCTTGCAGCTCGAGAAAAGGCCTTTGATTTCTCTGTCCATCACTGCGATAACATTCGAGTAGTAAAGGAACTGATAAGTTAGTTTTTTTGTTGAATAAATCAAATCTCGTTACATGATATTTGATTACAGAGTAGGTCTAATGAAGTAGATATAGAAAGTGGAGTAGCTTAATGCGCTTGTTATCATCAGAAAATAACTAGAAATACATGTTCAAAATGTAAAGTTATGTGTTTTGCATTTTATGCTTTGTGATATATGTAGTAATCTAATCGAAAAAACTTCACAAAAATTCATAAACGCCACCTGTTAAGAAACAAGTTATCGATAGTTTTTGCATTCTGCATACTAAGAAAACTTCAATTAATCTTATTTCTTGTTTATGTTATAATCCTAGCATTATGTAAGGCTGCGACGCACACAGCATATAAATATAAGAAACTGTTTTATATTAATACTTTCTATAAATGTGATAGCTATGATCACATAGTATTTTAATATATGAAGCTTTTATAGACGTTTGAGGAACGAAAAAAAGGTGTTTTAATATAATTTTAATAATTTATATTTTCGTATGTACTTGACCATAATATATACGTGTAAGCATGAACACATTTATGCGTGTATGCATAAATATGTGTAGGTAAATATTCTTGTTTTGATTACTTTTTCCATTGCCTTTCATTAAAATTTTTTAAAAATTATTTATTTTTTGCTTGCTTAGATTATACATAAGTAAGGGAGTAAAAGTGCATTTATAACGTGTATATGATTGAATTAACCTTAATTTCAATTAAATATTGTCCAACGTCTTTGTTTCGGTTAATTTATAGTCTAAAGTTCCCTTTAAATAAATAAATATATATATATATATGTGTGTGTGTGTGTATTTGTTCTATATATATCTTGTCGAAGAAATTGCCGAAACTTATCCTGTTGAAATGAATATTGCTCATGTGCAATAGGTGTTCAATAGGTACAATTGAACCCATTTTAATGCACCGTTAAATTTAACTATATTAATTGCATGACAAATTAAGTGTATGAATACTCTTTTTCTCATAATAAAAACCTAAAAATATATTTTTTGTGTTTCATACCTTTCTTAAACTACCAGATCATTATCATTACTTTGAAATTACATTTGTTCAAGGAATCCAGTGAGATGTTTCTGTTATACATGTATGAGGTATACTAAACACAAAGGTTCCAGTAAAAGAAAAATTGGATTTGCTGTTTGACTGAGTTATTTATCCATCTATAATAACGTAAATAGAGAAAAAAGATGACTAATATTTTCCATTTTGTATTTTACTTTAATGCCTTGCCTATGCCAAACCTACTGAATCAGAGTAAAGTTATGACTTTGTAAATTTTATACCTAGAAAATTATTTATGCAAAAAAAAAAAATACCTAAACGATAATTACATTTCAACTGAAAGATCAGAAAACGCCAAAGCATGATAATGATTTTTTTTTCAGCGTCAAAAAATTTAGGAAATAACTAACTAAATTTTTTAGGTAATTTAAATACAAAAAACCTTGAACAAAAATATCAATTTCTTTTATTATATGTTTTTCAATAATGTACATAACTTTATTTCATTTTTCGTTTTAAAAATTTACTCTGTTCATTATGAAATACGTTTAAGACATTGTTTTCACAATTCAAGCTGCAAATTTATACTTATTCAGATACTTTGAAGTAACTAAAGTCTATAAGCTCAATCACGCTAATAATAATTAGAGCTATATGTTTTAAATATACAAGAGTTTGGCGAAATTATGTTTATGTAAAAACATTACATATACAATGTAATTGTATATTAAAACATATTTCTCTTGAAATAAATACATAAAAGCTCAATTAAAAAAAATCTGAAAAATAATTTACTTTTAGAGAAAGTATATATATATATATATATATATATATATATATATATATATATATATATATATATACATATATATATATATATATATATATATATATATATATATATATATATATATATATATATATATATATATATATATATATATATATATATATATTGTATGATAACAGTAAAATTTCCTTAAAAGTCATATGAGCCATTAATGTTTAACTTTTCAATGAAGTAAAAAAGGAAAAATACCAAGAATGATTTAAATTATCTGAAACAGAATAAAACATATCTTCAAAAACAATGGATGCATGATGATTCTCTTAATAATTAAATATTACAAAAGAAAAAAAAACAGTTCCGAATGATTGAATTTACGTGCATTTCTCAGAATTTCTATCATCAAGAAAGCAAACTTACCTTGATCAAGTGCTCCGAAAGAACAAATTCAGACCTAGATATTTCGGTGGGTTTAGCTTATATATTATTATTCTAAGATAAGCTAAGGCCGAACATTATTTTTCGAAAAGCGCATCTCCTCGCGAAATATTTGATCGAGTTTACATATCATTCAAAAATAAAAGGAAGAATATTACGAACCGAATTTTTTTTAGAAAAAGAGGTAAATGTACATTCCTTTGTAACTTAATATCAAGTTCGAGTCATTACACTGATGAAGCACGTTTGTCCTGTCTTGAACCTGTATTTTGTAATTCCTTTTCATTTCCATGGATACCCATTACTATGGTAACGAAATAAATTGCACCATCCATTTTTACTTAATCGTCAGAGAGAAACATGTAATTTCTTCATTAAAAGAAAAGCTTATGGCTAATTGTTTTAAACAGAATTTTTTTCCTATACCTATTAATTCATTAAAATTCACCAGAAAGTTCTGCTAAGTGTAAATTAGTATTTTAGGGTTTGTATTATAAAAAATTTTCGAATTTTTGCTTACTGAATAAGGAAGAATAGAAAGGGATCATTGTGTTTAAATATTAAAATATGTTAACGTCTTAAAAATTTTTATGAATTAGCAGACAAAATATTTTGATTTATCACCTTTTAATACTTTTTTCAACACCGTGTGACGTTGAAGCTCTGCTGCTTTGTTTAAAGATGTATTTACACGCATATAACAGCTAAAATTCCTTACTAATATTAACTGAATATAAATTACTTAATCTTATAAACTTTCCAATGACTTCTCGAAGCCTAATTATTATTGGAAAATAACACAAGAAGACTCAATCCTCATTCCGAATCCAATTTATAATTTTCTTTCGAAGCTTGGACTGTTGGAAACAAGTACAAGCTACAGTTGTATACTTAAATAACTTTTATTTTTCAATGGCATACAAAAAATTAAAATACAATTTACAAACGCCCGGAGTTCATGGCAGAGTAAAAGCAGCAACTTTCAACAACCTCTGAGGTCTATTTTGTAGCACGTTGCGTTTGTACATCAATCACGAGCTGTTGAAAGGTGCGTCAGAAAGTTCGTAAACACATTTCCTTCACGGTTCTTTATTTCTTCCTCGGTCCCTGTCGTGAAAGATAATTTCAGGTTAGTAGAAACTCACCGGAAAAAAAAAAACACTCTAAAAGGTTTAATACGCCACGGAATGCATAATGTTTGGTGGGAAAATATTGGAAAAGTGTGGAAAAATCAGAGCGATCAGCTCACTAGTAAGTAATCTTGCCAGAATATCAAGAGACTGGTCAGAAATATATTACATCAGTAATAAAATATTTAAGGATGAAAATGAAACGTGTGGCAGTACTCTGTTATTAAATAATTTTGCAAGTAAAAAATCGTGCTCTGAATCTATTATGATTTAAAATACTTATGTTTGCAGGAATTTTAGAGGATATTTACACGTTGAGTTCATGTTAACTCAACATGTTGAGTTAAATATGTTAATTTTTTCCCCCTAGAGATTATTTAGTTTTAAACACGTTGCAGTCAATTATTTATCTGACGACTTTTATCATTATATAGTAAACAAAAATATGTAATTAAAAGACTGTGCCATGTGATTATAAAAATTAACATTGAATTGTTAGCATAAAAATCAAACATGAAACATTATGGAATAATGAAGCAAATATTTATGTTGCAAATAATCATTCTTTTTTCAATAGAAATTAGACATGCATGAAACATGTATGTATAGTGAGCTTCTGGTAACTAATAATTTTTTGTTTATTTAAAAAGTTAATACAATTTTCATGTAAAACTACAAAATGAACATACTAAGAGATATTTCATATGTATAACATGTTTCTGTGCGTTGTATATAAATATTGACAGAGCTTCTATCCATACCCTTAATTACAACACAGAACATTTTGTTAAAATTTTTTGAAGTAATTTAAACACAAAACTTAATAGTATTCACGAATGTATCAGCTTTATTACTAATACTTTTCTTAGATTCTCTAACTTAGCTAATTCGTATTGTATCCAAGATTAGTTCTCCATTTTATCGGAAGATTTATCTAGTCTGCTCTCAATAAAAATTACGAGGTAACGATAAACAACAATATAGTGCGATATTATATACTTAATGGAAGTAGATCTATACATTTAAGCATATAATTGTGTAAATATTAAGTAAATATCATACATGTCTATTGGAAAATGAAAATTTTTTAGTTTTTTAAAATATAGTTAGGTCATTTTACCCCTGATTATCTGAAGCAGCCAATATTCAAAGACTGATTAAACATTTTTTTTCTTCATGACTTTATTAACTGTGATTTTTATGAAACTTAAATCCTTAAACCTGAAAAACTAATAAAAATTTAATGCTACTTACGACTTTATAAATTATTCCGGATTTACTTTTACAAGGCTTAACTGAGGCTACGCAGTAAATTCCGTTTTTACTTTGTCTGTGCGTTTTTTGAGAGTCGGGACAATTTCATGCACTTAAACTAGCTTATTTATGCTCAAGGCATTCCTAAACAGTAATTCATTTCGTTATTGAAAGTGGAATTTTATTGAACTGTTTTTTATGTGATGATCCCATCAAACCGAAATTGCTGATAATGGTGAGTATAAATCATAAATATTTATTAAATTCCGATATCTAATGTTTTGTGACTTTAGTGGTGTATATTTTATCTCGCGGAATCATCAAACATAGCATGTGCCCCATGCGTTAATATGTGCAAAATTCTAAGTTTATAAAATGATAATAATATCTTGTGTCTTTTAGGCTCTTGTAACTTGAAATCTGACTAAAACACGAAATTCAGTATGATTACGTTGTCTCTTCTTTTCTTGTTGTCGTTGCTGCTAATTTTGCCCTTTATCTTTAGTAATTATTAAAGGAAAAAAAACATTTATTTGCTCTTCATTTGCTTAGAGTGTTAGTTCAGCAGTGTGTTAGATTAAATGTTGTTGTTGTTACTTATCCAACTTGATTGACTGCAACATCAGATCAAGTCCATGAACTCGTGTGTTTTCAAAAGATGAAGAACCGCGCCAGGTCTGGAGAAAAGCTATCTTCTCTGGCAACCAGTAGATGTCAAGATATGGGCAGGAGTGTCTCAGGCCAAACTGCACCTCGGGCAAAGGGGGTAAACTTTTAGGCCCGATACAAACCGTTCCAAAGAGTCATGATGAAAGGTAGAAAATGTAGTTTCTGAAGGTCCGAGGACCGTGAGGCACCAAAGGATGAAGTCTGACTTTGCCTCTGCCTGCAGTGCTTTAGATGGGCATAAAGGAATGATATTCACGCCTTGGATGAGCCTACCAGGAGTATGTTAGATTAAATAGCAACCTTATATATGAAAGAACCTCACTTACTGCTTTAGTGTTGGTAAGAGTAGTAACCCGGAACTGAGGGCTTGTGATAAATGGGAATGGTGACTTTGGGTTGGTATACTGGCACTATTGGCTTGTGAGCGTAGACTGGAGCGACGGGGACTGCGGCCTTTTGTACATACACGGGAGCATGTGGCACTGAGGCCTTTTGTACATATACGGGAGCATGTGGCACTACAGCCTTCTGGACGTATACTGGAGCAACTGGAGCGTAGTGACCGCTTCCGTATGTGACAGCGTAGGCAGGCTTGCTGACGATGTGTTTGTCGTGTCCGTGGTGTCCATAGTCTGATTTCTCGTGTCCAGAGTTTCCGTATCCGTAGCTGCTGTGCTTGTCGTGGGCTCCGTACAGCTTATGTCCGTGTTGGTCGTAGTGGCCAGCATCCTGGAGCAGAAATTTTTATCAGTTGATGATCATTGAGGGTGACAGAGGGGTATGATATTATTTATCACATATTATGAAAATCTGCATAATACGGGGAAAAATCACAGAAATATGTTTTGAGGATATTAATTTGGCACTATGTGGTGAAATATCCCATAAAATAATTGGAGATTTTAACAATTAATTCCTCTTACAAATAACGCATTGTTTTTTTAATCTTCTGGCATATTTCGAGATTAATTATCATTAGTCTCTAAAGATAAAGCTAACTGAATTGGAGTAATCTACGATTAAACGCTTACAATGTAGTATATTTTAATCTCTGAATTCTTCTAAATTTTATACCACAATTCGTGATAAATGATGGCTCTTTACTAAGTAGGGTAGATGACTCTACTTTGTCAGTCAACAGAAAAAAAAATTACTGATCGGTTATGCCTTGCTGAGAAGTTCATAGTAAGGACGAAACCTAGGTCCACGCGATTTTTTGCACCTGTCTCCCTCCTTCAGTAAAATTAGGTTTATACATGCTTCATCCATTATAGAACTTCTAAAAAATTCTTTTTATTTTCAGGACTAAAATAGGACTAAAATAGGTAAAAACAGGACTAAATCAGGACTAAACAGGTATGTTTTTTGTCTTCCGTTAATAATGGTATAGCCTAAGAAGAATTATCATCAATGTCTAAAAGTGAAATTGTCTTAATTCTATTAACTTCACATTAAAACGATTAAAAATAACACATTTTGAAAAATGCTTCCATTGTTGAATAAAATTATGCTTTGATATACTTTGACTATTATAGAACTTTTGAAATGAGTTGCCTTTTCTTTTGAATTAACGAGAGCTCAAAGAATCCTATTCATTTATCTATGGACAGATTATAAACAGAAATTGCATGTAAAATTACTGAGACGTGTATCGAAGCCATTCGTTAGCTGCTTATAACTGACATTTATAGTTTTTGATTTCCTTTGTTCATTATATCTAAGACTGTAATTAATTTCCCATTCTTCAATCTCTAGTATAATATTTTGTTCCTTTTTTCACCACCATAACAATAGCATTAAATAATTGCTAACTTCCCTATAGATGATATTTTTTTCAATTAAATCCGAAATCATTATTTTTTTAAGGATAATTACCAATAAGCTTTAAACAGCTTCATATATTTCCTGATATTTCAACCGAAAAAAGACAGGTAACTATTTATCATCCACTCCATTGAGATGTTAAATCTGAATTTATTTATTAGTGGTATAATAACGTATTTTTAAGGGCACTTAAATTTATATAAATATTGCTGAATCCTCATAGAGCTATATCGTTTATAGTTACACTTTTGAAACTTATTAATGTTTAAACATATGCAGTTTTTAAGGGGGTCCAGGACACAAAATTATTCGAATTTTCGAAAACAAATTATTGCATTAAAAATTGTGCCTTCTTTTTCGCTTAAAATGATGTTTAAATCCTGTTTCTATCTTAATTAGAACGGTTGATATTAATTAATTTATTTTTTGCAACATTCTAATAGTAGCCAATCTGTGTTTAAACCTGTAAATGCGCTTTTCTGCATTATGGGTTTCTTCGCCATTTTCTCTTCTTTAAATTTTTATAAGTCAAGAACCGTTAAAGAAAAATGGTTCAAACTTGGAGCATGTCCTTTTCAATTATTTTACTTTAATTTTGATTCAGAAAATTTGAAAAAAAAAATTACGATTGAAAATATGATTTTTTAAAAATAAGTTACATAATTTTTTTAAAAATTTTTGCTCTAAATATTTTTAATTTTTTAAATTAATATTTTAAAAAACGCTGAATCAAAATTAAAACTTATATATTTCTGTTTAATTAAATGAAAAAATTTTGAAATTCGACAAATAATATTTCGAGTTATAACGAATTTAAATTACCCCGCTTTTAAAAAAAATTCAAATTTAAAGATTTTTTTAAAAACTTTATGAGAAGTTTTAGTATGTGATTTTGTTTGCAAATTATATGATTAACCATCACAAAAAAGTTCAAAATTTTAACTCAATAAACAAAAAAAAATTTAAAATGAGTCCCGTACCCCCTTAAACAAAATGAGATTCCTATAAAAAAACTGACATATTATCCATTGATTTACTCATTAAATAATCAGTTACTTAAAAGCTTTATATTTAAAAAAAACTTCTTGGTGACTGAATATGTACTGTTTTCATACATGCTTCAAACTACTCTCATATATCCATTTGAGAATCCGATTTTGGCCCATCCCTATCTATGTCGAATGGCTGTCTGGGTATAAACTTATTTTTCAACAGTTAAAAAACGTTGTTCTCAGTTATAGTAATAAACTGCTTTGTAGAAATATTCCTATCTGGAGGATTTCAGAGTAGTTAAGAAATCAAACGCTGTCTGATAAGGCAGACGTAGCATAAATAGATAATTACGTGCAACATTGCACAGCATTGAGTAAATAAAGGAATGTCATAGAGGAAATAAGTCATTCAATTTTCCGCATTTGAGCAAAACAAATGTAAAACAATGAATGAATATTTTCAACTTGAAATGTAAAGACCTTCAGTCCATCTTCAATGTAGTTTTAATGATATAAAGTTCTGTATTTCCGTTTTGAAAAGCTTCTAATATTACATTCGCTGACTGGCCTTCATTTTTTCAGGAAAGTAAAGTTTACTTTATATCCTTTAGATTAATATTCTACAAGAAAAATTTGGTTATGCAAGAAAAAGGCAATTGTCATCTTTCCTAGCAATAAAGTATCCAAGATGAAACGATTGTGTCATCTAGAACGTCAAACACACATATATAAAATATTAAATTTTTTTTCCTCTAGTCTTTTACAGGTAAAGCCTAAAGGGAAAAAAAATAACTGACAAAAACTTTTATGCAAATTTTTGCGTATTTTTAGAGAACTTCCCACAGAAACATATATTAAAACTGTTTGATAAACCAATTAAAGAAACTTATAGTGATGTAAAAGTGAATATACTTTGCATTCAATTAAATAACATTGATAACTTTTCAAGTTCCTTTATTATGTGTAATTTTTCTCATTTGATAAGGCTGGTTATCACTATTTAAGATACTTTTTTCCCCAAATTTTAAATAGTTCCTCAAAATTCAGAAAAACAATTATATTTTTATATTTTTTACTGAAATATTTTATATTTTTTACTGAAAGTATTTCTTTACTTGTTTATTTATTTAAAAAAAGATTAAACAGATGTTACGGGATTAAAAGATATTTACATGCATCAATTATTAAGATCATAATCTACGGAATTTCTAAATTTAGTTTTTAACTGAAATTTAGGTAGGTATAATGTAGGTATAATGCAGGTATGATTAGGAAAGTTATAATTGCTTTATAGGGGAGGCGAAATGTGCAAAAATGTGAAAAGTTATGATTGCCTTATAAATACACTATAATTAAATTTTCAAGAATATCTTAAATCATTGGATAGTTTCTGAATATGGTACTGATTTTTTCATATTACACTAAATGTTACTTATGTTTAACATACAATTTTTAGCGTTACTACAAATTTTTCTTAGTGGCTGAACTAATTATATTCTTAAAGAATCTTTTGTAATCTTAAATTACAGAAGGTCTTTAAAAATAAGGAACAAAGTAAACCATTACGTGATTCTTTAACAAACAATAACTAATGTAATTAAATAATTTTCGAATACTCAAAAATATTAAACAAATTTGAAACGTCTCGCATGATTATCATTCGACTGACATTATTTACCGACAGATAAATGCGGAATATCATAACACTGAACAATTGTTTGTCATTTGAACCTTTCTCTAGGAGTACTCAAGCAGTAACCTTTTTCCCCCAACAGACTTGTCCTACGGTCATTCGACCATCTTTCCCACAAATTTGTTGACTAATCTACTATGGAAGTACGGTGTAGGTGGAAACAATACAACTCCCTATAAGGGGACAACCACACACCTCACACGGGATTCGAAATCGAGCCAACACTGTGTGGAGACTCGCGGCGCCCACCACTTAACGAAATGGTAGACATTAGACATTTGATTTCGACTGCCTAAGATTAAGAAAAAGACCAAATTCTTATGTTTCTTAAAATTAATTAATTAGCAGGATACTTTTTACGTTGTTATATCTAAAGAACAGAGCACATCCTTTCATAACCCGAAATAAAAATTTTCCGTCAGCATAGATCTGACTTAATAAAATTAGTAAGATTAATGGAGAGTAAATCACCTTTTACCTCAGAGAAAAATTACGGGGGTACCAGGACAAATAATTTAATTTTTTTTTAAATTTAAGCACAATTTGTGCGGATTTTTTACCTTGCTCAGTGTTTTTGTATAAAACTTATAGAGAATACTTGCACAATATGAAATTCTGTTTACAGAAAATAATAAAACAAAAGTTCTGAATTAGAAGCACGTTTAGATTTTAATGTAACAACCGAATCAGTCACTCTATTTGCCTTAATTTTTCACTTCTGTGCATAAGAAAGTTTTCAATGTAATCGTATTCAGAATGTATAAATATTTTCTCATAAAATATTAAAACACTCTTAAGGGCAAAAATCTTTTTTTCTACAGAGTTATTATATCTCCGAGAAAATATTTTATCTCAATAAAACATCCAGAAGAGATTTTAAGTCAAAATTTCATAGGATCTTCTAAGGAATCATAAATACATCCAGAAACATATAGTTTCGTAATTTCTGCAAAAATAAAGATGAGGGGGATGGGTGGGCAACGTCTAATTAGTACTACTTCATCAGACATTAGGAGTAATTACTTTTAAAGGCAACTCACCGATGGGAGAATCATTAAACTGTTTGATATAAGCAGGGGAAAAGACAAGAAATTCCAGGAGAACATCATGGGAAGCGGCGGCAGAATTTGACACACGAAAGGAGAAGCTCTTGTGAACAGACAAATAAAGCATGGATTTGGAAGAAAGGCAGAAAAATTGAACCGAGAAGACACAATTATAAAATCGTATTACGAAATAAAAGGATGATATTAAATGATTAAGAAAAAAAGTAGGGAAGGGGGGGATCTCGAATAAAATAACATTGAAATATAATATCATTCCAAAAAAGGAATAGCATTAAAAATTCCAATGCGAGATAAATAGGCATAAAGTATAGATGTACCGCATAGACAATACAGCCGAAAAATCCTGTATCTGGAAATGAAAATCTCATAGAAGCATACAGTTTGTGATATTTGAGTCGTTAAGTTCTTTAGTATATTTAAAGACAAGAAATGGAAAAATGTGCCTTTCTTTTTACTTTTTTCAAGAATTCTGTGTTCCCGACCCCCTAAAAGCAAACTAAAGGGATATAATTTAAACTTCATTAAGTTCGCATTTTTTTTTACTTACTTTGTATCCATGCTGATCATGGTCAGAATGACTGTCATGGTGTGCAGCCTTATGGGCATCAACATCGTGAAGGTGAACCTGCTTATCGTAGGAATATGCTTTTTCGTAGCCGTGTCCGCTATTCTTAACGTAAGCAGAATGCTTTCCTGTAAAATTAAAACAAATTATAAAATGAAATTTAAAATCCTATATGTAAGATAATTTCTTAACGCAACACAGATGCATAATAATGTAAGGAACTATCATTTTTAATGATAATTTAGTATTTCCTACATATTCAATGCATTATGCGTTACTTATATATGTTATTAATTATGCATTTTTATAATCTAGTGCGTTTCTAGATTGGTTTATCTTCAATACACACTTTTACCGTATTACAATTTTCTTTATTTTTTTTTCCTGAAAACCGCTGAAAATATACTTAACAAATTCCACTAATTTTAAACTTTAGAAGATTTTAAAAATTGCAAAATTTAAAAGTATTTTATAAAGGATAGAAAAACAAAAAGTTATTTAAAATTACTTTAAAGCTTCCGGAGACATAAGAATTTTATAAAAATATATCTAATGCTTCTTACCTACATATTCAATGAATTATGCGTTACTTTTACTTACATATGTTATTAATTACGCATTTTTATAATCTAGTGTGTTTCTAGAATGGTTTATCTTCAATACATACTTTTTACCGTATTACAATTTTCCTTATTATGTTCATGTAAATCGCTGAAAATATACTTATCAAATTACACTAATTTTAACCTTTAGAATATTTTAAAAATTACAAAATTTAACATTTTTTTATAAAGGAAAGAAGGACAAAAAGTTATTTAAAATTGCTTTAAAACTTCAACTTCCCAAGACATAAGAAATTTTATTAAAATATATCTAATGTTTCTTAAGTGGCAGTCTTAAATTTGTCTTTATTTCTGAACTTACGGTTTTAAAACAAATATAAAGGACAGTTTAAAGTTAAACAAAATTCAATGTTTAGATTTATTTTCATAGATTAAAGAAAAAAAGAACCAAATAAACAAATTACTTTAAGTATAAATTCAACATAAAATTTTAAAAATTTAGGACAGTTACGATACTCGAAATGTACTCAAGTCTACAAATTTTCACATTTATTTCTTCCCACAAAAATACCTGTTACTCTTGCATCAGAAGTGGTAAACTAAATTCTGTCTTCTTTTTCGTAACAATAATTCGAAAATAATGCAGGATTGCATTCAAACATCTCAGATATGAAACAATTTTACTATAAAATTAGCTAGAATAATATAGTTGGCCTTGTACTTTACACATACCTAAACTTATTTATCTAAAATCTACCTATTTCAGCAGAGGTGTGTAATATCCACTTTTGAGCATTAACGTTACTGGATAGTGGCCATAAATGGATTTGATCAGATCAGTATTAACCTATGGAGAAAATTTTTTCAATGATTGTCGATTTGTTTTAAATTTTTTTTTCCAAAAATTCTTCTTCATAATACAGAAAGAAATTTTTTGCTCGGGTATCTTTTTCATTTTAAAAATTCCATCCATCAAAGGAAATTATGTGTGTTTGAAATACAGTATGCCCCATTTTCCCGTCCGAATAATTCAAATTTAAAAAAATATTTTTTGTTATTCTTTTAAAGAATGAAAAATATATCCCAATATAAAAATTTTCTTTCTCTATCGCGGAGTAGAATTTAAAAGGAAAATCTTTAAATCCAAGTCTACAATCATTGGAAAATTTCTCCATAGGTAAACGCTGAGCTGAGTGAATCCAATATGACTATTAATCAGCAGACTTAAGCGGATTCACCATCCTCAATTTGACAAAGGTTGTTTGCCAAAGCGGTGCACTTGTTAATGAAGACATTTGCACCATAGAAAAAGTTAGTGAAAATATTGATATTTCACCATTTGCTGAAAATATACCCTGATATGTTATTTCAAACTGCAAAAATATATTTTTAATGTTGAGTTGAAAATATAAATGCCACAATCTTGGCAATGGAAAGCAATAAAAAAAAGCAACTATTTTAACAAGGGGGAAAAAATAAAGGAATGGTAACGACGAAAAAATTTTCAAAGTAAAATTGTACGTGTATTAACTATACTTATAATGACTGATAATTATTGATTTGAAAAGTGTAAATTTTTCCCATCTTTATATGTCTAGTAAATTTCGAAAGACTAAATGATATCAAAAGCTTTTCACATGGGGCTTCTGTCTTTATAGGGTCTTCAGAAATGGACTTTTTATAACACATATATCTTCTAGGTCGCTAGTGATGCACATAAATAACGAATTTAAATACCAATGATAGATACGATGCCAATGACAGTAATGAAAAGATTTAAATTAAAGTTAAAATTAAAGATTAAATTAAAGTTTAAATTAAAGATCCTAATAAAGCAAAAAGTTTAACTTTTTAAATAAAATTAATTAAAACGTTCAAAATAGACCATATAAAAGGAGCCATCTTTGCATTTTAACTATCCTGCTGTTGAAGTTGTTTCTAATGCTCCCTGGCTGGAAGTATTCCAGGCCAGGTCTACACAGGCTAGTGGGCGGAGGGATATGGCTCTGGTTTATAATGGCTCCACTAGGGTCGAAGCACAAGGGGAATGGCACCCCAAGTTAGCCAGGTGCCACCTCAATTTTGACCGAGTACCTCTAAGGGCGATATCTGGTAGGATCGTGCCCTCCCCCACCTTCTCTGGCCTCATAGAGGGACTTTCCTGCCTACGGATTCAACATGCCCCTATCTGGCCTAGACACGGGGTATTTAACGACGCTTGTCGGGATTCGATCCGAGCATCACGAAAGCCGACGTGCTACCACTAGGCTAACTAGGGTGTTGACTTGCCTAACTTCAAACCTCTAGAACCAAGTTATTTAAAACTATCAACAATTAGATTACATTATCAGTTTATTTCACATTATTTAGATTGTCTATCTGGCAGTTAAAACACCCTTACAATTTTGTAAGTACGTTGCTGTGAGAGTAAATAGGGCTATTTTAACGTTTCCGCATGCTAGCTTTGAAAGAACTTTGAAATAGCTAGTAACTTTGAAAGAAGTTTGCATAGTAATTTTGAAACAAACGAAAATCCCTTGTGATAATCTTTTTAGAATTGGATGGCATTTGTACTCATACTTTTTCTGTGCCTTTAACTTTCGTAAATATTTCATACAATCTGTCATCGAAAGCTAATGGTGGGAACTAGAACGATCGCTACAAATTAACTTAGATATAAATTGATTACTATTATTTGCGGAGAACAATGGTTACGATTACAATGATGAATAATGATCACGATTCTTCACTAAGTCTGAATTCTTTGACTGTTTCTTAAATCGAAAATTTACACCCAGTTCAAGATTTTAAGCTTTAAAAATGACAGATAAGATATTTTTCAGTTTTTAGGAATGACAAAATATTTATCATTAATTGTGTTTAAAACTCTTAAGCTACATGGAGTGAATAAGTTGACATCTTATATTTTTATCACCACTCGTAAATGAGATAACGTATTAAGGTTGTAATAAATAATATGAATAATGGTAAGTTAATTAGGGGAAAGAAACTTTTCCTCAGAGAACAGTTCGGATAAATAAGACGGGATCAAATAATCGACCTAAGTACTAGTATATGAGAATTTGTATGAAATCTTACAGAAATGGATTTTTTTAAAAGGATAATTATAAATTAGAAAATATATTTTACCTGTATTAGTATATATGAATCGAAATCTACAAAATCATAATTATTACTTTATGTCTACTTGTATGTGCATTTTTATATACAAGCTCCCGAAATTTGAATAATACTCATGGTGCAATACAATTTTTATTTTCCCGAATTTCTAAGCGTATGAGGGAAGGTAGTTTGAATAAATATGTTATAAATGTGATAACCCAAGGCCCTTTGAGGTAGAGTTTCTATTAAATTTATTACTATATTGACGTTATAAACTCAACACTTTGAAATAGGAGTGGATTATCAGTAACTTTTCAGACAGCAGAATACTTTTAAATATAGAGATCATAATTCCTATTTCAGTAAAACTGAAAATTATCTACATTTATGAAATCTTAAAAATGTTTAAAATACCCTTTTCCATACTAAGTTCTAAATTTTAGTAATTTTATGGAAAAAAATAAAATTTGGTGTAAAATCTACTTTCCCATTGATAACTTTTGTAAATGAATACACATAACAAATTAATGCTGACTAAAAAGTCTAAGCTCAAATAGTTATTAATCAACACAAAAGAAGTTCGAGGACACAATTATTTCTGAGGTATAACATTTAAAATGGGACTTCCACATTTCTCCAGGTTAGTTAAATGGTTTGATGAGTTGCTATTTGTTCTTAACGCTTTCCAATATGAGTGGATTATTAGTAACTTTTCAGACAGCAGAATACATTTTAATATAGAGATCATAAGTCCTATTTCAGTAAAGCTGAAAATTATCTACATTTATGTAATCTTAAAAATGATTAAAATACACTTTTCCATACTAAGTCCTAAATCTTAATTTTAAGGAAAAAAGTAAAATTTGGTGTAAAATATACTTTCCCATTGATAACTTTCGTAGATGAATACACAGAACAAATTAATGCTGACTAAAATGTCTAAGCTGAAATAATTATTACTGAACACAAAAGAATTTCGAGGAAACAATTATTTCAGAGGTACAACTTTTAAAATAAGACTTCCTCATATCTCCAGGTTAGTTAAACGGTTTTATGAGTAGCTATTTGTTGTCCGAAAGATGCCTAAATCACCTAAAGGAACACCTCAAGAACCTCGCAACAAAAAGCCGAATTTGCACACAGCATCACAGTTTTCACCAAGTTCTCACTATTTCAGTTATGATCACCATTCAGCTCTTGGTAGGCAGCTTAGGAGGTTTGTTCCTTTTTTTCCTCAATAAACGGAGAGGAGTAAAATTAACGGGAATTCTAATTTTCAAACGTTAAATTGTTTTAGAAAAGTGACAACCTGTAATTTCAAGGAACAAATTGCATGAACTTCTTTCTTACCGAAATGATCCTGATTGGCCCCGTGGGATCCATGTGCTCCGTGGTCTCCATAGGACGAAACAAGGTGGGATCCGTGCTTGCCGTATCCGGATTTTTCGTCAACAGCATGGTCATCGTAATGACCGTGACCGTGAGAATCGTGGGACTTGCTCAGATGTCCGTGCGAGCCGTATCCACGGTCCGAGCTGTGTCCTGAGGAATGGGGAGCTGGGTAGTAGTCATAATGGGGACCACTTTCTGCAGCGGTAAGGTCTTCGGATTTGGCTTCTTCGGCGAAAGCACAGGCCAATAAAACGGAGAGGGCGAACAGCTTGAGATAAAAAGATCTTAGTTAGATTCACAGAAAACTTACTTTGTGATAAAACATTTAATTTTTTTTACTATATGTTCCTGAAAGCCGCATTTGTATAAGCTTACTTATACGTACGAATGTGTTAAGTGAAGTAAATCTTTAAATTACAGTTTAGTATTACTGAATATCTTCTAAATTTCAAAATAACTGTTAAATTGTAGTGAACGCATACATACTAGGGTTTTTGACCCGGGTTTCCCCGAACCCGAAAACCCGGGTTTTTCAAAGATTTTACGAACCCGAAACCCGGGGAATTTTTAATATAAATCCGGGGAATTAGTTATTTATCTAATACAGTCAGGGCCCGACTTAGCCTAATTGGGGCCCGGGGCAAAAACTTCTTTGGGGGCCCCCCTCTGCTTCACTACTTCAGTAATGAAGAACTTAATACTTAATACTAAACTTTCTATTCGATTTGGGGCCCCCCTCTGATGTAGGGGCCCGGGGCAACTGCCCCGTATGCCCCTGCCTTAGTCAGGCTCTGAATACAGTAGAATACCAATTATATTCCTTAATTTGGAACCAAGACTGAATTTAACAAGTCGGACTCGGTAGAGTTGAGGTGCCAGTTCAAGATGGAATTGAAGATGATGCTACGAGTATTGGTGCTTGTACTAAACGAATGTCCCTATCTGATGAGCTTAGTATGTTTCTGTAGGAGAATGATAATAAGAAAAATCATGAAAAATCAAAATCTGGTCCATATATAATAAGAAAAGAAATTGAGTTGTTTCGGGAAACAAAAAGCCGACCTGAAATGCTAGATAAACTGTTCAGGTCTTTAACAGCAATTCGATCAACTTCGGTGGAAGCAGAACGAGCATTTTCTGTAATGAGTCTCTTTGCTAATAAACTCAGAAGCCGACTCAATGATGATACGTTGAGTGCAATGATGTTTGTAAGGCAATTTTATAAAAAATGAGATATTTGTACCACTTTTATTTGTTATACATATATGTATATATTTATTAACATTAAATTTATTTACTGTTATTTTTTTTATATTTGAAATTCTGAAATAAATTAAATGCTTCTAATAAACTATTTATTATTTTAGTTCTTTGCTATTGACCCCCTGGAACCAACCAAGTAAACCCGGAAAAACCTGGGTTTTAAATTTAAAAAAAACCCGTCAAACCCGAAACCCGCCCGGGTTTTAAAAAATTGCTCAAAATCGAAAACCCTAATACATATATGCAATACCTACAAAACAAGCCTCGCGAGTATCGCCATCTGGCGGTACTCGCGTTCACCACAGTATCACAGGACTACTGAGAAACGAGATTATATATATATATATATATTACAATATACAACATCATCAGTGAATCAATTATTTTTTAATATATTTTCATTTAGATGTTAATTTTATTTTATACTTTTTGGAACTAAACTAATTATAAGCCTTTTTATGCAAAAGAGTATATCAAAATATGAACCGTAAATTAAAAATAATATTACTGTAAATGTAATAAAAATTAAAAACTTGAAATATAATATTCCAAACTGAATAGTTTTTATTTTAGTATTTAGGTTTCTGTAAACTAGTTTCAGTACGTGACTGCTGAGGCAGTGCTGCTATATTGGATGTAGTAATGCTTCATGCTTCATCGAATCTAGGTAAAATTCCTATACTGAAACCTCGCCTTGTGAATCAAATAATTTTGGCCGGTTACGAAGTAGCAGCGCGAGTCTACTGTTCCAGAAGATTTCTGTTTCCTCCATTTTTTTGGAGAGATTGTCCATTACCAAGGTGTATTTGTCTTTAAGGCCTGCCGGGCACTATCGATTTTTAGTTGTATATACGTGCGCACTTGAAGATAAAAAAATTTACAACTATGCTACAAGCGTTATTAAGTTGAAAAGTCGCAAGAGTTGTGCACAGGCTGAACCAAAAGCTCCGGGACCAAAAATTGAATCAGTTGGGCAACTAACAGTGCGCGTGATCTCAAACGTTTCCATTGGACTCACTTGTCTAACTTTTAGTTGTACAACTAAACACCAATAGTGCTTACCTTTTTAAGACACAATTTTAAGTTTAAGGATAATTACATTAAGGATAATGGGATTAAGGATAATTATATTTAAGGATGAGTAGGAGGTGTTATCATTAAATACTGATATTTGGTGTTATCATTAAACTTAATTTTATTTTCTGGCACATGTTAGTTTTCAGTTTCAACTCAGGAGAGGAAAGCCCAGTTAATATATCTCTCAATTTGTGTATCATATGGACTGATGTCTACATTCAAAGTATGCTCGATGCTATTAACAGTTTAAATGAGGTATAATTAGGTCATTACTTGAAAAAAAATATATAGATTTGATTATGGTATACAAGAAAGATAATAAGCATATTTGAAAAACTATTGCAAATGAGAATGACTAAATAATTAAATTTTCAAAACGTTAACGTTATATATTTTGCTACAGTTAAAAACAATGCCTAAAATGATTTTTGTAAAAAAAAAGGAATGAATACGAATAAATATTTTAAAAACACCTTTGAATTAAAATACAATTTCTTGCATTCATTTTTTACATAAATAATGTTTCCTACATAATTATAATAGTTATGTGAATGCGAGAAATAGTAACTGCAATGATTTTAAGAAAAATTAGTTTTCATAAATTTTTCTGTGCAAAAGGATTTATCAATTTAAGAATATTTAAGAACATCTTTTATTAAGGTAACGGTTTTATTCCAAGATATACTTTAAATATTAGCGTAAGAAAACTGGAACTTAAATACATCAAAATGCACTATAAAGTGACTTATCCATCTGCTGTAACTAATATTGTAAGGATTTTGGCACTACACAAAATTATATCCCGAAGAAGGTGGTGAAAACATTCAAAACTAAAAATTAAAAACAAAAATCTAATTCTAAAACCTCAATTATATATTATGCTTTTTTCCATAGTTAAATTTTCAAATAAAATTGAAAAATGTTCTGAAACGCCCTATTAACATTTCCCGGACCTGCATCTTTATCCTATGTACATATTGTACGTGTTTCAGAAATGTTATTTTAATTTATTGAATACCTTAAAGACTTAATAATATTTACAATTAATGATAGAAATAATCAATGAATAGAAATGTTTCGTAGTTATAGATTAAACGGAAATTTTATTATATACTTTTAAAAGACAAGGGCAGTGGCATTTGCTCGAACACGAAAATTTTTCCATTTGCATCAACAGAAAAAATATGCTTTACATATTAATTTTAAATATTAATCGTTTATATTTAAAATCAAATTTTTATACTGATGATAGGGAAATGGAATTTGCAGTAATAAATCAGATCAAAACTCTACCAATATTCTAATTCCAAAAAAGCCAATAATCAGTCTAGTATTGAGATTGAAATTCTCAAATATAGTGAGCACAGATCAAGAAAAATTTGCATTGCAGTATCCATGGTCCTTACCTGAGCTTTCATGGTTGCAGGTGATACCTCAAATAATCAAATGGGAATGAATGCCTGCAACCGGCAGCGGCTTATATACTCTTACTTAAAACTATATCCCTTAAACTCCCCCCTCCCACTTCCGTTGGAGAGAGTGACCCCGTAAGGTCCAAGTAGGCCAAAGAATGGACATTCCTTTATCTCACTCTCACAATCAGTCTTTTCACTCAGCATTGTTAGATGAACATTTTTTTTTCTTTTTCCTTCATCAGAAGAGCTTACTTTTCCTTTCGTCAGGTGGCGCGCGGGATCGGCTTTGACCTCGTTGCTTGGGTTCCCTTTCGATGTGGTAATTTTGTTTCTCTTGTAATGACTGTTTTCTATTGATCTTGATGACTTAGATGTGTTTACTTCTTTTTTTCCCTTTTTGATTTCGAGATGCCGATCCCTCGTAATTTGAGTGATCGTGATCTACTGGAAAATAATCCAGCCAGACTTTTATCTGGCATCTAGACTGATTGTTTCTATCATAGGATGACAGGGAGTGTACTGGTGATTAATTTGAAGTGATTTTACTTCCTGAAAGGACTATCTATGATTCATTTTAGTTACATGAAAAATATTCGTAAAACACGAATGTAAAAGTTAAATTGCCTTGACTACATCGTAACGTGTCCTCTATATCAAGGCTTTACATGTACACATTACGTTAGAATGTAGCTTAAGAAATACGAGTAAAAATTGATGGTCAACCTCAAGTTTAGAAATATTTTGACTATTACAAAGAGAGTGAAAATAAAATTTCATTAAATTGGTTTTTGATTTTTTTCACTAAGAAAATTATTTAAATGAACTTAAATAATATTTTTAATTAGCAGATAATACAAATTCATATCCATTAAGCCTAAATTAAAAACCCATTCCAGTAAAAAAAGTCTGCAAAATCAATTAAACGAATAGAATACTACAGCGTTATTATTTAAAATAAAAGGAAATTCATTTTCGAGTCTTTATGTCAAAAAAGTCAACGGGTATCACTGAAACTATTGTAAATTAGAAAATTGTGTAACTCTGTGAGTTTCATTTCATCAAAGTGTTCGCATAGCACCTTTTAAGCATAATTTCAGTTTCGAATACGTAAGGAAAGAAAATATGAATTTTAAAAATTAGCAATATCTACGGACCTGTAAAAGAATTAAATGAATAAATTAATATATATATTGACGAAATATATATATATATATATATATATATATATATATATATATATATATATATATATATATATATATATATTTCGTCGATGTACTTACATTTTTTCCTCGCCTTTTAACTGACCTTGAACGAGTCTATCTTGGGAATGTACATGTAAGATTATTCAGCGATGTGAGAAAGGTTGCTCCTTCGGTTTCAGAGTTATTAGCATGATAGTGGAATGCGATGGCAGGAAATTTAGTTATTGCTGACTAATTACAAATCTGACTATAGGACGCATCCACATTTGGAACGCTAGGGTGAAAAGTTGTAGGGTAAGGAACTCTGCAACATGAATTAAGCGCATAGAATACTAGAACGTAATATAATTACGCATTATAATTACGTATGTAAAAATACTCTCTTTAGCATACACGCGGAGACCCTGGTGTAGGTAAGAACTGTGTGTTCTGGCTCCAGGAAAGTGGTAATTATGAACTAGGGACGATGTGATGAAATAAATGGCTTATGAGTTAAACTTTTGTTCTTTACACGAAGAACTGGCATTCTTGCCCTAAATTCTACATTGAATTAAATTACTTTATAGTGGATTATTTGATATAGTTATAACGTAGCGTATATTTATGTATATACAAAAAAACCCCGACTTATGCTACCCCAAATTACGTGAACTCGGAGTTATGCGGTTTTTGATTTTCCCCTTTTGCCCCTTTTTATATCTTGGAATGAAATTTTCCAAAAATCTTTAAATCGTGTCTGAAAGAAACTTTGTCGAATATTAAAAAAAAAAAAAAAACAAGATGGAAACAACGCCTAAAACGGATCATATTGCTTGTGGGATAGAAGTTGTCGATCTTGCCAGTCAATTAGATAAGGTGGAGATACAGTTAATGTATAGTTAATGTATAATGGAGATATATATAATTAGATATAGTCGATGCAGATGATGTCAACGAGCAATTGAGAAAGGGTTATATATATATTTTTAGAGAATATAGACTCTAATAAAGATCACATGATGACGACGAAGCAGGGAATAAAACAAATGTTAGTCTGCTATGAAGAAATTGTTCTCGAAAAAGGAAGGCGCTTATATGGCAGACTTATTGGATTTTTTAAAAACATCAAATAATTTTTTAATATTTTGTACATATTTATAATATTAATATGTAATACAATATTAATGCAATATATTAAACACGTGTTGTTGTAAGTACATTGTCCCGATTAGTCAAAATTTATCTGTATTTTCATGGAGAGTTGTACCCCGACTTACGCGATCTTTCGTCGGTCCCACCCATCACGTAACTTAGAGGTATTACTGTATCCAAATATTAAATATATATATATATATATATATATATATATATATACGTAAATTATATATATATATATATATATATATATATATATATAATATCTGTGCTCTCTTGCCCAGGCAAGACGTGCAACTCGATGGCGAGTATAGCGCAATGGTACTCTCGTAGGTCGACGGCTCCCGAAACCCATACGGTGAAGCGAGCGTTGCACAGTCCGTTTACTGACTGTACAACTGGCACCGTCATTAAACTGGGTGGTAATTTGAGGTAATGTTTGGCTTCGCTGGCTACGTACAATACGCCTGAGCAGTCTCTCACCACGCACTGTGAAGGCTAATTGTCCTTTACAGTTTGCCCGATCGCTAGTTTTTTTCCACCATCCATGTATTCTTGGTATACTCTTGACACTGTCGACCTGGAAAATCCTTGCTGTCTGACGATTTCGGAAATTCAATGGCCCATGCGACGCGCACCTACGATTTGTCCGCGATCGAAGGTGTCTAAATCAGGCAGTTTACCTATACTGGCAAATCCAACAACTAATTCAGAACAACCACAGTACGCACTATATATGCAGTTACCACAGCGCCCTCACTTGCGCATACATGATGCGCAGCGCTACACAATTTGCATAGGCTTTGCTATCCCTAATTCAGTGGCACTTCAGTGTATATATACTTTATATATATATATTTATATATATATATATATATATATATATATATATATATATATATATATATATATATATATATATATATATATATATATATTTTGGGAACTAAGTTTAGAATACCTAGTACTAATAATAATAAGAAAATAATTAGTTTCTTAAATGCTGATTTAGATAAATTTATTTACAAAATAGCAATTAATTATTCTGTACCTACTGAAGCTTTCAACCCTTGGAAAATTAATTTACTAAAACTAGTACAAGCTAAATTACCCAATAATAGTAATAACATTAATAATCCTTATAAACACTTTAAAGCTACTATTACAAAATTACAAGATGACTTTATAGTCACTTATGTAGATAAAGCAGCCAAAAACTATGCTATAATTTGTAAAAAATATTTTGCCATATGTTTAAAAAAACAGTTAGAAAATAGTGATCTTTTTCAGCCATTAAAAGAAACTACTAATATTATTATTAAGAAAATCATAGCTAAATATAGACTACTAGGTATTTCATCTAACATTTATCATTTTCCTTATATAACTTTAGTTCCAAAATTTCATAAAACACCTATTGCTTTTAGAGCAGTAACCTGTGGTCATAATACTTATGCTACAAAAGCAAGTAAATTATTATTAAAATACCTTAAATTAATCTATAAAAATATAACATCTGGTGTTTGTGGTATAATTGATAATAGCTATAGTCTAATTAGAAAACTACAAACATTAGATAACTGTAAATATATTGTAACTTATGATTTTAAAGATCTATTTAAAAATATTGATATAATTGATTTAAATAGAATAATCATAATGTTAGTACAAAATAATATTCAATACTTAAACAACGAAATTAAACTAACTCGTTTCAATAGGCTCCTAGAATTAGTAACTAAACATAATTACATAGTTCATAATAATAGTATATACTTACAGTCCAAAGGTGTACCACAAGGTGGTAATGCTTCAAGTATGCTAGCTAATTTATGCTTATATTATTTTGAAATTAATAATATAGAAAATAGCAATTACAATATATTTAGATATATAGATGATATAATAGTAATTAATAAAAGTAATAACCCTATAGACTTAAATTTTTACCCTCCTAATTTGGAACTAATTAAAAGTAGTCATGATAATATTAATGTAAACTTTCTAGATATTAATATTAAATGAAAGTATAAGTACTAACAATAAATTTACTTTCGACTTATACGACAAAAGATCTGACTATAATTTTAATATTGTTAAATTTCAAAATTATCTAACCTGTTTACATAAATCTGTTTTTAATAACATTATTGTAAATCAGTTAGTTCGTATAAATAGGCTATGTTCTAAAGACAATAGGAATAAGCATATTATAGACTTGAAAGCTGTGCTAACTCGTAATAATTACTCAGTAAGTCTATCCAAAAACATAATTGGTTGTTTTTGTTTTAATGAATAGTTTATTCTGTTGCATTAATAAGTTAAACATAACAATAGGTTAAAATAAAAATAATAACTACTAAAAACAAAAATAAAAATCATAAGTAAAATAAAATAAAAATAAAATTAACTCATAGTAGTAACAATAATAAAAACTAAATAAATAAAGGAATAATAGTCTTAAAATAGGGTAACCTAAGTAAGTCTGTAACTGAGTATCCACTACCTCAATGGTTGCAAGTTTTATGACGTCAGTCATCTTGCGGTTACAAGTTCTTAACTTCCACTCTGACTAGCGCCAGGCTTGGTGTTCTTTGGTTAAGTACTTTTATTCAAACTTAATGCATTTATTATTCAATTCTTCTGTTAATAATGGATTGTACGGTGTCTGAGTGTGTTTATTTAATAGATCATACTCATCAGAAACTGTTATGGTTAATGTAAGACTGTATGTTTTATTTATAACATCACGTCTTTCTCTGTTATGATATATGTATATTTATAGATATAATGTAAGGTGGCTGGATTATTCTATTGGATGGCTGTATAAGGTTGTTTTGTAAAATTTAATTTAATAATATAAAATTTGATATTTGGTAAAACCCCTTTTCTTTCCCTAAACTCTGTTTTCCTTAGAGTAGCCTTTTTCTTTTCAAAATCTATGCCACGGTAACTCTATACCTCCTTCCTTGCCATTTTTTGTCTTACGCTTTCGCAGGACCCCGTGGGATCTCGGAGTGTCCATCTAGCTTCGTACCAAAAACACAGCCCAAAGGAATGTTAAGTGATTCTGCACTCAGGCCGGCTCGAGGAGGAGCTTTTTTCTTCCGCGGTGGGATACAACACCTGAAGAAGGCGAGTTCCTCCGCAGCATATTAATAAAGGAAAAACAGCCAAGTACCAATGCATGGAAAAAATAATTCAGCCTCTAACATCCAAGAAGGGCCAGGGCATTCCAGAGTTAAGGTGGTTGTATGCCCGTAACGCAAGGAGCCGAAAAGAACTATTTTACGTCTTCCATTCCTACGCGCAGGCAAGAGGAGTAAAAAAAAAAAAGTTTTCCCCTTCGCGGGTTTTTTCTTCGGAGGGGGTGGTGTAGAAAAACGGATGGAGTACTGTCGTGACTTCGGAGCGTTTGGCCGTTTTACCCCTTCAGCGTCTCTCCGTCCGATCCCGGAAAATTGAAGTATTCCCTGGTCATTGAAGCAGCTATGGAGCCTGCAATTTCGATTTTTTTGTTTTCTTTTCTTCCTTTCCTTACATTTCCCTCTCAAATTTTTTTAGCCTACAGTCGACTGAGGTAATATTAAATTTAATTCTATTATAGTTATATTGAGCTCATATAAAGTGTTAAATACCTACAGGTCACCAGCCATCCGTTCTTATGTAATATGTGAGTGTAACCATTGTGATTATTATATATATATAAGTAAATGGATAAGTGCAGATTTAATTTATGATGAGGATAGTCTTAAGGGTAAAAAATTATTGTAACGTTAAATCATGTAAGGTCTGAATAAATTGTTGTTAAGTTTAAAAATATAATTGTCAAGCCTTTTCTTTTGGTCATTTGAATTTAAGTGTTATTTTTCATTTGCCCTCTGTTTAATTCTATGGCGGCAAGTTGTATTTATGATTGTGGAGAGGTTGTTTTGGGGGTCAATTTTAGGTCGTCTCCTTTGCTGGAAAGTCGTTTTCTGTAAACTGCTTTAATTTAATTTAATCTTGAAAGAGTCACAATAAAACAATCCATTGATTTTTAGACAGTATTGACACCGCCGATGAAGAAATGCTGTCAAAAACCTTATTCATACTTATATTTACATGTTGGATGTTCCTGGCTTCAAGTAGCTTTAGAGCTATTACTGGTTTTCTCTTTCATCTTATTCTTATATATATATGCACACACAATCAAAAGTACATGCTTGCATGAAACATAATTCGTAAAGATTACGGCGATCACAGCTTTCACATATACGCCATGTTCAAACTGAAGACCAGGGCTGCGTAGCAATTCCTGCAAACTCAGCCTAAGGTTGGTTTCTCTCGTTCGGTTATGTTTCTTATAGACCTGCGCTCCGGACGAACATTACAGATCTGCCGCTTAATTTGGGCAACCCTGGGCCTCTTGCGTGAAACATAAGTAAAAATTTCTACTCAGAAGTTGAACGATGTGTTCGTGACCTTTCCCAGCTGGTATCCACAAAAAAATCAGACTCGTAGTTCTTTCACAGCATTTTTTGAAAGTGTATACATCGTACACCGAACACTTGAGAGCTAAGTGGAAAAACACAAGGGGAGCTGATATGTGCCTGCCCTTCTTATTGTCTGCTATGTTACTCATAAGTCACAACTTCGAAGGATGCAAGCAGTTATTTAACTCGCTGTTATATAACGTTGTTTCCATATAACTGGAATCCCCAGTCTGGGAATCCCACGTAGAGAAATCCAAATCGTAGACATATTGAATAATTTGAGGTGTCAGAAGAAATATAACAAAATTCCCGAAAGTGTAGACACTGTATGATTAATAAAGTAATTTGAGAAATCCTTCATTATATTTCATATCATGCTCATACACACACACATTCATGATATATATATATATATATATATATATATATATATATATATATATATATATATATATGTGTGTGTGTGTGTGTGTGTGTGTGTGTGTAAGTGTAAAATAAAAGATTTATGTTTAATTATTGAACCATGCAAAAAATATTTGTAATTGTGTTAATATTTCCACGTTCCTCAGGTTGGAAATTTAAAAATTCAGACACTAAAATAGAGAGTTTTGATTTAAGCAATATTTTTTCAATGTTCCTTGGATCAAAATATTGCTTGAATTCACAATAGCTTTAAAATATTTTAAAATAAAATAAATGTTGAACTATTTGTAGTAGTATCTATTATTTTGTGAATTATGTACTGTCATTTTGAATCAATTTTGTTATTGTTAATGAAATGTTGATAGGTATTACCTTGTAGTATGGAAAAATCATAGTTTGTTGCTTCTAATATATTTAAATTTTGTATATGATTATTACAGAATCTAGGAATAGTACAAAACTTTACCTTTTCTGTGTAATCTTTAACACTGTTTTCTAATGTTGTGTAGTTTTATAAAGTTGGGAAATTACGTGCTTAACAAAATATGTTAATTGTTCGTATTTTAAAGAACATTATTGTTATTATGCACTTATTCTGATATATTGAATATTTTTTTTAAAATAAATTTTTTCAAATACTTAAATATATCATATTTTATGATACTTACGATTGTATGAAATTCATTTCGCTGATTAAATTTAATCTTGATTAAAATTTGAATCTTGTTTTTTTTTGTTTGTCTTAGTCAACACATTGTAAAGTTTATAAATGGTTAAGTACATTGTATGTGTAATCATGGACATAATATATATATATATATATATGTGATGATAAAAGCATAAGCTATAGTTAATTATATTAATGAGCGTTAAACAGTAATTTTTCTATTAAAATCATAGTGTGATCTCCAAGTCAGGAAGTGACTGTGTTTCGCAGCGAAAAGTTCAGGGTCAATCGCTCGCACACTCGCGTATCTTACATAACCATCGGATGTTCGAGCAAAAGGGGGCTCTGAAAGGGGGCCTACGCCTATGTGACTTATATAACGGAAGAGAAAGAAATTACGCAGTTCGGGGAAATCTTTGATAGAGTCAAGACGCTCGTCTGTCGCGTGAGCTCTGAGATGATGGAAAATGGCGATTTAGCTGGATTAATTGGGTATTTGATTAATGTTAATTAATAAAGAGGTGTTTAAAAGTTAATTCAATATTATTTATTTTACCGGCCTACTGTTTGATGACTGCATTTAGAATAAGTAGAGTGTTTTAGATGGGTGTGCGGCGATAGAACCGTGACATATATATATATGTGTATATATGTTCCTGATAAAATAAAATATTTGTGTTTAATTATAGAACAATACAAAAAATATTTGTAATTGTGTCAGAATTTCCAGCTAACATTATATATATGACTTATTTTTATATAAAATCTGTATTTAATTTTTTAAGGTTTTTAATAAATGCATGGAGCTTGCATTGGGGGTCTGTGAGATTTAGTAATGGTTTAGCTTCGAAATGTTTTCGAAAAGTTAGAACTACAGACTAACAGATTCATACTGGTGTTGGATATTTTTTTGTTGTCGCTGCTAAGCCCCCTGAACTAGAAAATGCTATACCAGGTTCCTGAGGCTCTGTCGTAATACGTCTGAGGATATTTTAAGAATACTCATTTCCTACGATCTCCTTATCTCCAACAGACCAAAATTATCGAAATTGAATTCCTAAAATGTAAAACTTTCAGTTTAGACTCAGATCAGATTTAAATTGGTACTAGTTGGTACCCGTCAAAACATGACGGCTGGATACTAAATAAATGTACTAATACACAAATTATGCTTTACATATCAAGATTTCTCGGAATAAACAAATTTAAATGCTTATGCTGCTTGTTGCTTAGTAAGTATCTAAAGACAGATTTAAACATGTCACTGAACGTGCGCAGAAACAAATTAATGTGCTTATGCGGCCTCGTTCTTAGCGAGTATCTAAAGCCAGATTTAAACATGTCACTGAACATTCGCAGAAAGCAAATTTTTAATTGTAAATTAATGCTAATTTATAGAAATTGTTGTTACAAAAATCATCTTTAACACATCTATAGATTAAAATCTTTCGTTTAAGACAGGAGTTCCCAACATTTTTCATACATGGACCCCTTTTAAAACAATGATTTTCTTCATAGACCCCCCTCAAATTATTCTCTATAGTATACAGCATAGAACATAATTATAATACTAATAATTGCACATAAAACATTTAAAGATAACAATTTGACTAAGAATATAACAAAAAGTTAGAAAAAGGGGTTCATTAGGTTTGTTTTATTATTTTTGTACTATTTTCATTTTTAAATTCACAAATATAAACAAGATTTCAGAAACACAGATTGTAATTGCACAAACATCGCCAAGAGAAAATAAGAAACTGCTTCTGATTGGTTGCATCGGGAGGACCCATGTGCTGTTTAAGGTCCAGTGTATTTCTCCTGTTCTGCCTAGTGTTGGTACACAAATAAAAGCCGTCGGCGGCATTCGAGGCGTATACAAAAGCGCCATGACATTCGACTTTAGATGCATGGATCACTTATGTAAATCTGTATTTATACATATTAAAAGGATATTATTATCTAATAATTACATTCCTAAAAAAATAAATTTTAAAACAGAAATTTATCATAAACCCCCAATAGACCCCTGGAATACTACAGACCCTTTTTAAACTTCCATCGACCCCCAAGGGGTCCATCTGGACCCCATTGGGAATGTTTGGGTTAAGACTAAAATGAAGTAAATTGAAGCAGTTGTTTTCTCTCACGGATTGCCCAAGGAATGGGCTTAGCAGCTTAAAAATATAGATTGTCACTTTCCTAATAAAATTTATCACTGTAAAAACTTTCATCTATACTTATCAAAATCATAATCTCGAGGAGAGATGAAATTGATCAAATATTTATAAACACGGAAGCCAGAGAGCTCTATTCTCTCTTCTCATCAGATTTTTCTCAAACGTGTACAGTTACGAACTATATCACATCCAAGAAAGTGTAATAAAAAAAGTTAAAAATTATCTCCTCTTAGCTCATTGATTATAGTGCCGAGCTGAAAGAAGCTGTATCGAAGCTTGAATCTGAGATCAAATGAATCTAAGTGGATGATATACATTGGGCATCTATTGTCTCCACACGCTTTTGATAGCTGCGGTTTTCCCATTGTTTTAAGATAGATGGCCCACGTGTGTGTGTTACTTACGTTTGTGTAATTTCCGTGTGATGTCTTGAATAATAATACTAGCGGTATTAGATGATCAAAAATTTACGTAACAGTACAACAACTGATATTTCTTCCATTATAGTGAATATAGTTCCATCTTGTCTCTATTAGTCCTATAGTGAATGCACCTAAAAAAATCTATCGACAATTTTGGATGAATGAACTTTGAAATATTCGATTTTTAAGTTGGTGAAAATTCTGTAAAATCCAAAAGTATGACTCAGATTAATACTATGATCTTGTTTGATTATATTCAAGTCCTAATGTGTAAATGTTTATCCAATAGTTAACATATCGGGAAAAATTTGTTCGACAATTTGGGAGGAACCAACTTTGAAATATTCGATTTTAAAGTTGGTATCTAAAAGTTCTATTTTAAAAAATGATACCATGTAGTTTAATTAGATTTAAGTGTTTATACGTAATTTTATCCCATAGGTGAAGTATTTTGAAAATTTCGATCGTCTATTGGGGATGAATAAATTTTGATGGATTCGATATTCAGGATGCTGAAAATCGTTATTTCAAACATTTGATCCTGAATGTTAATATGATGTAATTTAGATTTATTGTTTCTATACCTTAATTTTAATCAAACAGATGACATACTGGAAAAATGATCTACAATTTGAGAAGGGTAGATTTTGAAATATTCGAATTTATTGTTTGTGAAAATCGTTTAATTGCAAAAGTTTGACTTTGAATGCTAGCATAAAGTAATTCATTAGCATTCAAGTTCCTATATGAAAATACTAGCTGAAAACCCGCACTTCGCTACGGAGTACATTCAAATTAAATACAACGGTCAATGCATGCAATTGATGCCAAAAAATATAAATATATATATATTTATAATAAATACGACGATCAATGTATACAATTGATGTAAAAAAAAAACATATTTATAAAAAATCGTAAGGGATATTTTTATAGACAAAATAATGTACAATCGTCTGCCGCATTACCAAGAAAAAAATATTTTTTGTCTATTTAGTTTTTATGCACGTGACAATAAATTTATTTAAAGTACCAGAAAAAGAAATCACGTGATCAGCATTTAATAAATTAAATTCTAAAAAATTAATCTTTAAAAAGTCACCAAAAATTAGGAAATGGAGATAAAGATTTGAAAAAAATTTCATTTTGAAGGAATTTTTATGATCTTTCTCGTGATATAAATTTTATAACCCTCAAAGTATTATTTTAAATGCAAACGTAAAAAAAGTAAAACAATCAGCTTAAAAATTTAATTTAAAAAAATCTAAGAAGAATTTTTCAAAAATCTTTCTTAGTGCACCTCTACACTATAAGAAGAATCGCCATGCAAAATTTCAGCCCTTTAGGTCCAGCGGTTTGGTTTGTGCGTTGTATATCAGTCAGTAAATGAGTCAGTTACGGAACTGTTTTATATATATAGACTAGCTGAATACCCGTGCTTCGCTACGAAGTACATTTTAGGATAATTAGACTGAAAAAAATAATGAAATTGGTTTTTAGAGGATTATAATTTAGTACAGTTATTATAGTAGAGATTGAGGAACATTTCTTTTACAGTATTTTAATATTTTTTTTGTCAATTTATTTCGTTGTTATGCACGTGACGCAAAATTAGTTTAAAGTATCACAAAAAGAAAAGAAACCTCGTGATCAGCCTTTAATAAATTAAAGTCTAAAAGTTAATCTTTAAAAATTCACCAAAAATCAGAAAATGGAGGTAAGGATTCGAAAAAGATTTCATTTTAAAGGAATTTTTATGATCTTTCTCGTGATGTAAATTTTATAATACTCAGATTATTAATTTAAATGCAAACTTAAAAAAGTTACAAAAAAAGCTTAAAAATTTAATTTAAAAAATCTATGAAGAATTTTCAAAAATCTTTCTTAGTGTACCCCTGCACTTTTAGAAGAATCGCCACGCAAAATTTCGGCCTTTTAGGTCCGGCGGTTTGGTCTGTGCGTTATTTGTCAGTCAGTCAGTCAAGGAACCTTTGTAATATATAGAGATAACTCCTGTATCAAGTGAAAGTACTCCTGTATACAAGATAACACATGTATCAAGTGAATATTGTTCAACTTATTTGGAACGGATAGATTTTGAAATTATTGGGAATAAAAGTATGCGTAACTATATTCTGTCTTATATATATATATATATATATATATATATATATATATATATATATATATATATATATATATATATATATATATTAATTATATGTTGGGGTGCGTGCGTGAAAGGAGCTTTTCAAAGAGGAATGTTTAATATTTCATTGTGTTTCTATAAAGTATACACATTCTTGTGCATGAGTCATTTTTATAGTTTTCACTATACAAAACTTTTCTTTAAATAATTTCAACTAATAGTTTCAAATAATATTCTGTTTAGTTCTATCAATATCTGTCCCAGTTTCTCACATTAATTGATTCTTATTCACCACGAAAACAACAGGTAACTTCCAGAATCACATCGAGGTTTTTTAAATTTCGACCAGACGTGTTAAAACATAAGGTTATCTTTCTTAATGATCATGTTACGTGTACCGATTTATGTCATTTAGATATGCATGATACTTTGAAAATACAGGGTGTCCAGGATAAAGGTATCCAAAAATCATCACTTATTTTTATGAAACTACCCATTAGAATTTTAAAAAATATTTAAATAGAAAGAACTTCTTACCAAGTTTTAATATCAATCATAGATTTCGATCATAGTATCATAGATATTGATGTGTGCACCTTTTGCAGCACGACTAACGTCTAAATGACAATACAGTTCTCTCCAAGTGTTTCGTAGCATATCAGGTGTTATTAGTCTTTTTTGCTTGGGGATTCATTAAATCCGTTGTGTATAAACAAAAAATGTAACTGTGGATGAGCTGAAGAAGCGTATTATTCAAGAAATTCGTGTAATGACTCCTGATATGCTTCGAAACAGTATGATAGAACTCAGTTGTCATTTAGACGTTTGTCGTGCTACAAAATGTGCACACATTGAAATCCATGGTACTAAGATCGAAATTTATGATTGATATTAAAACTTGGTGAGATGTTCTTTCTATTTGAATAATTTTTTAAAATTTCTAATGGGTAGTTCCGTGAAAATAATTCATGACTTTTGGATACCTTTAGCCCGAACACCCTGTATATTGTGTAATAATGCCGAATACGTATGATATTAATGTATATTTTAGTGTAGATGCCAGCAGTTTTATCATTATTCTTTTCTATAAGAGGTCCTTTTACTTTTAAACTCTTCCTGTAACTCTCGAATAGAACTGTGCGTCTATCCTAAGTTTATATAGTCTCTTAGCAAGCAGTTTTGAGACCAATAATATAAAATTATTATTCCATCTTTCTCTGCAGGATGAAAGCAACTGCTTTCGTGGTGGGAAGGTCGTTTCGAACTGCGGCTTTTTCAGGGACGTGTGTTCCGCTGAACAATACCCATGTTCATAGACTAAAACTTAATGCTTGTAAAACATGATAAATTGCGTGTGGTGCTTTAAGATTTTTTTAAGGACATCGTAACAATGTTGATGAGGTACATCCCCGTTTGCGTAATAAATACTCTTTCCTTGATCTCTGAATTCTGCTCTCCCCATTGTTTACATCCAGCCTGAGCTGACTGGAATTTCAGGCTGATTTACCTACGACTATGAGAAGCATTTTTTGAGGACGGGTCACAGATAAATGTTGTTTATCTTACTGACGGTGGATGTTTCTCAAATCTAGAAATTCTGCACTATCCTTTGTTTACATCAAGCCTGAGCTGGCTAGAATTTGAGAATGATTTAACTACGACTTTTAAAAGCATTTTTAGAGAATTGGACCCAATTTAATGTTGGTCATCTTACTGACGCCGAGTAATAGACGCGCTTTCTACAAACTAGAAATTCTGCACTCATCGTTGTTTACATCTAGTTTCAGCTGACTAGTATTTAAGTCTGATTTACCTGTGACTATCAAAAGCATTTTTTGAGGATGGGTCATAGGTGAATGTTGGTTTCCTTACTGATGTTGGCAATCCTGCCATGAATCGATTAACTGAATCACTAATTCATAAACCTGGATGGTTCAGATGTCTCCATGCTTTGTAACAAATGCAGCATCGGCTACCGCTCAGATATAAGGGCTTTAGGCTTAAGCTTATATCTGAGCCCTTATATCTGCCCTTATATCCCTTTTATCCTTTATATACTTATATTATCTTTTTATATTTATGCTTTAAGAAAAATAGAAAGAATAATAAATATTTAGCTGCGTTATATTTTTCAGGTTTTTATTTTATAAATTTTTAAATTTTAATTAATTTGTACTTATGTATGGGAGAGCCCAAGTTGTTCACTACGCGGTCTTTTTCGAGCATTTGAAAGAAACAATGAACAATTAGGGGAAATTAAAATTTATATTTAAACGTAATAGGAAAAGTCACAGGTATATATATATAAATATATATATATATATATATATATATATATATATATATTTTAAAACTGACACCACTCAGAGCCATCTGTAGCGCGATCTATCACCCGGAATTCCACCAAAATTGATAGAGGGCCTAAGGACGACATGGGAAAGAGTTTCCGTGAAAAAAAAATTGTTCCAAAAGTCACCGATAGGGGACGATATGGCGCTGTTGTTGTCTGCGCACCCGAGAATTTTCATAAAAGGCAAGTAAAACATCAAAATGCAAATTCATGACTACGTAGTCGACAGCACCGCCAGTATGTTGGGCTATAAAGATCGGTGCGGAATCTGTTTCGCCTTCGCTTTACAGAAGAAAAGGTCATCAGTCGCTTTTTTCCTCTGGCATGGGCACCTCGCTTCCCAGACCTAACCCATGTGACTTCTTTCTGTGGGGTTATTTAAAGTCTAGGGTGTATCTTGGTGGAGTCTCGAACTTGGCGGCCCTGAAGGACAACTTATCCCGGACTTTGATGAGCATTCCTGGTGACATGTTACGCTTGGCGGTTGAGAACGTAGTGTTCAGGATGCAATGTGTCGTCCACCAGGACTGTGGTCACATTGAAGGAGGGAGAAGTGAATTTGCTGCATAAAGTGGTGTTGAAGTGAAATTTCTTTGTTATTCATTTGTCTTTCTTACAACTTTTTTTGTATTCATCCCATATCTTTATAACCCGATATACTGGCGTTGCTGTCCACTACATAGTCGTAAATTTGTATTTTGATGCTCTGCTTGTCTTTTATGCAAATTCTCGGGTGCGCTGACAATAAAAGCGCCATGTAATCCAATCCCTTATCGGAGACTTTTGGAACTAATTTTTTACGGAAACTCTTTCCCATGTCGTCCTTAGCCCCTCTATCAATTTTGGTGAAATTCCGACTGATAGATCGCACTACACATGGCTCTGAGTAGTGTCAGTTTAAAAAAATCCCCCTGTATATATATATATATATATATATATATATATATATATATATATATATATACACATACAGGGTGATCGGAGAATGTTTGGCCAAAATTTAAAGGGGGTTAGAGGGGACGAATATAAAAGGATTCGCAGCACAAGGCGTGTCCGGAAACGCCGCGTGTAGGTAGTAGAGGACACTGTATAGGGCAGTCGAAACAAGCCGGCAATGCGGGAAGCTGTCATTCTCCACTGTGATTTCATGCACCCTAGGAGGGCTGAACTAGCAGATATCCTCTGAAGAATGGAGTTGCGAATGGAAATGGGAGCATTCCATTCCATGCCCAATTCCCTGCGCAAAGGTTGTACAGGGAACGATTTCCCAACAGAGAAATATCGAATGGTCAAACTTTCGAGCAAATGCACAGACAGTTTCGCGAAAGTGAAGTGTACACCTTCGCTGCTTCGCGAAATCAGTCCAGCATGATGGAGCACCAGCTCACTTTAGCCGTGATGTCAGGAATTACCTGGACTCTATTTATCGACACCAGTGGATTGGTCGAGGTGGACCTGCTCCCTTGCCACCATGATCACCAGATCCGTCCTGCTTGAATTTCTATCTGTGGGACCACTTGAAAAGCATCATCTACGATACCCCTGTGGTTTCCGACGTTATTCTCCTCGCCAGATTGGCTGTTGCAGCTGGAGATGTGCAGAACATGGCTGGTGTTTATGCTCATGTACGCCGTTCCATGCGGTTGCGATGTAAAGCTTGTATTATGGTTGGTGGTTGCTCTTTCGAGCATTTACTGTGACACGTTGATTTAATAAAGGGCGTGTTACATTTGTTTGTGTCTCTTTCCTTTTACCTTTCCACTTTCTTTACTTTCCAGGACTTTCATGCGGCATTTCCGGACACGCATTATACTGCGAATCCTTTTATATCGGTCCCCTCTAACCCCCTTTAAATTTTAGCCAGACATTTTCCGATCACCCTGTATATATATATGTTTGTATGTATGTATATATCTCATGGCAAAACAGTATCTTTTATTTCCTAGCTAAATTAAGTGTATAGCTTGTTCTATAAGTTGCTAATTTTATTGACGTCCTTACGCTTTTCCAAATTTATATGTTTACCCTCAGGCAAAATCTGAGCTAAAAATTTCTTGTGATAAAGCAGACAGCCTAGCAGTTTAGAGTGGAGAATGACTGCCATATAAGGCAATACGAGACGAATCTAAACTTACATATTTGATAATCTAATGACGATTCTGACCACAGCAAGCGTCCACTTTAGGAGTTTGGTGTTGTAAGTGATGTTATAACTATGTTTTTACACGTACTTTTAGAGTACGCAGATGAGTATTTGTTGCAATCGAGATCTCTGTATACTAGCTCCGTAGAAACGAAATAGAGAACGAAGTAGAGATGTTTTAGTAAATATAGGATGCGGCAGAATTAACTTCCACATTTTTGAAGGTCACTGTTAAGAGGGTAAGGCGGCGTGGGAGATGACAACAGTTCTGGCGGATTTTCTTGTTGTCAGTAGACACCATGAGTTGGTCCTGCGAACATATCGGCTGCGTTATCGAGGCGTTCTTTTAAAAACAACGATTCTGTAACCGCGACTCAGAGGGTATTTAGGATGCGTTTCTGGCTCTATGCAGAGGATGTCATTCCTGATAGAAAAAAATATCGGCGATGAGTTTCAAACGTGAGTATAAATAAGTCTGCTTTACCATGGAGACCAAGGAGCCCAGGGTTTCCCAAATTGGTCGGCAGATCTGTACTGTCCGTCCGACGCCCAGGCCTATAAGAAAAACCACCGAACAGGGGAAATCAACCCTCGGCTGAGTTTGCAGGAATTGCTGCGCAGCAAAGGCCTTCAGTTTGACAGTGGCTTGTACACGAATGTGGGAGTGGCCGTAATCTTAATGCATTACCATGGAGACCAAGTGGTCGTCCCTCAGAACATTATAACACCTGAAAATAAGCAACGAGTCCATGAGACCGCTATTCAAGAGGAAGTTGTCTCCATTCCCCAAGAAATGACCTACAGAGTGATGGAAACCTTAAGAGATCGGCTTTCGCAGTATATCTCGAATAACGGGTGCCACCTGAGTGATGTTATTTTCGAAACCTAGTAAAAAAAAGACTACATGATTAATAATTTTCGAAAATATAAGGCTTTTTTTCCGTAAATTGCTTCGTTCGTTTTTCATTACCCTTTGAAATGTGGGATTCCATTCTTCCGCACCCTGTATATTTTATGCATGCAATTGTGTTACTTTCACTGGATATTAGCTATACCATGACTACATTATATTTTAAGGAAAGAGCATTATGTTTTTTATGTATATAACCGAACACCCACACACACACACACACGCACACACATATATCTATATATATATGTGTGTGCGTGTGTGTGTGTGTGTGTGTGTTGGACCTCTTTGACACGTTGTTGCTTGCTGTGTTTAAATTTATCTGTCACTAATCCTAAGGGAAACTTTGTCCTCTTCCTGTTAACTTATATGCATATAAGTGATTTAATGATATTAAAATCTGCCACCAGGGCTTTATTCGTTAAATATAAATTATGCCCCACTTAGACACAACCGTCAATGGGCCCGTCCCAAGGGCTAAACAATGGTCAATAGTTTTTGAACCCAGGAAGGTGGATTGACGGTTAAGCATGCAACACCTTCAAAGAGCTTAAAGGCAAAGTTGTGGCCATTAACACCATTTCACTCAATTAAGAGTAAAGAAAAGCAGGGAAAAAATATATGACATAATCGCGTGCAGGGTTTCTGCAAAATGACTGCTGATAGCTCTTGTTTATTGGTTTCTTTTTTACCGCTCTATGATGTGTCCAGTTGTGAATACTTATTAGGTTTATGTAACAGGGATGTTGGGTAACCTCATCCGGTTGGGTGTTGCTGGATTTCAGGACAGAGGTTTTTTTAGGGTGTTTAATTTGTCTCATTAGTTTGTTGTGTCGGAAGCAATTTTATGCACAAGCAGAGCTCCTGATAATTTAATACAGTGATAGCTAATCTTATTAGTATACGTGACATATCAAAACAATATGAAAATTTAACCCGCCCCAATGAAAATACACTGTAGAAGCATAGAGTGTCGTAGGTATAAATTCATTCAGTGTATTTTCATTGTGACTTGTTATAAAATTTTATTACATTCAAACATAAAATTAGTTATACAATTTCAAACAATTTTTTAATTTAAAATTGTTTCTAATAGAGATGTAGATGTTTAATTTTATTGGAAACACAGAAATAAATATTTAAATTTTTTAATTATAATTTAATATTTATTTATTATTTTTTATTATACTTATTTATAACTTTCATCTAAATCCCTTCGTTATGAGTGGATATGAGTGGATAATAATATGTGGGATTAAAACTGCAAAATTTGTAAGTTTAATTTTTTTACATGCTATACCAGCGATCATAGGCCCAATAAAACCTTTTAAATTAGCATTATTAACTGAAAGTAAAATTCACAATAAAGGGCTTAATTAGCAACACGTTCTGACAGACAGGTGTAGCCGTTCTTCTTTTTCCTGTTCAATACGTTAGCATCTGCTTCCTCATTTTTTAAAAGACTTATGACATTTGTGTCTCCGGTCTTTTATGTTTTCTGGAAAATTCGATATATATCCAGGTTGTGTCGATGAATTGAAAGATCTTTGCTCTTAGGAATTACTTAGCAGAGATAATCGCATCTAAAACACTCTGTCCTAACGAAGAGTTGCATTTGTTCCCCTTGAATATGGTTTAAAATACGCGTTTCCCAGTACATTTTAAGATAAGCTTCTTTCCAATTTACCTTTCTTCACAAGTTCTTTTTAACACACCTTTTAGAACTTGAGACAATTTATAAATATCTATTTCTTCCAATGTTATAATAGTTATTGTGACAGAGTTAGTGGTTCTAGTGTTAAAAAATATAGTATTTCTGCTATCGATATTATTACGTTCAAGCAATTCATTAAATTTTTGAAAAATTTACAAGAAATGAATCAGTTAATAAAAATAGTTTTCAGTGAATAAAAATAGTCTATCTACTTACATAAAGCGACATAAGTAGGTAAGTAGAGTCTAGTACGTTTAAACTACAACATGTATTGATTAGAAACTCAGACATAACGGCTATTTAATTTGCTCGAAAAACATAGTCCATAAAAGAAATTACTAACGACTGTATTACTATTTACCATTAGTATTAGAATAGCAATGCTGCCATTTCTGATTCATCTCAAACAGTATGTAGAAAAATAATTATCCTATGAATTATATGTCTGACAACATTGTGTTTAACTGATCTTTTTTCTTCAGGTTTATTGTCCGTTACATATTAGTGCATTTTCAATTGATCGATTTACTAGCTTTACTATCAGGCATGCTTAGATTCCATTTTCCCAAAAAATCCATTTCCCTGCACCAAAGAAATTTCGAGAAAATTAAAAAAGAGTAATTTATTAACTAACAGGCAAAAAAAATCAGTGTTTTGCTTTTTTGGGGTTTCAACTCCTTAGAGCATTCAAACAAACTGGTGATAAAATTTTCTTCTAACTGAAACATACTCATAACAGAGTGAAAGCCACAACGCTAAATTAAAAAAAAATTCGTTTAAAAAGCTTTGAGCGTCTTTTGAAGTTGAGATTATTTATATCGTCAAACAATCATCTCCCCTCAACAGCAAATGATTGAAAAATGGGGATTTTCCAGTAAATACAAAGGGTATTAAATAATGGCTAAATATTACGTCAAATATTAAAGAAAAATAATGTAGTAAAAAAACATATATATTTTTAAATTAGACATCAAAAACCTTTTTTAATTGGATCCCAAACATAAGAAAATTTTTTTGTGAAAAATCACTGTTGAAGTTAAATTTAAATTTTAATATTTTCTCTGTGGTTATCAATGAGACCCTAATTTAATTTCAGCTGTTAGCCATTCATTTATTTGAGAATTTCCTAGAACTATTACACTTTTGTTCAAATGTTTTGTTATTTTCTTAATTTAAAGTATAAAATGTAATTGATGGATGAATAAATCTTTTATGAGGTCTTAAAAATTTATTTATGGATGCATCGTATCAGTAGCGCGATATTTTCTCTTGAATTATATGACTGTGAGTCTGTAAGATTCATAAGTTTGAAGTGAAAACATGGGAATTAAAATGTATAGTTTTTCAGCATTTCATGAGTACATTTATCTCTTTTCCTAATAGAAATATTAGGAAATATCAGTCTGCTCAATATTTACTCAGTATTTCTTTACAAAAGTTATACAAATATACTGATATTATTAAATTGCATCAATTAATCGAGTTGAGATGTCTGGTATAAGATCAAAACTAGCAATCTCTATCAGACTTATTTTGTAAAAGGAAGAGAAAAAATAACTTAATCTTACGCAGTTTTAATAATGCATAAAGATATAAATTGCCTTTTTAAAAATTTCCATCTTATTGCTCATTTGTAGGCCCTTTTCCAAAAATTTTTGTTTTTAACTGATTGAATCTCTATAAGAAAGTATCCCTAAATCAATTTTGGGAACAAAATGGAGATTGATAGTATTTACTACTAAATCATTATTCTAAACTAAAGAAAATATATACGTGCTGTGATTTCAGACAATATCGAGCCAAAATTTTGCGATATTTTTAAAACATAGCTCAAATATTGGTGAGAAAAAACTAGCCCACTCTTTAAATAGGATAAAATATTCTTTTATAGGTTATCAGCGTCTTTCATCCTACTTGTTTATTCCAATGCTGCATTGAACAGCAGGATGTTACTTCCTTATGTATAAAAATTCTTTTAACAAAGACTCCAAAATTACTAATTGTCTGATTCTAAAGATTTGTATTCTAAGAGTTTCACTGTTTAAATGTCTGACCTGGATATTTTGTATATGTTGTATTTATTTAAGAAAGGAGCTCTTCTCTTTAATTTCAAAAGTCACCATCTCTGAGAATCATGCAATTTACTTTACAAAAGGAATCGATGCGGGCTAGATCAATAAATAACTTATAAATATTTTCCTGGGTACGTCTCACAAGTAAATGGAGAGATCAGTATGCAATAAATTATTCATGAGCTTATAATCTCACTTTCGTAAGATCTCAGCGTCTTCAATATTTATTCTCTCTTTTTTTTAGAAAATTACAGGAAAGAATGTTGATAGATGCTTGCATCAACATCACAATACAAGTCACTACAATCAGGTAATAAAGATAATATCCTATAGATCAAAAGATTTCGATTCAGGGTAAAATTTGAAAAACAAAAGTCAAGCATCAACATACAAGATGAAAAGGACTACAAATCTTCATAATTACACCAGAAGAATGCTCAGTTTGTTGTATATTCAGTTATAAAATTTACTCATATGGTATCCAGAGCATATTTTTAAACAACGTAAGTATGCGCATTTGATACCACACCTTTATTACATCATTTTTACACCTTCTTTATTACATCTTTCATGTGACATATATATTACAGAATAACGTTGCCGTCTTCATAGAACTTTTAAAGAAAAGTACATCTTATGTACACGGCATGCCACGAAAACATTTCAAAACCTTGCTTCTAAATCGTTGCAGTATGAGGAGACTTGAAAACTGAGGCTAAAGGTGCCGAAATCTTGGCTACAAAATAAAATTAAAGAAATCTTGGCTTATTAAAAATATTTCAGTATCAAAATAGCAAGCTTAAAGTAGTATTTAAGGGGGCGCGGTGGCCCAGTTGGCAAACTCAGGGACCCAGAGATCCAAATGTCTCTGGTTCTATGCCGGTCGCCTACAAAACCACTGCCGTGTTCAATAATGGTGGCCGGTGCATATATAATCTGCCGTGGTCACAATGTCCTCCAAGTTCTCAAATTACCTCTGGGGGTGTTGGGTCAGGTGGTCTGGTCCCGCCACTTGACTCGGTTAAGAATTCACGGACCATCAAACGGGTGCAGCGTGGACTCACACCCTGTGGTGCAACCCGGGGCAACGCATGCGCCGAAGTGGTCTCACGCTTCCGGCTCCCCCCGGAGAAGAGCCTAGGCTCAGTTCTTCTAGTCATCAGAAAAAAGAAAAGGAAAAAGCAGTAGTATTTTAGAATTTAAATCATACAAAGTATATAGCCGGAATTTTTTATGAAATCTAATTAGTATTTAAGTACGAACATACACATATTTCCCAAAAATTATGTTTCGACATAAACATAACTTCCTTTATGAAACTGGCTTAAGTAATTTATGCAATCTACTACCCTCCCAAATTTGTAGAAGAAAATAAAGATTTCCGAAGAACTCGAGTTGCAACACATCAAGCTATGAATGCTTCCTTGTATTTAACTTAAGATTGCATTAACGCTTACCAACAGATCACTGTGATTGTTTAACAGTGAACCATGTAAACTAATAGAAATTAAGAAACAACAGAAAATCTAACCACCTTATTTCTATTGAATAATTCCCTTATTTTTTCCATGTAACGCGTGTAAATACAATTCACCCATACGTGTTTTCAGACACACCTGAAAATCTATCAAAAGTGTTTCCTCGAAACAACAAATACTGATTGTTTTCAGCATCCGAAATGGAATAGATTATACATGATGAATTCGGCAGGAAGTCCATCTGAAGAAAAGAAATTGCTGTTCTAGCTTTAAAGGCACCATGGCCGCGAGGTTCAAGTGTAACGAAGTCAAGGATTTTCGGAACCCCCGAAAATTCCCTCCTAATGAACCAAAGACGGTCTTTGTTCGGTTTGTTACCCAAGTTTTTCGATTGCGGTGAGGAGTTTTTCGGTAGGTTGCACAATTCTGAAACTGCAGAAAGGAAGGCGTTGTCAATTAGAGACAACATAGTGTCTTTGTGACGGAAACTAGCAATTTTCAGATCACGAAGGAGATAATGAAGGATTTTGGGGGCAAATTTCCGATGAAAGTTACGAGCCATTTACTTTCTAACTTCGCGTTTTGGGATTTTAGAAACATCAATATAGGCAGGCACATAGATATGTCAAAAAATACAGACATTGTGTTTTTGATCCTGACTTAAAAAGTAGCCTTTTTTGTTAATATATTTTATTATTTTACATAAAAATCCGATGATTAAGTGACTTCTGAGAATATTTATACTGACCGAATTATTACAGAGAGTACAGGCCTAGAGATGGCCCTGCAAAAGTAGCTTTTCATAAACTAATAGGGTACATTATCAGATGATTTAACTACGCTTTTAACTTTGCCGGTGCAATTATAGATGCATTTAGCTTTGGTAAAATTCATGTATGCATGCCGAATAATTAGGGGGCTAGAGTTAAAAATTTTACAAAAAGCCACTTTTCTAAATTTCCGGGTTCAGAGGTGTATCCCAACGGTTTATAATGCCTAAATTCACAAACCAGACATGTTAACAGAAAATGGAACTAAACACACCTCGGTATACATAGCAACTTATTACGATTGCTTTAGTTTTCATAGGGTTTAGAAGTATGCTCGACTTTTCTGACCTTTTCCTAGATGTCACTCTATTTGAAACTCCTTTATAGCCTCCCCCCTCCATCCCACCCCACAATTATTCTGCATCAGACACAGCGGTCTAATAAGGTACCTTCTCTGTAACTGTAGTGGATTTAGTTGTCTTCGTCGTTCTTTCTTTCCTCTCAGATTCTCTCGAACTTCTCTGTACTCGATCAAGATGAAAACTGTTTTCTTTCTTTTTGAGGGATCCTACCCGGTAACTTGTTGTACCGATTCAGAGATATAGCTAAATGTCCGTTTGAGTTTTGTTAAACATTTAGTGTTTGGGTTTTTATCTCACGACGGGGCATAATTGCTTGCCGTCCATCTCAACCGAATTGGAATTTTGACCAATCCTAAGTGCCCCATCTGCAGCTGCGATAAATCAATGAACGTTTCTCTCCTGTTCGACCTTGACTGGAAGAACTATTTTCTCCCGATGAGACTCTCTATCACCTTCACAATTCTAATTGCATTTTATTATCTCATTTTGTGCCTTTTAATGTGTATTGTGGCCAAGGAGGCCGTCCATGGGTCCACTGCATAGGAAATTTTTTTTAAAAGTATTATCCTTCACCTCAAAATCTAGATTTTTGTGGTAAAAAATTGACAATTCCCTCATTAAGAAAGGTTAATGAATGTCACATATTAAAATAAGTTCTTTAACATGCAGCATTATTTTTAGTCTGTTAACTTAAATTTTAGCCTGTCGTCATTAGTATGGGGGAAGGTACGAGCCCCTCAGAAGGCGTCCCTAGGAGTGCGCTGTCAAAATTGTGGTGGTACCTGGTCAAGGCAGACTTCTACCCTTATGGTGCCATTGTAAACAAGAGCTTCATTCCTCTTCACAGTACTATCTATGGAATAGGACTGGAGTTGATTCTGCCAGAGGGCATAACAAAAAGAAAAGTGTTTTGGAGTTGATTCTGTCTGTTAAGTAATTAGCTCTGAATATAAAAAAGTAATTTTATTCAAGTTTTGAAAAATATCAACATTTTCTATTGCTACTAAATTTGTAAAATTCTACTATAAAAATAATACAAATAAATGCATATTTACTGCTATAAAAATTTTTTCAATGTTATATGCATATTATTTCGAACGCAACTTTTGAGTTAGACAGTCTTGGGAAGGGGAGAATGGTATTCTGGACTGTGGTGAGAGTAGAGATGGAGCAAAAAAGGTTGAATACCACTGTTGAAGACCATACTTCTTTGCGTGACTCATTTTCGTCCGGCAATGATTCTGATGGGTAAAACACCGCAAAAACCTATTTCATGTTAAAAAAGATTGAGAGTGGGATTTTATTAGCAAATTCTTTTGTACCATCTCAATTATAAGGGATGGGAGACGGGATTTTTAGCGGAAATTCACGGTTGTCTGCACTTTGCCAAGTACATCTTAGTAATTATCTAGAGCAGGGGTGTCCAACACGCGGCCCAAAGCAAGTTTTAGTGCGGCCCAGAGAGAGAGCTCAAAGTGAAAAATTATTAATAATCTGCCTCGATTTTAAAAGTAAAGCTTGGAAGTTTTAAGCTTTATTCTTTGTCCATGGATGAAAGTACTGACGCTACTGACACGGCTCACTTTATCTTTTTATTAGGCGTATAAATGGCTAGTTTATTGTAACTGAAGAAATGGCTTCTTTAGAACCGTTAAAAGATACGACAACCAAGTGAGTTTACATGAAGCAATGAAGAAAACATTGGAGCGATTCTCATTGTTGCTATTCCTAATGCCTCCTGGACGGAAGTCCCAGACCAGATCCATATAAGATTAGGGCTGAGTAGTGCGGCTCCGGTTTATAATAGCATCACAAGGGTCGACTTGGCTAGGTGCCACCACAATTTTGACAGAGCACCCCCAGAGGCGACATCTGGGGGATCGTACCTTCTCCACCCACTGACCTCATAGAAGGACTTTCCGTCTACGGATTTAACGTGCCCATATTCGGCTTAGACACGAAACGCGATTCTCATTAACTCTTGCCAACATATCTGGTATAGTTACAGATGGTACCACAGCTAAGATAGGCTTGTAAGATTAATAAGACGATGCCATTGCTACTGAAAATTCTCGTTTGATGAAGTACCATTGCATAATACACAAGGAAAATTTATGTGGAAAAGGCTTTAAAAATGGACCATGTCATGTAAATCATCGTCAAAACGATGAATTTTATGAAAGCTTAGGGATTGAATCATCGCCAATTTCAGGAATATCTTAAAAGCTTGGATGCTGAATATGGCGATATCGTATACTTTAAAGAAATAAGGTAGCACAGTGGAGAAAGTATTAAAAAGTCTTAAAACGATTTTATATCCTACTTGATGAAATCAAATTGTTTATAACATTGAAAAACAACCTGTGCCAGAACTTGATGATAACTGGCTTGCAGATTTAGCAGGTTTTGATAGATTTGAATGCCCATTTAAATGACTCCCGTCTTGAGTGTAAAAATCAACTTATCAGTCCAAAGTTTTAAACCATAAACGCGTTCCATATGAAATTGAAATAATAGCAAGCTTAATTAACACTAGAACCGCGGAGCGGGTCAATTTGACCCAAAACGATGTTCAGTTTATCACCACGCTAAAAGTATCGATTGAAAAAATAATTCCTTTTATGACTTTTAATAATTTAAGGTGAACAACAATTTACCAAATTTAAAAATTCGTAACATAAATATTTTTCCGATTATTAACACTTATACCTAGAACCGCGGAGCGGGTCAATTTGACCCGTAAGAAATGTTAATGCACAAATGACGAAAAACAGATGCATTTTCTCGGAAGTAACTCTAAAGTACTTCTACCCCACCCTGGAATTCCTGAAATGAACTATACCAGAAGGGGTAACAGTGAAGGTTTTCAGTCAAGGTCATTATGTTAAGTTTGAAGCGCAAACTACGTTCGAATACAGTGAAAAATTATAGCGAATATTTAGAAGACTTTTTGAACTTGCTTTTATACTGTAATTAGTATATGTATAAAAAAATTAAACGACGCCATAATATTGTTCAGGAAGCTTTAGAATATATAAAACAATTATCTGAAAAGGATTCAGGAGGTAAAGATAATGATGAAAGTTTCAATTTTGAGTAGTGAGGATGAATATCTGCCTGCTAATGAACAAAATATGGATTCGGATGAAGAAAATGAAAGTGAAGATGATTCTGGCAATGCTCTAACAATCGTTGGTCCTTATCATCGCAGTAATGATGATATTTTATCTTATAAAAAAAGAAAAATCAAGTATTTCAAGAAAAGATACATGCAAAGAAATTTGAAAAAGAAATCGACAATAACATTCAAAGTTGGAAATAATGAAATTGGAAAGATGGGACAGTTTGGAATGTCGCTCAATTAGGAACAAGCAATAGAGGAAGAAAATGAAAGTATAATATTTTGAAAGACGTTGGGAGCCCAACACCACATGCTAAACGCAATGTTATCGACAACAGTCCTTCAAGTGCTTGGAGACTTTTTACAGATGAATGGATATTGAAACACAAAGAAATTTACTCGGCAGTTTTATGAAAGAGAATGGAATATAACATTAGAAGAGATAGATGCTTTTATATCAATTTTATATGCACGTGGTATATATTGTGCAAATGGACTTGAACTGCATAGCTTGTGGTCAAAGGACTGGGGACCACGATTTTTCCAAAATACAATGTCAAGAGGCCAATTTCGTGAAATAATGAGATTTTTACACATCGACATAAAATCAACAAGATCAAAGCGTCTAGAGACAGACCAACTTGCCCTTATTTCGGATATGTGGAATCGTTTCATTGAAAATTGCAAGACTAACTATACACCAGGTCCTAATATAACTGGAGATGAACAGTTATTTCCTACAAAAGCTAGGTGTAGGTTTACATGCCAAACAAACCAGATAAGTTTGGAATCAAGTTCTTGTCAGCTGCAGATGTTGACTCAAAATATCTGATAAATGTATTCCCGTATCTTGGAAAAGATTACCAATATCCCGTTTCTCTTTCTGAACATGTAGTACTACTACTAATAAGTCCATATGAGAAGAAAGGTAGAAATGTCACTACGGACAACTTTTTCACAACACTGAAGCTTTCAGAGGCTAACTGTTTATCAAGGTAAAAAAGATAAAAACGTTTTGTTGCTAAGTAGTCTCCATCCAACCGTAGAAATTGCAGATAACCCCCCTCCCCCCAAAAAAACAAACAAAAAAAAACTACCTGATACATTAGCTTTCTACAACGCAACTAAATACGGTGTGGACGTGGTTGACCAAATGGTAAGAAAATATACGGTCAAGTCTGCTTCCCGTAGGTGGCCGGTGCAGGTTTTTTGTAATATTTTGGACATTGCTACAATCAATGCCTTGGTTTTATATAAAGCTGTAACTAGAAAATCTATTAGTAGACAGCAATTCATTCAAGACTTGGTTGAAGAATTCCTAGAAAAGTTTGTTCTCTCCCGACAAAAAAGGTGGCAAAAAGAGAGTGTGCAGCAACAAATGAAAACGACGGACAACCACAAATTAAGCGGAAACGAGTCCGATGCCATAGTTCGAAATGTGAAAATAAAACTATACATATCTGTTCAAAATGTAAAGCACCCATTTGTGGAAAATGTACAAAACTTATTACTCAGTTTTGTGCACAATTCATACAGTAAATTGGATTTTATAATCTGTAAAACTAGTAAGTAACTGATAAAATTTTTAATTTTTTGAAATTATGTCTAAACTTATTGAAAAGATATGCTCTGTTTCTCCATTGAAATTAGGAAATTTATGTCATATTTTGTTAAAGAGACATATTATTATACTCAAGGATATAAAATTTTAAATAATAAGATTTTGTAAAAATGAAGTTAATTTCTCTTGATTTATATAAATTATTTAATGTAAATTCTCAGAAATATTGATTATTGATTGAATTATTTAAAAAATAAAATGATTTAGATAATTAAATTAAGCGCTTGTGTATATTTTATAGGTTTACAAGCTAGGGTCAAAATGACCCGCTCCGCGGTTCTAGGTATACCGAAAGTCCCGCGGTTCTAGTGTTAAATGTTAAAAATTTTTTGCATTTCTAGACGCTGACCAAGCATAACTCTAAAAATGGTATAAAATACGTAGCCTTGCTTTCCGATTTAGTACAAGAATTTAAAAATTGATTTCAGGACTTTTGGAAAAATAAACAATTTTTTTGCCTCTTTGCTACTCTATTTACAATCAATACAGATATAATGTTAGCAATTTTTCAAATGGAATGAATAGAGTTGCAATCTGACATCTAACTTAAAAGGAAATTCAATGAAGTCTCTTTGTTGTAGTTATAAATCATACCTGCCCAGCTATAAATATCCCTCACTGCATAGTCATGCGTTATTCTGGTCATAAATCTTTGGAAGCACGTACATCTGTGAACAACTATTTTTAAGAGTGAAGCACACTAAGAGTCAAATTAGAACCAAAATATCGGATGAACATCTTAACAACTCCCTGAGAATTGCAACCACTTCAATTGATCCATATATTGAAGCTTTAGTTTCTCAAATTCAATGCAAATATCACATTAATTTTATGACTCCTATAGTTATCTTTTTAATTATAAATAAAATTTATAATGAAATAAATACTATGTTAACTTTACATTATACTTTTTTTACTCATCAACTATTTTTAATGTTAGGTATATTTTTGTGTGGCCCAAGACAATTCGCATTCTTACAATGTGGCCCAAGGAAGCTAAAAGGTTGCACACCCCTGATCTAGAGTAAATGTGTTCCTTGTTGTCAGGTTTGAGGATTGCATCATTACTTCCTCAGCAACTCTTCCTTCCACGCGCATCTGTCGAATAAATTTCTAGAAACGTATTCGGTAGAAACGTATTTTGTTATCAAGAAACGGAACAAAAAGAGTTTCAATAAAAAATAATTGTGTCATAACGGAAATTCATTTACAATAAAGTTGCAAGAGAAATGGATGACACTGCAGTCTTAATGAAAAAGTTAACTGCTTTTCCTTGATTGACTAGTCAACTACAGGTGAAATGCGTACTTTCGGAACGCGCAAAATGTCCTCCAAATGCTAATGATGGGCAGGTGTCATCCTGTTTCTTTTTTTGCTTCTTTCTTTTTTTTAAAATTGAGCTCATTATTTTACCAAGCAAACGCTTGCTTTTGTTACATTGAAAAACACATTTTTTTATTATGCCTTCTGGCAGAATCAACTCCAGTCCTATTCCATAAATGGTAGTGTGAAGAGGAATGAAGCTCTTGTTTACAATGGCACCATAAGGGTCGGAGTCCGCCTTGATCAGGTACCACCACAATTTTGACAGCGCACTCCTAGGGACGCCTTCTGAGGGGCTCGTACCTCCCCCCCCCCATATTCACTGACATCATAGATGGATTTTCCGGTCTACGGATTTAACATTTCCATATCCGGCCTAGATTCTAAGGCAGTTAATGGTATTCGTAATGTTGCGATAGGTTTCGAACAGAGCTCCCCCAGTTCGAAGCCTAACGCACTAGCACTAGGTTACCTCGAGCCAAATTTAATTATAGACATGACCGACACATGTTTACTTTTATTTAGATAGTTTCTTCTGGAACATTTAAAATCAAATGAAAGTAAGAACGCCCAAATCGTTGTGAATGAGATGGACCACTTCGAGATTTTAGTGACGGGAGAAAGCTCAGTGGTCTACGGAAATATGGTAAGCGTGCTACCCATGGTCCAGATTTTAAATATCCCTCAGACATTTTGCTGAAAATACTTTTCCATCTAGTAATCCTTAAAATACTTTATTGGATAAATATCGCAATATCGCCATATTAAGTTCTATCATTTCAAGATACTTCCTAGATTTATAGGTTTACACACACAATCTCTCTCTCTCGCTGTATACATACACACACACACACACATATATATATATATATATATATATATGTATGTGTGTACACACATACATATATATATATATATGTATGTGTGTGTGTGTGTGTGTTTGTTTGTTTGTTTGTTTGTTTGTTTGTTTGTTTGTGTGTTTGTTTGTGGGTGTGTGTTTCTGTGTGTGTGTGGGGGGGGATGTTAGGTTAAAACATTATTTTCCATAATAAAGATGTCGTCGTAGTCGTTCCGATGGTAGAGGACCTCATCCTGTTAAATAAAATCCATACTTAAACATAAAATAGATTTATTAAAACATCTCTTCCCAGGTTCGCCCTTTCGTTTCTACCAGCTAAATCATGGAGGGCTTAATTATTACAAACTCTTCAGGTGTCTGCTAAAAAAATTTATGTGATACAGAATTTACACCACATACAACCTCAAATTCCTGAAGTGGACCTTAATCCTGTGGTCAGAATTGTCACTAGGTCAGCGCATACCTCCGCTTCAATTCGTCTCACATTCCCATATTTGGTAATCGTTCGCAATCCTTAAACTACATGGTGCCCATTATCTCACGAGACATTTTCAGCACAAAGATCACCTAAGGGTAAATATGAAAATTGCGAAAAAGTATAAGGGGATCGATAAATTTATTAATTTATAGGACCCCCTAAGCCCTTAAGTTAGTCTGGGAAGGAGGAATACTTTTTTCAGCATAACATATATATACCAATAATTTTATACAGTGGGTTGAATAGGATATCAGTTAAAGCGTATTCATTATGAAATTATTAAAATTAATTCTCAGTACTCGTAAAGGGCCAGAATAAGAATTGCACTTAATTAAATTTATCTAACTGTTTATATTATATTATATTCTATTATATTATGTTATATATATATATATACAGGGTGTCCTGGCAAAATGTATCTAAAAGTTATGGCTTATTTTTACGGAATTACCCATTTGAATTTTTTAAAAAAATTATTTAAATATACATTAATATCATAAGTATGCGGAATTATCACCAAATATACAGGATGTTCGGGCCAAGTTTTAATATCAATCATAAATTTCGATCTTAGTACCATGGATTTCAATGTGTGCACAATTTGTAGCACGATTAACTTCTAAATGGTAATCCAGTTCTCTCCAACTGTTTCGTAGCATATCAGGAGTTATTACACGAATAACTTGAATGATACGTTTCTTCAACTCATCCACAGTTTCAATTGTTTGTTTATACACAACGGATTTAATAAATCCTCAAGCAAAAACGTCTAATAACTCCTGATATGCTACGAAACACTTGGAGAGAACTGGATTACCATTTAGACGTTAGTCGTGCTGCAAAAGGTGCACACATCAATATCTATGATACTATGATCGAAATCTATGATTGATATTAAAACTTGGTGAGATGTTCTTTGTATTTAAATAAATTTTCTTAAATTTCAATTTGTAGTTCCGTAAAAATAAGTCATAACTTTTGGATACTTTTAGCCCAGACACCTTGTGTATGAGTGTGTGTGTGTGCGCGCGTGTAAATTATTATTACAGAAAATTGTTTATGAGTTCATCTGGCTTTGCGGATGGAAAAATTTGGCCACAGTAAACATACAGTGCTAGAGCATAATTTTTTCAGTTTTTACTTTTCTACACACTAAGTTACACCAAAGAAAGAATTTCAACATTTAAAATCCGTGGACTCCTTTGTTTTGCACAGAAATCATACAGCAATTCAATTATTGGAAATCAATTAGTTTTCATTTACTCAAGAAAAGTAAATAACAAACCCACAAGAGAGGGGAACAAAACAAGTACACAAGTAACAGCTTTGTGTTCTTTGCTGCCAGGCTTTTGTTCCGTTTCAATCTCCTGTAGCTTGTAATTAAAAAGCGAAACATTCACTTTGCCACAGAAAGTGAAAGCAACAAAGCAGTCGGTGTGCTACGCTCCAGCGGTTTCTCCTTTTTTCGCGTCTGTTTGTACCTTCACAACTGAGGTAGGTCTTCAAATCACTCGAGATCAACTTGCTAACAGCCATTGTTCAGAGAGCGTGACGACTGTTCTTCATCGGGAACACATTACACATTTCGAATTTCGAAATGGAATGTCGTACGTGTAAATAAGAATTGGCGTTGTTAGTTACGCAAACCTCCTATGGGATATTGAAATTCTAGAAATTAGGTCCACTGTGAAGAAAGACAATTGGAGGTATAGACAGTTGACGCTAATCATCGTCATATTGTTTTACGAATAATTAATATTAATAGCCAGTGCTAAGCTATATAATTAAACTGGAAGTGCCTTGTTATGCAAAACTTAAACACTCAATCCAGTTATATTCCATAAGAAATCGAGTAATATTTCAACAGTATATTTTCCTAACTGGATCAGGGACCACAAGTGTATATATACACTTGTGTATATATATATATATATATATATATATATATATATATATATATATATATATATATATATATATAATATATATATATACAGTGGAATCTCGATCGATCGTTCTCCGAATCAGTGGTTTGATTTTCTAACGAAATGAACTATTTGTGGTAATAAACTTTAATGAAAAATAAGAATAAAACTCAATTACAATAACAAATTTAACGCAAAAGTAAACATAATAGCAAATGTAAAGCTTATGAAAACTTAAAAATAAATGAGGCTTTTGAGCTCGCATTGGCTTTACAAGCTGTAAAATCTTTAGCTTAATACAGAGGAACATCGATCGATCTTTTCCCGAATCATGGGATTCCCGTATGTGTCGTTTACTTCATCCTGTCCATTATTTGATTATATACCTTAGTTATCTATAGTTTTCTTGCATGTATCGTTCAGTGCAATAGGCCCCTTTAAAAACGATCGATCGAGGTTCCATTGTACTGCTCAAAGTTATGCAAACAAAAAATTGGGAACGAAAAAAGTTTAGCCTTCAATTTTATAAAGATAGTTAAATTTCCAGTCTTTTTTTTAATGATGAAACCTTTTTTTAATGGTTGCTGACTTTGTGGACCATTTATTGGGTTCACACGGACCACCGGTTAAGAACCACTGAACTAGATTGGTGATGGCGAATGTAAAGTCCCATTAAAAAAAAAAAACCGCCAATATGCGATTTTACCAATGAAGATGTGTTCTAAACAAGATTTTCACACACGCAAGAAAAAAAATAAAGTAAAATTTTAAAAAGGACCTTTTCATTTCCGTGACTTAAAACATATTATAAGACACCAAAGATTTAATCATTAGAAAGATCTCGCTGTCGGTGGCTTAGCCCTAGTCAAATTTTTTTTGGGGGGAAAAAAGTGTGAAGCACTTCGCTGATGAGGTCATATCTTATGAAAGAGAAGACCATATCATGAAATACATGAAGAAGAGTTCATATACTAACGACTAAACAACTTTTAAGACTCCGCATAAAAGCAGCATCAGTTCAGTTGACAGAAATGATATTGTTCGTGTTCTCCCGGAGAAGAAAAGAAGAGGAGAAGCTGTCTTGCAAGTAGAATTCTTGTGTTACAACAATAAATGATATTTAGTGGAATTTTTGTTCCTTTAATTTTTATGAGAACATTTCTTTTTTCACAATTTCTAAACTGACATATTAAACGCTTATTCATTCTTACTTTTGTCATTGAAAAAAATTAGAACGAATTTATAAAAAAACTTTCTCAAATATTATGTATTTTCTGTTTTTTTCCTTTCGCTTCACTTGTCTGGTGATTTCCTCCAACTGAACGTAAACAAAGACAAATTATGCTACCTTCACATGCATGGGGCCAGTTTTGTAGATTTATCAGCTTGGTCTTTCGAATTAAAAATCGCATTTAAATTCATGATACTCATGATTTCGATCAAAACGTCTCGTATCTGAAATTTTTGCTGAAAAAATCAGTTTAAACGGAGACCTGAATTTTTAATTTGGTAGGAAGTTCTGTTACACATTGACGTGCCTCACTGCACCGAGGTTCGTTTTACGGCATAGAGATTCGTGAGGAATAGAAATTGAGTCGTCTCTTAACAACACAAACACGGGTATTTATTTACAATTTAACGTAGAATTAAAGAACAACTAGCCAGAGGTAGACGAGCCTACAAGCATCTTGCCAAACCTCCAATCACGCTCGTGCCAGAGACGACAGCCTATACCAGAGGTGGAGAACGCTCGGCCTTAAGGTCGCATGCGGCCTCCGTGATCTTCTTGTGCGGCCTTCAAATTATTTTAGGAATTGTTGCTATGTCAGTTATTTATAATTTAATACTATTATTTTTCTATTGTATTTCTTTATAATGTTAAAATTATTTAAAAAAACTTCTACTTTATTATTTTTATTTGAAGTGGTATTTAAATATGCAGTTGTTTATTAAAATTTAAAAATCTGGATATATATATGTGCTTACATAAATAAAAATACCAACAGTGAAATATAAAAAATTACAGTGGTATCTATGAATCTTATAATTTTATAAAAAAATTAATAATTAATGATTAATGTTATAACAAGTTTTTATCCTTATGTGAATACAAAAATATTTTATATTGTAACTTTTTAAGTCAAATAGTAAATAAAATAGTTTTGTTGTTATTTTTCTATATAATGCACTAAATTGTTAAAACTATACCTAACTATAATAATTTCATAAAAGTCGCATTTATAGGTACATCAACTTATGCGGCCTCCTTTATTTCTACCTAATTTACATGTGGCCTCTAATGGTAAAAAGGTACCCCACCTCTGGCCTATACTCGTCACTCCCTCGAGTGTTACTATCACATCTGCCGATCACTCTGATTGGTGAGGGGAGGATCACGAGGTACTTCATCTGCGTTTTATGTAGCTTTCATACTCAAAATTACACTTCACGTGTATCTAAAGAAAAAAAAATTTAAGAGTTATTTAACTTTAGTTTTGTGGGAATGTTTGTGAAAAGGACCTGAGTTATAATTTCTTAATATTGTGCAATTGTCCCCTTAGTTCCTTTATCGAAAAAACCTTCTACCAACCACTTCATATTAGATGAAACACGAATTCTGACGGATTCCATCTTGTAAACACATACACCTAGACCTAGAGCGTACTCAGCAGCATTGGACAGAGGTTACTAACGGCTCCTTTCAAGGCTCTCTGACATTCGGACCACGCAGCATGTGGGCTAGAGAGCCACTGCTGGCTTTGATGTTTGTAGCCGTTTGGGATCGGCCTTAAACTGTAGGTCCTAGACGAATTAGCCCTTGTGTAGCAAAAGTTGACTGTAGGTCTTTAAACCAACCAACCAACCAACCAATTAACTTCTGATGACTTAGCCGATAAGTACGCTACAGACCGCTGCAGGAAATTTCGTGGTAACTGCAGTGCATGAGTCAAGCCCTCAATTGCAGACATTTTTGACTGTGTCACATGGTTATCTTAAGGTTTGGTTTGGTTTGGTTTGGAGCGCTACGGTCATTTTTTGCTACACGAGGGCTAAGGTTATCTTAAGGAGACAAGGGACCTTGAACCTCGAATTTTTTTTTCAAGTTTTAACTCTATATACAAAATGAAAATAATTTGTATTCTCTTTTACTACATTGAATACCTCTAGAATTCGAAACAAGGATGTTTTGACAGAATAATGACTGTTTTTCAAAAAAAATTTCAAAAATTCTAGCATTTTCAAAATGCTCCATGTGCATTCCACATCATTTGAAAACCCTAATTTTTTAAAGTTTACCGTTTATATCTAAACATAACTGTGCAATGATGTTTTTTAATGTATTGATTGTGCCATGATTTTTTTTGAATTTTATGAATCTAAAGCTATAAGAAATTATTATTTTTTTAATTTGCCTGTTTTTTTTATGATTTTGCTTTATTTCATGGTCTATAAATTTGAAAAATATTTGTGATGTCAAAAATGTGTGCACTGGTTTGTATAAAACACTTCGATTAACAATCCTGAAAAATTTGGAAGAAATCAGAAGAAAATGAATGCGCATGTAACATTTTGAAAAATGCTAACATTTTTTAGGAACTTTAACAGGTCATATTCTTCCACACAATACTTATTAGTGAATTCTAAGTGTCTTCAACGTAATAAAAAAATATCAATTATTCTCGTTTTGTATATGAGAGTAAAATGTTGAAAATTAAACAAAACGAGGTTGGAGGTCCCTTGTCTCCTTAAACGATCATGAGAAATTAAATAACAGAGAAAGGAAGGTATATGAAGGGGTAAAAAAACTACTCGGGAGGACAGGGGGTTAAATTTTTTTTTTGCAAAAATATCAAAAAGAAGTTTAAAAAGGAAAAATTAAGCTGTTACAAGCATAACAAAAGTTAAGGAAAAAAGTAGGACAAATTGATGAGTGCATTGGAAGGAACATAATCCGGACTTTCTCTAAATTTTTTTTTTTGTGTCTAAAAAAGTGCAGTCAACCACCTGGAACAGAAAAACCATCGTCTATTGTACCATAGTAACGATTTGCGGTACATTTTTTCAATATTTCTGAAATCTAAGATTCAATCTTATTTATTGTCTCTCACTAAACTTACACGGCCTGCTAGGGAAAGTAATCCTCCCTATAAAAATATTTCCTTAAAATAGCGTTTAATACGGGGTGTTTCAAAAAGAATCATCCGATTTGAAATGAGTATATTATAAAAAATATTGAATATAGAAACTTAAAATTAATTTTATATTACATGGCTAATCATAAAGTGTTTTTATAAACCAAATTAATGGTGCTCAATATGCCAACCTTTGGATGCACGACATAGGAAAATTCGTCTCAAACTTTTGCGAGCATGTCTGCATACATTACTTCCATGGCTGTTATGCGTACACAGACAACCCGTGTCTTGGAATTGTTTATACCATCGCCTAATGCTCTGAGAGGTAGGAACTTCAATCTACCAGGGTTTTGTCGTCGAAAATCACGTTGAACTGTTGTTACGGACTCACACTTCGCAAAGCGTAGAGCACAACTCTAAAGGTTCCGCCGACCACAGCGATAAGCTTATACGGCATATTTAAAGTCGCTTGCGAACATATTACAATTTACAATTACAGCTTACATTATATACATACAATTTTACATTTAAGGTGCTCTTTCAATTACTCTTACTGTTACTATTACATTTTCCATTGCATTAATAACATATTGCGATTTACAATTTCAATTTACATTATATACTAACAATTTTACATTTTTGATGCAATTTCAATTACCATTTCCATTACAATAACATTTACCACTACATTATGGATACATTGCAATTTTGAATTACGATTTGCATTGTATACTCACAAATTACATTCAAGGTAAAATTTCAATACAATTAATTTACTCTTACAATTTTACATTTAAGATGCAATTTCAAACATAATTACACTTACTATTGCATTAAACAATTACATTACATACATAATACAATTGTATTACAAACGATTAACAAACAGGTTTACTGGTAAACATTTTTATAATAATTATTTCTTCTAAAGTAATTAAATCATTCTCTTTTTTTTATTAATTTCGAGCATTAATTTGCTCATATGCCTCCAATGCACTTACTATTGCATTTAACAATTACACTACACACATCTTATAATTTACAATTACATTTTATATTATATACTTAAAGTTTTACATTTTAGGAGCAATTCCAATTACTATTACACTGACAAGTAAATTAACCATTACGCTATAAGCATATTGCAATTTACAATTACGATTTACATTATATACTTACAATTTAACATTTAAGGTGCAGTGTCAATACAATAACATTCACTCTTACAATTTTACATATAAGTGGACGTTTCAAATACAATTACACTTACCATTGAATTAATTAATTACAAAGCAAACATAGTACGATTATACACAGGAACGAAAATAAAATATACTGTAAAGAAAGTCGAACTAGGCCACGTTTCCAAGCAAAGGAAGATGCTGAACCATGAGGTCTCTCATGATCCCTTTTATGAACACTCTACAGTAAAAGTCATGATAGAAATGAGTTGCCGGCAAATTCCTTATGCCCGATGGTAATTTTTTACGTTTATTATTCCATAACCCACAATAAAATAAGCAATGTTCAATCGTCTGTTCATTTTTGCATAGAGCACAAAATGATTTCTGTTGTGCAGTCGCCATCTTCACGAATACTGAAGTGGTGGGCGAAGGAAGAGCGTTAGCGCTAGTTGTCGGCAACTGCGTGAAACTCGAGATTACCCTCTTTCTCCCTATACATTATTCGATCAAAATGTATTAAAAGATGAATAGTTATGATTTTTTTAATTCGGATGATTCTTTGATTTCTGTTGTGCAGTCGCCATCTTTACAAACATTGGAGTGGCGGGCAGAGGAAGAGCTTTAGCGCTACTTGTCGAAAACTGCGTGAAACTCGAGATTTCCCTCTTTTTTGCCTATACATTATTCGATCAAAACTGATTAAAAGATGAATAGTTATGATTTTTTTAAATAGGATTCTTTTTGAAACACCCTGTATATAAAAGTAATTTTCAGTAGTGAAATTTTCTGACTATTTACCCTCCGTTTCTCTTTCCTTCATCCGAGATTTATATAAAGCAAATTATATTTTTTTATAGATTTTTACCTTTAGATATTTTTCTTTTTTAATGAATATAAATCAAAATAGTGCTCATCTTTATATGTGCCTTCCTTCGAGACCTTAAGTCTTATAAAACTAGAAATACTGAGAACTTTAATTATGTTTTAAGAAAGAAGATTAATCCGAATGTAGAGCACTCAGATCCTTAAGTAGCTGATACAGTTAATGCTGTTGTGTACTAACCCTATTCGATTCGCTCACCACAATCATAACCTATGGAGAAAATGTGTCCAAAGATTGCCGACTAGGGTTTTAAGATTTTATTTTTAAATTGTACTCCGTAGTAGAGAAAGAAATTTTACACCTTTGGGCATTTTTCATTTTTTTTAAATGCAAATAATAATTTTAAATTTAAATTATTCTGGGAAAAATCTGGTATAGTAGTAGTGTTTTTGGAACTCTCCTGAATTCCTTTGGTGGACAAAATTTATAAAATGATTCCTGTTTCAAGGTGCAGAAAAGTTCAGGCTATCTGAAAAATGCCATTTTTATTGAATTATCAGCATTTACGTAGCTGTCATAGTAGACACATTTTCTCCATAGATTAACACTGAGGTGAGCGAATCCAATAGGGTTAGTACACAGCAGTCTTTACATGCGAAAGAGGTCATTTACTACAAAACCAGTTTTACAGTAATCAATTTTACAGTACGATTTAAAACTATAAAAATATGACTATAGCAGAAGTCTTTTAAGAGCGAGTGAGTATAAATTTCTCTCACGATTGAAATCGTGATCCAAATGCTACATTATTCGATTTTTAAAAGACACATTTTTGCTTTATTGAAAGTATATTAAATTGTAGGAATCGTAAGATAAGTTTCTCATAAATTTGATTTTTTTACATACTTAGTGTATTTTCAATAGCACATTTTGTTTAGATGCTAATACTAAAGTATTCACTGATGAGATATATGATTCAGCTCGTTATACTTCGCAAACGATTACCTTTAAAATTTTATTTCTTAATATTTCAATAACCCTGGGAAAATAATTAGCAAATGTTTTAAAATCTTGTAGATAAAGTACGCCATTTTTTGCGGGAAAACTGACCATCATATGATACCTGTCAGCTGTGAAGATGCTTCATTATTGCTCTGCGAAAGCTGTTTGAAATGGAACTGAGAAATTTTTTAATGGTTATTTTGTATTTGTTGACGGGTTTTAATATGCTATGCATTAGTCCGTCGGAAACTGCATGAGCTGATATAAACGTCAACAGCATCGTCGTTGGGGAGGAAAAAAGCCCCTGAGAATAATGATGTCTGTGACTCCCTGCTTTAACAATGAATTTTTCAGCTTTTGATCATAACGCTTCATGCAGATTCTCCCTAGAAAAATTTTACTAATTGTTGTGGCTCCCATCGCAAAGCACGAACGTGTGTGTGCCTTGAGTGGTAGATTTGGACTTTACTTTATCGAAAAAGAACACTTTTAAAAAATCTAATGTATGTTTAAAATAAGCAAGACTTTCAGAGGATAATACAGGGTAGGCTGAAGTCACTAGACCATTTTAAAATAGAATTATTTAATTTATTAAAAATTCAGATTTATTGTTTTATAATATGTAAGGTCTACCATATTATAAAAACAATAAAATGGATTAAGAATAATCGATCATTATATTTGCATAAATCCAAAGAAGCTAAAAAATTATGCTAAATTCAGCATAGACGGTTACTATAAATACCGAGTAGCCAGGTTACGCAGGCAGTCTGGTTTGTTTGGAGCTGTTGATGCGAGTTGCCGTTGGTGGCTATTAGCTAGATCGCTTCAAAACTTACGTGAGTTTTTGCCAATCCGGCATAAGGAGGTTATTGTGGTCGTAGGTAGGATTTATACAAAAACCTACTTTTTGAAAAACCGGTTTTCGAATTCCAGATTTCCAAAAATCCAGATTTAGCCGGTTTTCGAATTTTTGTCAAAAAAAAATAGAATAGGAAAAATATTTTATTTAGTTTATATAAAATAACAAAAAACGAAATATTAAGAAAAGTCAAAATATTAAAAAAAAAATTAAGGATTACACATTACTTACACAAAATAACGAAAACTCAAACAAAAATTTCAAATTTAAAATAATATTTATATTTATTTCACTAATTTTAATTTCTCCTAAGAGGATTTTAAAAAACATAAAATATCCACTGAATGGTGGCTAAGTCTTGTTCTTATTTTGGACACAATATTGCCTGAAATTGAAAAAACTCGTCCACTAGCTACTGAGCTTGTTTTTTTAGTTTTCAGGGTATCAAATAACAAATCTAAGTTTTTGGTTCTTTTATTCGTTGCCTCAAATAATGAAAATGCAGCTTTTAGTGTCTTTGGATTTATAAGTTTTTCTTCAGGGTCTTCAAGAAATCAAATAAGTTAAAAATGAATTTTTACATAATAATTTGAATTCTTTTAAACCGGTTTTCTTAATTTAAAAACCGGTTTTCAAATGTGACAAATTTATTTTAAAAACCGGTTTCTTAAAACCGGGTTTGAAAAACCGTCAAACCCTAGTCGTAGGAGTAGATTACCGTGCAGCATCGCTGGTTTGACTTTATTGATATTTGTGAGTACTTTGAACTATATTTCCTTGCATAGCATTTATACATTTTGTACCAGTATCTACGCAGTATTGTTTGGAACCACAAATTATATGTGCCAAGCGAAGAATAAACTTTGTTGTATATCTATTAAGTGTCGTTTCTACTTCATTAGAGGGTAACTTCGATATACATATAGCCGAGTTAGCGTAGAAATCAGCCATCTCTATAAATCAATAAATACACTTCCAGGAAATAATTTTTAACTTAGTTTTGTAAATTATGTCCTTCAAAAAGCCACCATTTTGTTCGTGACAATCGCGGGCTCATTCTAAGGGGTACTCCATTACCTGTCGTAATGTTTCCTTCAATTTCTTCACGGATGTTGGTCTTTAATCGCTGGACGGTTCGAGGTTTGTTGCGGAATACTCTTGTCTTTCGGATAATCCTATAGGTAAAAGTCTGGAGCCGAGTAAAATAAACTGAATATCGCTCGTTTAGATGTTGGTTTTCTGACCCCAAAATAACTAATGTAAGTTCTTTGGGTTACCACAATTGATAGTTTATTTTTCATATAAAATTCGATTATTTTTAATCGTTGCTCTGATAAAAATGTCTCCATAATTATTTTACAAGAATTATGGATGAATAATCAGATATGAAATATTAAAAAAAATCAACTGTTAAAAAGTTATATTCTAGAGTGGTCTAGTGACTTTTGGGCCACCCTGTATAGCAGAATATTTTCCTTCACTACAGGCAAAATCAACTAAAACTAAGTCTGCCGTTTCCATAGAAGTGTGTACAGTCACGTATAACCAACACCTTCGTAACATTTAATCCTTTGACAAATCTTATTTCTTCCGAAGTATTTTTTGTTTTTTTGACAGTTTTAATAAGAAATTACTTTTTCTACTAAACTTCAAAATCCGTTCCTCTTTCACTAATTCTAATTATGTTCACACTCTTACTTTTCCGATAGAAAACAAATTTTTATGCTTTTCCTCGGCTAAAACTACGTTTTCCAACAAAACTACAAAAAAGGGGATACATTTTTAAGAGTTTCTTTTTTACAGTTTTGAACTCAAATTATTTTTCTTAAGCGCTCTTAAAATTATCACATACCATCTCTTTTCCTAACAATAACAAAATTACGAAATTATTTAGCTCCACTGAAATTTTATCGAAGTCTAAGACTGTTTAAATCCAAAGTTTTTCGACTGTATAAAAAAATCAATAATTTTTAGCATGTTTCTTTCTTTATTTTTTCTGAATGAACCTTAAAATTTTGGGCTGTACTCAAAAGTCCCTATCAAAACGTTTTCGGGCAAAAGAAAATTATTTTTGATTAATAGGTATGAAATAACCTCTAAAATTTTTTATACGTTTTTCTGATCTTTATCTAAGTGATAGCAAACTACTCAGTTACAGAACTTGAATGTATTGCCATTTTTGACACTTTAGATAAATTTTACCTTTACCTCCAGGGACAAAAATTTGCAATTCACACTGAACATGCAGCCTTAGTTTGGCTAAAAACTGTAAAAAATCTAAGAGGAAGGCTTTTTGGCTGGTTATTAAAATTAAACATGTTCGATTATGAAATAAAATATCAAAAAGGTACAGAAAATATTGAAGCCGACATGCTTTTCAGAAATCATGTTTCAGAATCTGTGCAACATGTATCCCATTTACTAGAACTACAAGATATAATTGACTCTCAAAATAAGGACAACGTTCAGGGACCTCGCTATAAGAAAATAAATGATGTAGTATACTTTAGGAAGAAAAGTTTTTAGAAAATTGTAGTCCCATTCTCATTAAGATTAGAAATATTACAAAAAGCCCATGAAGAATTTGGACACCCCGGAGTAAATAAAACAGTACAATTAATCACAACTCAATACCATTGGCCTAAAATTACCGAAGTTATAAATAATTATGTAAAACACTGTCATACTTGTCAGATTAATAAGAAAAAATGCAAAAAAGGTTTGGATTGCTGCAAGAAGTTCTTCCGACAGACCATCCTTTTGAATGCTTAAGCTTGGATACAGTAGGCGGTTTTATCTAATGCAATTCAGTGAAAAAATATTTGCATTTGGTAATTGACCATGCCACGTGTATATTTGGGCATTACCGTCAAAAAATGTAACAACAGAAACCTATACCAATTGTTTAAAACAAATATTCCAAATTCAAACACCAAAAAATTATTTACTGACAGAAATGCAGCTTTCACTTCTTCAAAATTTAGGAGGTTCTTAGAACATAATAATGTTAAACAATTAGTCACTACATCTCATCACCCGCAGACTAACTGTTTGAGAGGGTAAATCAGACAATAGTCACTCGATTAAGGTGCAAAGTAAATAATCCATCAAGTAAAGCTCCTTGGACTACTTTATTAAATGAAGTTAATAATGAATACAATCATACCCCCCATTCCATTACACAATTGACCCAAGCTTATTTGCTTTTTGGAATGTTACCCTATGAACCTCATACAAACAAACAAAATTTTTATCCTCCAGTAGATGAAGCTAGAAAATTTGAAAAAGACAGGACAATTAAATATCATAATAGGAATAAAGTAAAATATGATGCACGTTTTATAGAATCTAAATTTCATGTTGGAGATCTGGTATTTTATGAGGAATTCCAATACCCTAATACAAGGAAATTGACTTCACCCTAATCTGGACCCTACACTATTTTAAAACAAATTTCTAAAGTTAACTATGAAATCAATAGACTAAATTTTCAAACCAAACAAAATTCTGAAATGGTCCATGCTTGTAAAGAGATATTATAATGCACCCGAGAAATTAAAATTATATCACGAATAATGACAATCTTCATAAAATCATAGATCCACTATCTTTTTTTTGTTCTTAGATGCTTAACATCAATTGACTTCACATTAGGTGATTAAACATTGCATGTTGTCCTAATAAACATAGAAATTAAAAAAAAACTATCTTGCTTAAACTTTCTTTTTAAAATACTGTTCTGTGTGATTTTTTTATCTCAAAATTAAGAACCCGAATATGACATTTCTAATTCTTTTATCTTTCTTAAATTATCTTCTTCTTGTAGCCTCTGTCCTATCACCCCTCTAATTTAGTTTTTGGAAGTCATCCCATTTACCTGTAATCCATATACCTTTTCTCACAAACTTCAGTTACTCAAGCTGCTGAGTTAAAAACATATAGACGATAAATGGCTAAAGACAGACCATGGGATAACCACTCCTTGCTCTCCAAATTCTTACTAATACTTCCACAGGCATGACAAACGCCCACTTCCTTATTTCCCCATCGTTGTCCTAAACAAGATGTTGTTTTTGGCTGTCATGTCCTGCTGGGAGAGTCAACATTGGTCCACATTACGGCCAGTCCTCTTTTTCCCTATTCGTCATAGTGCAGTATGGAGAAAGACACCCACTTTTTTACGCAAACATCTACACACCCCTCACTCCTTAGGAGTAAGATTACAAAGAATCTAAAACAAGGCAGTTAGGGTTACACGCATACACACAGATAACTCGAAACAAAAACATGGGATCCCACATCAGACAAAATAAATGTAATCAGCTGAATATTATGATTAATGTTTTGAATAGAAATAAAACTTTTTAGAAGAAATGAATAGATGAAAGAATAAATATTGAAAATAAGTACAATAAGAAGAAAATATGATAATAAGGTGAATATATTAAGGATGAATTAAAAATGTGAGTTTTAAATACTTAAAATAGTTGAATATTATGTATAATAAATATTGTGTGATATAATGTGTATTATTTCTGAAATGTGATAACAATTACATTAAGTGATTTTTTCATTATTATGCCGTATTATATTGAAATATATTTTTATGTAGTATCTTGTGATAAATGTGATTTTACAATTTTCAAAAAAGGTACCTTATTGTGAATACATCTGTAGAGTGTTGCTAGTATTCGCGACAACTGTATACATTTTTTTTTTACATATTAGGCATCTATTTTCAAAGTAAGATTCCGAACTGATAACAAGCCTTTCCCTCGTCACTGTCTGTACAGGAAAATATCCTGACAGACACTGTGCTATCTAGAAAAACAAAGAACTCATTCTAGGACCTTCACGACAAATTAGGGAAAGTGGAAAGTATTACTTTGTTAAACTAAATTTCATATACTATATATTTCTGTGTTGAGGTTGTTAGTCCATTGACCAAACGTATAGTGATTTTCCAGTGCTTTATATTTTGTTTATATTTAGTATACTTAGTCTAGTACCATATGTGATATATATATTGTATCTTCTTTTTCTTTCTTTTCAGGTATATTTGTTTGTTATTGATGTACCGAGGTATGGTCACGTGATCTCTAAATTTTTAAATTTTCCTTACAATTTTTTTAACATAGGTTTTTCCAAATTCATGTAACACCCTTTTTTCCTTGCCTTTGCTGGGTGAGTCTGCTCTCCAATGCAGGCATTGGTAGTCAGCCTCTTCTCAGACCGGGGGGGGGGGGGGGGTTCTATAACATATAAAACCCCAAAACCCTTTCAAAATTCCAAATTTCATTCAAAAATGCTTGGGCGTAACACGTTTAAAAGTAATTGAGTAGTTCAATTTAAAGAACAAAGGAATTGACTTAAATCAGGCATCTTTTATACAACCCCTGTAACCTCTTATACAATCCCTGTTGTTTTCCATTTTGTCAGAGCACAGATTCCAGGATTCCAGCCAATTGCTGCAAGAGTTTTAGCATCACATGACTATACTTCTATTAGGTTATAAATAGGCGCGCCTCAGTGTACATGCGCGATTTTGAGCATTGTCGCTGCTCCATGAACATGTGAAAATCGAGAGTCAATAAAAAGTTTGTCCGTAAAGTGATGTGTGTTCCTGTGTATGTCCGAGGCTGGAGCGGACAGTGAGAGATTTTGTTAAAAAGACATTCGAGAGGCAAAAAGCGACAGTGAACTTTGCTGACTACGCCACGACTTTCAGCGCGGGAGAGAAATAGATTGACTATGTCGAACTTGAAATGCTGTGACGCACGGCCGGCAATATTAACCTTTCTCCTTCCTCCCACGCCCTCGCCGCCGTGATGCCATATATATATATATATATATATATATATATATATATATGTGTGTGTGTGTGTGTGTGTGTGTTTGTTTGTTTGTTTGTTTTGTAGAAATATTACCTTTCTGTAATTATTTTGGATAAAAGAAACTAAATATTTGAATTCTGAACATTTCAACTACTTATACGAGTACAAGCCAAAATAAACTGTTTGTCATCTGTGCAGGTAATCCCTTTTAAAAAGGAATTACCTGCCAGTAAATCACTCTCTTTGTGGTATTATCTATTCTCTAGTAGCATAACGTAAAATAGTATTGTTTAATAGCTTTAGAGTGGATAATGTAATGAATGTATCTTTTACGTTACTCTACAGAAGGTCGTTCGTACTTTATGGAAACGATTTTGTAATCTATTTTTGGCGTTTGCATTTTGCAATAAAAATTTGGCAACATCAGAATAATCGTCTGCTACTGTTTTGTTTTGATTGGAATATAAAATAAAAGATTTATTTTTGAAATGGCTCCTAAAATTGATAGATGGCTCGAAGGTTCCGTAACTGCACTTTCCGAGGTGAAATATTCATATCAACAAATATAAAGCTGTGTAAAAATCGCGGTTATGGTATTTAAAAAAAAGGTATTTATAATATATTAAATTTGAAAGGAAAAAAGTCTAATTGAAAGAAAAAAAGAACACATGACCGCGAAATCTCGTCCTAAGACCGTTTTAACGCAAGTTAATATCAAGAAAGTGAAATCTCTCATCCTAAAAGAAAATTTGCCGACTCAAAGATCCATTGTATCGACACTAGGAATGTCTTCTGGCACTGTAAGTAAAATCATTCATAAAGATTTGAAGTTAAAAAAAAATGTTTAAACCTAAAGTTCATCTGCTTTGGCCAAAGCATATTGCTGAAAGAAAAACAAATTGTAGAAAATTATATGAAAAACACCTAGCTACTGAAAAATGGAAATTTGTGTTAACACTCGATGAGGCATGGGTGTATTTAAGTGACTGTAATTTAAAAAAAATCAATTTTCTATTGCTCAGCTGACGGGAATGACCGTACAAAATGGCTTCATCAGTGTACAGGAAAGTTCCCAAAGGGATTCACGATAGTTGCAGGATTTTGTTACAACGGCAAATTAAAAATCAAAAGAGTCTCAAGTAAATTCAAAACTAATTAACTCTACTATCAGTAGAATATTTTCGAACCAATATTTGAAGAAGAAATTCCAGCCTTATATGGAAAGGACATTGATAAAGTTGAGTTTTATATGGACAAAGCCTCTAATCACACGTCTAAATCAACTGCCGCTTATTTAGCAAAGAAAGAATTAGAAACAGGAATAAAGTGTATCCCTTTTAATGAAATACCAGTATAATCACCTGACGCTTCTCCAAGGGACTTTTGTGCTTTCCCTTTATTAAAATGAGCCTTATGAAAAACGGCTTCCAAAAACACTGAACGGACTTTGGAAAACGGTCCAAGAGGAATGGGGTAACATTGACATGACAGTACTGTGAAAAAGTTTACTTTTATGGAAAATTCGAGCTATAGCTATTGTCAAGAACCATGGTTATCAGATAGACGCAAATCGCCGCAAAAATACGGCATTTATACATAAAACTTAACCATCAAAATTGTTTCCATAAAGTGCGAACGGCCTTCTGTAAGTGTTAAAAATCTTAAAAATGGTAAAAGAATTTTTTATTAAAGTTTAATAATTATATGCTGTATTTTGACAATTATTCCTATGATCTTTTCAGAATAGAAAAGCTTTTGCTTCAATATTTGTTTATTGTTATTAATAGAGAAAGTGATGCGCGGGTGTTACAACACACATGCTGTTGCAAACAGAAATAAACATATTTGGTATTATACTCGTGTAATACAACCGACGCGTTCAGATCATGATAGAGAACTCAGTTGTATTCATTGTTTTGACTGTTACTCTATTTCCGGTTCGGTTGTTTTTCAAGATAGGTCGCTTTATTATTGGTAAGTGTTAAGAAGTTATGTTCGTTGCATTGCAAGCGCAGCAGATTGGATCAGGTGTATTACCAAGCTCACAGAGTACGAGGCACAAGCTCTCAAACATACACTTCGAATTCACTGAACTAGATATTTTTTTTTCTTAACTCCAAAGAATTCGTTGATGGGTGGACTGTTAAATTCTTTGCCAGCAGTGTAGTTACACATTTTCTTGTCACGGATTTGCATAGATATAAGCTTTACTTAGCTGTCGATGATAGCTGTCGATGCAAACAAGCAGTACTGCTATAGATATATTTTGATTTCAAAGAGGCCAAAGGATTCTGAGAGAGTTCTTCGACGTGAGACTTATGCTTCTCAAGATTCTTTTGCTGGCAGTATTTTCCGGATCTTGAAAACTTTCTAGTAATTATACAATGTTTTATCCCGGAACTTACACGTGCTTAAAAATACTGTCGTTAAAATTACTAAAAGCACATTTAACACTTTCTAACAACAGGAGCAACTTTGTAATTACGTAAATAAGAGGTTGAAGAATTATGTTACACCTCGACATAAATCTTAAAATTTCGATATTAGCCTACACTCTGAACAAATAGATGTATATATTTTCTAATTAAAATTATAGACTTATGTCATATTTATCTCACGTTTTTCTTCTTATTAAAGCTTTCTGTGATATTAATCAAAGAAGAGTAATCTCCATACCGCTTACCAATGCTCTCGAACCTTTTAGAAACTTCTTTTCTTCACTTCATTGATAATCCTTTCTTGATACCAGTAGACTCATGAATATGCATTTTAAACCATTAATTTAAGAATAAAAATAGAAATTACACATTCATACTTAATATTAAACGTCATACTGTAGCTATTCAGTGTCCTTTTCCAAAATTGTATTATATTAAAAGAATACTTATTTCCATACGTCTTCCCTTCTTCCATAAAATATTACACAGGTCTACAAAAAAATATTTTTTTCTTGGTGCCTAGAATTTTAGAACTGATTTTTGCTATATTTGGGGCGCTGAATCTAAATATGAAATCGGTTTTTCTCTATCATCTCAACTTTTTTAGATACAGTAAAAGCTCGTTTATCCGGACTAACTGGGACCATAGGCAATCCGGACAATTGAAAATCCGGATAATCTGGGTAATATGGGTAATAAGCAATACAAAATCCTTAACTAAGAAGACTTACTTTGTTTCGTAACAAAATGGCATAGTATTGTTTACAAAACATTAAAAAATATAAAAATAACTTTTCCCATCATTTCTTAACAAAGAATTAGTAAGTCTAGTAAAGCTTTCTTAAACTGGACAAAAAACATTTTATTATCATAATTTCTTGTACAATCTATGCAGTAACTGTGCATTGAATCAAATTAAAAAGCGAATATTTGGCGTATTTGTAGTTTCGTTCTTGCTACCATTGTTAAAATTATAATCGAATGTGAACATTGAATAAAAATAATGTCTATAAATATGATCCGGATCAACGAGAGCCGGATAAACGAGGTTTTACTGTACATCCACTTATCTATCAATGTTTTTTTTTCTGTTCAATATATTCAAATATGGGTGATTTGTCCTCTTGGGAAACTGGAATTCCTGGGAAAAAAATGGGTCTTCCTGAATATTTTTCATATGATTGGCACCTTAATTGACAGCTGAAAGCGAAGTTTGAAATGTGTCCTTCTACACAATGGGAACAAATATGGTTCAATACCGATTGCTCACTCATCGAAAGTGAAAGAAGACCATAGCTTTGGTCTTGGAGAAGATAAAGTATCATGAACATCAACGGGGGATTTGCTTGCCCTTAAAAATGGTTAACTTGCTCCTTGGACAGCAAAGTAGCTGACCAAATATCCTTGCATCGTGTTCCCCTTAGATAGCAGAGACAAAACACACCACTGGGTTAGAAAGGAGTGGCCTAAGAGAGAAAACATGGACGTTAGGGAAAAGAATGTCATTAACGACCCCTTAGTTGGACGAGAGAAAATCATCTTTCCTCCACTGCATCAAGTTGGGCCTAATGAAGCAGTTTGAAAGGCTCTTGATAAGAACAGATCATGCTTTGCATATATAGGGTAAAAAAATGCTTAAGTTGAGTACGGAAAAAATTTAAGTAGGAATATTTGACAGCCCACAAATAAGACAAATCAATAAGGATCCTGCCTTCGTAAATTCCATGAATGAGGCTGAGCGAAAAGCCTGGACTTCATTTGTTGCGGTTGTCGGAAATTTTCTGGGCAAATGCAAAGCTGAAAACTATGTTGAACTGGTAAACGAGATGCGAAACAGTTTCAGATCCCTTGGGTGTAACATGACCATGAAGGTGCTCTATTTTACACAGCCACTTAGACCATTTTCCTGAAAATTTAGGAGACACCAGTGAGAAACAAGGTGAAAGATTTCACTAGGATATTAAAACTATGGTCGACCGCTACCAAGGAAGATGGCATACACACATGATGGCAGATTACTGCTGGAGTTTAAAAAGGGATTGGTCCAAAATACATTCAAAATGTCACGGAAAAGAAGGTTCTGAAGTGTTCAATGACTAGTTTGTTTCATCGATGCCTTTTTCCTCTTTCTTGATCTTTGTAATTAGATAAGTACTACTGCAATATTCTCCATGATTTTTATGTTCCTTTAACTTTTTTAAAAAATATGATAATGATAAAAAATTCCATGTTTAGTTTTTTAATTTGATCCATGGATTTAACTTAAAATAGTGTAACGTATATTTCATTAAAATGTTATATCTTAGAAATTTGAGCTCCTAGGCAAAAACTAATGCCATATTTAAATTCAGGGTATCAAATTCATATGAAATCAGCTCCAAATACCCCGGCACCATAACCACTGTTGCCCTGTGGGCCGTTTTCGGGTCTGCATTAACTCATTCTGGGTAAACACACTTTTATGTGAATTTTTGTGACTTCTTGTTTAATTGGTTTTCTCTAAAAAAAAATTGCCAATAAAATATTCTGATATTCCCAATGCTTCTAGCTGCAGCTATTTTCTCGTCACTTGTGCAGTTGAACGATCTACATCAAATACGCAAGTAATTAGTTTGCAGCGTAAAATTTGTTAAATTGATAACTAGATGCAAGAAAATTATCACTGATAAAATGGTATTCAAAGTTGTATTGATACGAATAAATTAACGATTGGGAAACTTTCAAATTGATAATTCATATAACTATAGAAAATTAGGCGTCAGGTGACAAAATATGGATATTACACTTTTATATGAAATGCTGAAAATATGTAAAGTTACTGATTAGAGAAGTGAAATTTCTCGCATTTAAAATAATCTACATGTATTTTGCAAATATTTAGAATGAAATTGCTAAAATGATAAGATTATTTCGGCCACCGCGAATCGTAAATCTTGAGGAGAAGACAATTTACAGAAAGGACACGTACAATTAGTGAACAGCTTTTCAAAATTTTTATTTATAAGTAGACATGTTTGACATTTTGCATATGCAATGATATGCTAGTTTTTACTATTCTGGTGTGATGAATAGAAGCACAATTTTTATATTAAAAAACTACAATATAGTGGAGAAAACTTTAGAAAATATCTTGTTATCTATTTCTTTTATCTTCCGAAAAATTAACGTAATTTGCGATTGGGAATGATCTGTTGAAATTATGCATGTGATTGGCCAAAGCTTTCAGACGAGACAGAGAAGAAACAGAAGAGTCTCTCTTTGATCGTATATTTTCCTTAATATTTTTCCTTGAATAGTTCGATTACTTTTACAGTCGGACTGGATGTTCACGATATTTTCCCTCTAAAGTTCAGATTTAAAGATCGTTCATTTAAAGATCTGACAGATTGGCTGATTTAACATCTGACAGATTGGCTGTAAATTTGACCCCAGCTAGGGTCATGTACGATGCTGAAATTGGTGAACTATATAAAATTTCCTTCCGATCTTGAAAGCGCTTGATTCACAACGTATCTCCCAGTAGTTCTGGACATATAGCTTTCGGTACAAAGAAAATGGAAGCGAAAATTATTCATTTTATCGACTAACCTTTAGATGACCTTAGGTGAAATTTTCCTTCTGAACCGCAATTTTTCTCTAAGGTTAAATATTTCGCATCGCTGGCTTTCAAAGCCAAATCTGTCGCAACTCATGAAAATTGGAGAGCGATACCTATTTGCCTCAAGGACGAATGTACCGTGATACATTTTGTTCAGAGGAAAATTGCAATCGTGTTTGAATCATTCCATTTGGGAATTGAACAATGGGTGCATTTTCTATTAATTAGGACTACAAGGTTAATGGCTACACAAGGGAGTGTTAAAAATGATAAAAAAAAAACTGAGAAAATGTCATGAGGTATTACTTGGAAAGATGAAATATATTGAATGAAATTGAAAAATACAGTTAATTAACAAGATATAAGACAATGCATCCAAATGTGTGGGTGTGTGTATATACTCGTAGAGGTTGGGTATCTGATTGAATTTGGCAATGCAACTTCAGGGTGTTAATGCAAATAGAAAATGTACTTTTTTAGAAAAAGGCAAACTAAATATAGTTTCAAATTTAAAGTTAGGTAGTACATTAAAAGGAAACCAATTGCATGCACACATATACAATGACAAGGTTCAAGATATGAACTCGCTGCGGATAACTATCGGATAAAATTGCGTGAATACAAATATAAATGAATAGATGTGGATAAAAATGACAAACTTTTTTAATTAGGCTATCAGTTCATGTATTTCTCCACATCTTTTGCAAATCATCGAATGAAATTCTAGCAAATTTATAACGTACACTCTTGCAATTTGCAAATCAGTGGTGGACAGTAATGACTATTGTTCAATGTATTTCGAGCTACATTTCTATTAAAATATATTTTGTAGTTTGCTTTATTACAAAATACTTCTGAAGATTTAATTTGTCCGAGAATCGTCAGGAGTTTATATTGCAGTTATAATACTAAATCTGTGTTCTTTACAGATTTGGATTTATTTCATGTATTTTAACTTTTGGTTAGTCTACGCCACTTTTGATAATTATTTTGAGTCATTATCACAATACGGAGTCAACAGGAATCACTATTACATAAGAAAGCAAAATATACCTTTGCGTGCTAGAAAAACCTATTCATATTATAATTTGTTTACTTTGACATAAAGCGATTTTTAGTTAGTCTAAATATACGTTAAATTATGGTAAATGTTTTTCCTCAGGCGATGAGTCTTAAAAATTTAGAAACAAATCAAATTTCAAATTATTCAAAACCTCCATTCTATATTCATGCACGAAAACATTCTTTTAAATTCCTTACGAATGTTTAATATTTTCATAAGAAACAAAGCTTGATGAATACTTTTTAAGCTCTAAATTGCGTATGCCTAAAACAATAATAAAAACGCACGGGTCAAAATAAAGAAATGGTTTTGTCTTATCATTATTTTTTTTTTCACCAGAGGGTGCAGCTGATATAGCTATTTTTTTTTTTTTTGTGTTGCTGTTTGCAAACGTGAATCATAATGGATAATCAATTATACCTCATTAGGGAAACTTATTGATTTGTTTTTTGAGTCACGCCAGAGATCATAACAGATTTCTACCTCTTTCATAACAGATGAAACCATTGTAAGCTCTAGAAAGAGAGGTGAATAAATGACCGTTCAGTCCTATGATGTTTCTTCTGTCTCCGCTCAAGCAAAACATGTGTGCTTATTAAATAAAATAGGACCCATACGACGATCTCAGTAGGTTAATGTGCCAGTCGATTCAACGGGGTGTTTATCAATAGCAAGATCACGATTATCTCTTTTGTAAACACACATACTTACAAAGTGAACTGAAACATTCTTGTCTTACTGCGATTTTGAAAGTGTGGTTTTCTCTGTCTAATTGGGTAGCAAACTCTATGGATCCGCAAATACACTTACCTTGTATATTCTGTTGTTTAGAAAAAGGTTAGTGTACCTTAAAAATTACTCGTTCTTTAGAATGAAATAGAGAGCACAGAAGTAATTTGATGTTCTGATTTTGCAGTGATTTATACCCACACATAAATAAATTTAATATATATATATATATATATAATGTTTCCAATTAAGATGAATTTTGGAGTACTTTAAATTTCCTCATTACAGATTAAACAATATCAGGTGCACTTCTGCTTCTGTGGTATCGACTTCAGTATTTTTAACCGAGGAACGTCTGTAAATAATTTTGAAGTATTATCCCTTTTATTAAACAACATATTGCATCAATCTAAAATCATTAATAATATTTTGAGTTTTGATTCTTTCCCTTTGAGCGTGGGAGGAAGCATATTGTACGTCAAAGATGAAAAATGAGCATAATTTTTATGAATGGCTGTCATGGTTATCATTGTTGAAAAGTATAGTTTTAATTGATAAGACAGTTGTAAACCATTCTAATTCTTAATCGAAAGTAATTGTAAAATAGCTATTGTTTTTCAAAGGGATACATTTGCCTTATTTAAACACGAGTCATTCTAGTAAATGTCTAATTATTGTTTTAACGTGTTTTTAGTTTTATTATGCCTTAATTAGCATTTTTATTTTGAATAAGTTCATTTTTTACTCGTATTTTATCCTGTGGGATACATTTGCCTTATTTAAATACGAGTCATTCTAGTAAATGTCTAATTATTGTTTTAACGTGTTTTTAGTTTTATTATGCCTTAATTACCATTTTTATTTTGAATAAGTTCATTTTTTCTCGTATTTTATCCTGTATATCAAAATATTACAATATTAAATTAATTTCCTATTTTTAATGACACACATTAATAGATATTACTTTTTATTAGAAAAGAAAATTATAATAATGGATCTTTATTTCAGTTCTAAAATTTCTGAAAGCAGTTCTTAAAATAACAGCTAAAGTTACTCAATTTTTAAGCTAGGGAAAGTGTAAGCGTTGTATTAAAATATCTTTAGTATGTTAAAACATTTAAAATATCTAAATTTACAATTTTTTAAAGAAAAAAATCAAAATACAGGAGAACCTGGATCGATCGTTCCCCGAATCACCGTCTTCCCATATGTGTCGTTTATTTCATCTAGTCCCGATGAAAATATTTCGTTGTTATGTTACCGCATTATAATTTTCCCGCTTTTATCGTACAATGAAATAGGTCTCTTTAAAAACGACAGATCGAGGTTCCACTGTAGAATGCATTTTTATGTTCGGTGATACAATTTCTAGAACTAAGATAAATAAAACTTAACAAAATAATCAGACTTTCAATTTTATACTTATTGCTAAAGAGAACTTTGTAAAAATGGGTTGTCGGTTTTAATTAAAGCACATATGAACATCTGAGATCTATTCTTATACTGTAAAACATGAGACTTTTAACTGCTGATTCTGCCTTTCTCTTTAGTTCAAACTTTGTCCGTGAGGACATTTGGACAAAAAAAGACAAAAGAGCAGTTTCTTATTAATATAAATGTATTGAATATTACTACCAAAGTTCAAGCAACGTTAGTCAGCATATCTTTTACTCTATAACCAAGTTCAATTATTCAAAGGGAAATATCGCTTTTCATTATTATGTATTTGTAATTAAACTGCGTAGAAGAAAGTATTTCCCTCGAAACGATTGAACTCTAATAAGAGAATAAAAAAGTAGTAGTATATACAGCTTAGAAAGCATTTTTCAATTAAATGCTGTAAAAGACCTCTATTTGTCGAAGACAAATCTCTGTTCGATTGCACATTTCTTTTTTTGCGGTACCACATATTGTGAACTTTTATCTCACAAGGTTGAAGTTCCTTCATAATGTTGTCACTAGTACTGGGATTGCGACCCTGTTGATTTTCCAAGGGTAGACGTTTACTGGTTCTCATTCACGAGTACGGAGAGGATTACAACGCCCCCTTTTTTATGAATCTACACGCTTGAATGATTAAAGGTCTTGTAGTCATTAATTTTAATTCCACTGACCGACAGATAACATACTTTTCAGTACAATATAGACAACAGACCTGGTAAAACGAACAAAACATATTAAATTTGCTTCTCTGGCAGAATGTTTGAACTGCCAGAAACCTGAAGGTGTGAAATTCGGTAGCTTTAACCTTCATGAAGTAAAAAAAAGAAAAAGATCCTTGAATAGCCCATAATCATCGAATGCTGTTTCAGAAAAACACTGGTTACTCCGACAAAAGCTATTACTTTTGACAAGATTCCGGGAGATAAGCTCGTACAAAACAAAGCTTAAAGACTTTTTGTTATTGCATTAGAACCATGCATTATCTAGCAGTATGAAGAAAAAAAATAACAAAAGAAATCTCCCTTGTTTGACTTCTAGCGGGATCATAGGGTTCTCGCTTTCCCTTTTCTTTATGAACAATGGGGGTGGATATCCTTTCGCTTTCTTTCTCCCAGGAGACATCACCTGAATCTTTGAAAGATTTCCCCTTTTTGCAGTAGGGATGGATATCGACCAATTGTTGGGGCATCTTCTCTTCATCTGCGTTAAAAGACAATGCTCCATTGTTAGGTAACGTCCGTTTCAACCTTTTGTTCGGAAAAAATGTTTTCATCACTTGAGAGAAACTCATGGGAATATTGTTGCTGATGAGATCGTAATGGACACTAAGTTTAATTAGCAGAGGATATCATTCACATGAAAAGGAGGAGAATTATTGTTATAAATATTTTTTAACTGGTGTATGACATACTTCAAGCAAACTAGGAAATTCGGTGAAGGAAATCAAAACATGCCATGATAGAGAAGTGGTTAATACTCCTGTCTTTAAACAGGAAGTAATTAATGAGCCACCTTTGCTGTTTTAAAGTGATTTCGAGTGGAGGCAAGGGACCCCCTGCTCTCTTTCATACGGTGAAAAAGGAAAGGCTTGCTAAGGTAGACAATGACACAACTTGATGGACTAATTGTCGATCTAAATGTTCGCAAGGAAGACGTCCCGTTTTGATGGTCCCATTGGTCTAGTTCAGTAGATCTTAGCCTTTTTTAAATAATCAGAGACCTCTTGTCAAATATATATATATATATATATATATATATATATATATATATATATATATATATATATATATATATATATATATATATATATATATATATATATATATATATATATATATATATATATATATATATATATATATATATATATATATATGCTCTGTGGCAGCCCAGTGGTACAGCGTGCTGGTTTTCGGTGCTGAGGGTGCTCGGATCGAATCCTGGCGTCGCGCCATGAAAAATGCCTCCGTGCGTGTCATCCCTTCATAGGGGGTAATGCTGCCCGTCTATATGGTACCCCCACAATAAAATGGGCAGTAAAATTGCGACGTAGTATAGGCGAATGTTTGACAACAAGTGCCTCCGCATTGGAAATATATATTATAAATATATATAGAAATATATATTATATATATATATATTTATATATATCATCCGGGACCATCTCCCAACCAACCCGTTTAAAGGCAAATATGGGTTGGATTTCCTGAATGAAAAAATTATTCGTGATAAATAAATTTAATAAAAAGTTACAAAAGAACTTAATAACAATAACAAATTTAAAGTAAAGTTATACTTGATAGCAAACATAAAAGCCAAAAGAAACTTATAATATATGGGATTTTTTAGCTTTCATTTATTTGCTTTACAAGCTGTAAAATTGCTATGACGCTACGGTAAATAATATATTAGGGATTTTCACACAGAACAGGAATTTTTTCACTCTCAAAACGTCAGAAAACGGAAGAAATACAGGAACTTTTAGAATTTGAACAAAAAATTCATAGTAAAGGAATTTTTGTTCCCAGTTTTCTAAAATTGTTACATTCACGTTCTTTTTTAAAAAATATAACCAATTTTATTGAATCACTGTTAACTTCGCGAACCTTTTCTTGGGTTTCCTGGACCACCAATAAAGATCTAATGGTCTAGTTTTTTTTCCAAATATGAGATTTAAATGTTTGAATGTTTGAATGAGAGTGGGTATATATTAATCGTTATAATATGAATATGCTAATGGTACGTATGATGTATGAAACATTTTTAGTGTTCGCCGTTGAAGATGTCAAAGTACCTATTTCATAATAACTAGCACTTGCACTTTGCAATGGATCTGCTACGAATCAAAAGATATATACGTGTATATTGCCTCCATGATAGAAAAAATAGCATCAAACCCACAAAACAAGTTAGGGAAGAAAAATCTTAAAATATTAAATACACATAAGTAAAATGTAACTCCCCTTTATTAACTGGACATAGAATATTTACAAACTTAATCAAGTCCTTATATCTTGTCTCTATCAAACACTTATATTTTGAATATTTGTAGACGTTTGTTTGTGTTGGCGGCAGACGGAAATAATGGCTTTTTATCATTTCCAACGAAATGTTCACGCATTTAAAATCATATTCTGAACATCACGATTCTATCTGCCCAATATCTGCTCTTCGGTACAAATCGATAGATGAATCATTGAATTGGCTCACCTCCATAGTAAATCACCTCACGAAAAACATATCAATGCTGGCCCCAATTTCTACAATGTACCCTCTAAGACAGCGCTGATTTGTTTTATCAATATAAAATTGCATACTGACGAACATATGATCACATTAATTAAGCCCTGATAAAATAGAATAATAAATTCTGCACCAACTAGATTAACCTATTTCATAATAACTAACATTTGCACTTCGCAATGGATAGCAGAATAATCCGGCTTTTTATTGCCCTATTGTGACCAGATATTGCACTATTGGAATTTAATCCAACGGGCACAATGACTTATTGTCTCTTCCTGCATCCGTTCATGAAATGCAGATTATACATATGGAGCAAAATGGAGTGAACCGGGAATGTGATGTGTGCATAAAATGATGACTCTCGAAGGATCGTCTTGATTTCCCTTCTACGGCTTCATTGAAAAGTCACTGAAATGTAGAATTCAATTGATTTCTTTTATTTTGAGAAAAACACTCAGTATTTTGCACCATACTTTTTACATACATTAGTAGAAAACGAGATGTAAAAGTAATGTGCGCATAAAATGATGACTCTCAAAGAATCCCCTTAATTTTCCTTTCCGATTCCTATGGCTTCATTGAAAAGTCACTGAATTGTAGAATTCAACTGTTTTTTTTTATTTTGAGAAAAGCATTCAGTATTTTACTCCACGTTTTTTACATACATTAGAAGAAAACGAGATGTAGTATATAATTACGTATAAATTTTAATAATGAATACTACCATCCAAGTATATATGCGATGCAAAATAGAGTGAACCGGGAATGTGATGTTTGCATAAAATGATGACTCTCGAAGGATCGTCTTGATTTTCCTTTCCTATTTCCATGGCTTCATTGAAAGTCACTGAAATGTAGAATTCAACTGATTTCTTTTATTTTAAAAAAAAATATTCAGTATTTTGCTCCGTGTTTTTTACATACATTAGTAGAAAACGAGATGTAATATCTAATTATGTATAAATATTAATAATGAATACTAACATCCAAGTACATATGCGATGCAAAATAGAGTGAACCAGGAATGTAATGTGTACATAAAATGATGACTCTCGAAGGATCGCCTAGAGTTTGTTTTTTTCGATCGTTGGGCTTCGTTATGTGTTTCAGTGACACACATAAAGTCACTGAAATGTAGAAAACAGTTGATTTCTTTTATGTTCGGAAAAACACTCAGTATTCTGCTCCATACTTTTTACATACATTAGTAGAAAACGAGGTGTAATATCTAATTAGGTATAAATTTTACTAATGAATACTAACATCCAAGTATATATGCGATGCAAAATAGAGTGAATCTGGAATGTGATGTGTGCATAAAAGGATGACTCTCAAAGAATTGCCTTGATTTTCCTTTCCGATTCCCATGGCTTCATTGAAAAGTCACTGAAATGTAGAATTCAATTGATTTCTTTTATTTTGAGAAAAACACTCAGTATTTTGCTCCATACTTTTTACATACATTAGTAGGAAACGAGATGTAATATCTGATTATGTATAAATTTTACTAATGATTACTAACATCCAAGTATATATGAGATGTAAAATAGAGTGAACCGGGAATGTAATGTGTGAATAAAATGATGACTCTCGAAGAATCGCCTTGGTTTTCCTTTCCGATTTCTATGGCTTCACTGAAAAGTCACTGAAATGTAGAATTCCACTGATTTCTTTTATTTTAATATCTAATTATGTATAAATTTTTCTAATAAATACTAACATCCAAGTATATAAGCGAAACAAATAGAGTGAACCGGGAATGTAATGCGTGCATAAAATGATGACTGTCGAATGATCACCTTGAGTTTTTTTTTCGATCGTTTGGCTTCGTAGGAAAGTCACTGAAATGTAAAAATCAGTTGACTTCTTTTATGTTCTGAAAATTACTCAGTATTTTGCTCCATACTTTTTGCATACGTTAGTAAAAAACGAGATGTAATATCTAATTATGTATAAATTTTACTAATAAATACTAACATCCAAGTATATATGCGATGCAAAATACAGTGAACCAGGAATGTAATGTGTGCATAAAATGATGATTCTGTAAATGAAGGATAGCCTTGAGTTTTTTTTTTTTTGATCGTTTGGCTTCATTGAAAAGTCACTGAATTGTACGAAATCAGTTGACTTCTTTCATGTTCTGAAAATCACTCAGTATTTTGCTCCATACTTTTTTACATACGTTAATTGAATATGATGTGTAATATCTAATTACGTACATAAATTTTACTAATGAATATTATCGTTCATATTACTGCATTATTGAAATATTTCTCCCTTTCTATTCATTCTGTTTTTACTTATTTCAACGGTACCACTTTCTTGCAAAAGAGGTGATAAGATGAATCACTTTTGCTATACAGAATTAGAAGCTCCGAGTTTTTGTGTTACATGTTGGAATTTTTCGTAATTTCTATTGAAAATATTGAAAACATACATATGTATACTAAATAAATCAGAGTTACTACAGTGTTTGCTGAAAGGAAATCATATAATTAGATTTTCGAATAGTTTTTAAAGCTGTTTTCATCCTCAGTAAAAGAATGTTTCTTTTGGCGGAATTGTCCAGTTTCCAAGTTACGCAAACAAACGGACAGACATGGGGTTTACCATCAGTTTTCAGTTTCAACTTTTATATATTTTTCTTCTTACAAAGGAAAGTACTGCTATTTTCGCCTGACTATCAACGTATTTGCCTTAAACTAAACTTATTCAATTTTTGTTACAGCAACCACATTTTAAACATTTATACTGTCGTCCCGATGTTACTTACATACACATACAGACAGACAGACACACACACATATAGTGAAATCTCTTTCTATCGTTTTTCAAGGGACCGATTGCACTGAAAGATAAATGAGGGAAAACGGTAGATGCGGGAACATAACAAAGTAGTATGATCGTCGGGACTAGGTAAATAAACGACACATACGGGAAAACGATGTTTCGAGGAACGATCGATCGAGATTACACTGTATATATATACACTCAAGAGCCAAAACATTACGACCACTCCTACATTTTGCAATGAATTCGCCTGGATGACGTGGAAGGCACGTGATCAGGTGGAAGTGGTATTTAACTGCTGCTGGAGAGTCTGAAGAATCATTCTTTCACTTACTTCTGTGTGTGATAGGAAAAGCTGCGGATCTAAGCGACTTTGATAGAGGGCAGATTGTAATGGCTCGAAGGCTCGGAACAAGTATTTCCGAAACTGCACGACTCGTGGGTTGTTCGCGACCTACAGTTGTTAGTTCTTATGCAAAGTGGATGTATAACGGTGAAACCAGCAGTAGACGACATGGTGTTGGACGTCCACACGCTATCAAAGAAAAAGGTCGTCGGAGACTGTCTCGCATGGTGAAGCAAAACCGGAGCCAGGCAGTGGCTCAGCTGACAGCCCAATTTAATGCAGGGCCAAGTAGAATAGTATCGCAGCACACTGTTCAGCGGACACTGTTGGATATGGGGCTACGCAGCAAACGTACCACTCGTGTGCCTTTGCTGACCAAGCGTCATCGCCAACTGCGCCTGCGCTGAGCCCGGGAACATCGCGACTGGTCCATGGATCAGTGGGAGAGAGTTGCCTGGTCAGATGAATCACGGTTTGTCATTCATCACGCCGATGGCCGTGTCAGAATACGCCGTCTTCCAGGCGAACTGTTGCTGCCTTAATGTACAGTAGGTCATACACAGGCCGGTGGTGGCGGTATTATGCTTTGGGGGACGTTCTCTTGGTCGTCTCAGGGACCCGTGGTTGTGGTAGAGCAGACTATGAATGCTACAGGGTATCTGAACATCATTGCGGACCAGTTGCACCCTTACATGGCCTCTGTTTTTCCAGCTGGAAATGGAATGTTCCAACAGGACAACGCCCCGTGTCACAAGGCTAAAATTGTGTTGGAGTGGTTCCAGGAACATGATGCTGAATTCCAGTTAATGTCCTGGCCGCCCAACTCACCGCATCTCAATCCGATAGAACACATTTGGGATGTCATGGGACGGCAGCTCAGAGTTCAAAGACCACCAATTCGCAATATCTCGGATTTGCGTGACCGTTGCTTAAACATCTGGTACAATCTGTCTCCGGCCATCTACCAAGGACTTGTGGCATCCATGCCAAGGCGCGTTGAAGCTGTGTTGCGCGCCAAAGGTGGGCCAACTCGTTATTGACAGGTGGTCATAATGTTTTGGCTCTTGAGTGTATATGAATGATACGCCGAGATCTAACTCCGCACTCCTCATTTTCGTTATTTGCAGTTGTGGTCCGAGAGAATAATATGAGTCCTTTAATTCTCCAAAATATATTTTTCATCCAACAGAAATGTCTTGAGCTTCATTCTTGTAATATTACCGTTTCACTATTCAACTCACAAGGCCTTAAGTTCCATTTACTACTTAATTCATTTTACTGTTCATCCCACCTCGCTACAGCATGTCTGTCCTATTTCATTTCTCCTATCGCTCTGCTTTCTTCCTTTGTTCGGGCATTCAGACGGAGACGCTGCCACGTCAGCACATCGGATGATTATGTTCGCTCCAAGGTCGAAATATTAGACTGAGAAGCGGGTAAGTGCTGCAATCTGTTGACTTTTATTATCATTATCTCCAAAATGTATGTCATTTAAATACTAGTTTCAATTAATTCCCTTAGTTTTATCCTAAATATAACCTCATTTTACTAATTTAACCGACCCTTACCATTAAAATCCTGACAGCCCCCTCCCCCTCCTCCTCAAAATTGAGAAAAATGGTGTGTAAGACGGCCGTCAATACACAACAAATCCCCAGAAGAGAATCAATTAACTCCTAAAAGTCTAATTTGCATTATTTGAAACTAAAAATCCCAACAATTCTATCTTCATAATCAACCCATTGTACAAAAAGTCCCCATTCGAGACAGAAATTAAAACAGAAACAAAATTGAATTATTATCATAAGAAATTACATAGTATCAATTATCAAAATATTAATTATGAAAAAATCACCAAATGAACATTAAAGAAGCAATTATATCAAAATGTCACTAAAAATATCAAAATCAGTCCCAAGATCACATGTGAAAACATATTATATGTTATCAATGTAAGACTAATTAAGACAAACTTTTTCATCTGAGTTCTGGCCTTCATGTGTACGAAAAAGTTGTGGAGTTCTCAGTTGAGTTGATCAAAAATTCTTGTCATAAACTTAAAAGGTCAAGGAATCATCGTGCAATATATGTGCAAAATTGGTACCACAACAATACAAAAACAAAATGAAAATACTAAAAAATCTCTTATAAGAAATAATGATACACAATAAATGAGATTACTAAAACATGATGACAAAAATATTGAACCTCAAAAGTATGGAATCAAAAATAACTTCACATCTTTATCGAATCACTTTCAAATTTCCCTATAATATTCAAAACAACTTCCTTCCTCATTATTTATTATTATGTATTATTCAGAACCATTTCAATAATCAACCTAAACTCTAAACCATAATATGAATTGCGAACACATGTTAAAATACCACAACTCTTAAATTTCAACAATTAATGAAATTAAAAATTTCGCAATTTTTACAAATGTTCATCATTTAATTTACTACTACCTTGCTTTCCCCCTACCCCTTCAAAACATCAAAGCACATCAATTTGGATCAAAATATTTTGATTTAGTAGAATAAACACTATCAAAGATTTTCCCAATTTCGATTCGGTTACTTAATCTCAAGGTATTACCTCATTAATTTAGAAAAAACATGAAATAGATCTTCAAACTCATAATTCCAATCAAATTCAACCAAAATTTGCGCATGAACAACAAAATTAACTCAGAAGTTAATTAATCCACTGAGAAAATGAAAATATTTTCATTACTTATTACAAATCAATTTGAAAAGGCGCCAGTAAAAGTTAAATGCCCAATCCTCTACTTATACCAAATTTGCCCTTTCTTTACAGAAACCTGAGTGTGAAATAAATTCAGTGTTAAAATTATGGGTTGCTCGTGCTCCCAAGCTTATACCGATTCATTCTGACACAATCACCAAAAACATTCTATTTCAGATCAAACATGTCATTAGATAAACAAAACTTGATACCTATTTCACTTATAAACTTTAAATCAGAAATTAGTTTACGTTCAGAAATTTAATTCCCATTTAAAAGAATTTTAAATTTTTACCCATTCAATTTCCCCAGCACCTACAATTTTTCATCTTCTTAAAAATCCTTCGATTCCGGTGTATCCTCCCCATGCCAGTCCCGGAGAGACGATGGGTTTTGCCCCAACAGTTCTGGAAAGTCACACTGAAAAGTATTTCTTGACACAATACACTTTTGCTGCAAAGTTCGCAAATCGTTGGGCACAACACACAAATATTTTCCCTGTCCACTGAGAAAATCATTTCATTAAAAAAGTCACACGGCACAACACCAAATTTTCTTTCCTCAGGTTCTGTACTACTCCACGAAGACGGCGAATGGGCGGCTATTTTCAAGTATCTCACAAATTACAGGTAATTGCTGGCAAAGAAAATTCTTTCAAGTCGGAACACATCTCTTTTCTTTCCAAGAACAGCTGCGTCGAAACGGTTTCTATCCAAAACGTGTATAAAAAAACCCAGGTCGTTGTCGCGAAGTGAGAAGAAGATGAAAATTCTTGATGAAAGCTTATTTTACTCCGTTTTTGCCAATATTTCGACCCTTGGGGTTGCATCCGACGGAGGTGAACTTCCTGTCCACTACTGACACGCCGAGCTCTAACTCCGTACTCCTCATTTTCGTTATTTGTTGTGGTGGTCCGAGAGAATAATATGAGTCCTTTAATCCTCCAAAATACATTTATTCATCCAACAGAAATGTCCTCAGCTCCAATCTTGTAATATTTCCGTTTCACTATTAAACTGACAAGGCCTAAAGTTCCATTTACAACTTAATTCATTTTACTGTTCATCCCACATCACGACAGCATGTCTGTCCTACTTCATTTCTCTTATCGCTCTGCTTTGTTCCTTGTTCGAGCGTTCAGACAGAGATGCCGAAATTTACTGACCTAAGATTAACTCTGACTACAGGGAGGGTCCACTTTCAGAATTTGAGGTATGAAGTATCGTAAAATTGCGTTTTTACACTTACTCTCTTCTTGGAGACGCGTGAGGAACGGACATTTGAGGAACAGAAACCGTCGTCTCTTTCATTGTAATGGATTAAAATATGTGTATTATTACTGACCACTATACGTACTACTGTATTATAAGTGACCACTTCGGCCCTACGACAACAATTTTACGATTTTTTTGGTTCTAATATTTTTAACTAACATAAACAAACACACACACACATATATATATAATATATACAATATATATATATATATATATATATAAAGCGGGAGAAGAGATTTATTAACAAATGGCATTATAAAAGGGGAAAAAAATAAAAGTAATGGTTGCAGTCAAAGCAAATGTATCAGAACCAAAACCAAGAGGCGATATAATTGAATCATTAGTCTATGTACTTAAGGCTGCTATGTACTAAGAAAAAATTGTATTTCCCTTTTCCTCTTCTTGCAGACTCTTGTGGTGGGTGGAGTCCAGTTGACAGTTCGAGAATTCCACCCTCCTTAGGATTGACATTTTGAGGGATTGTAATGGCTCTCTCTCTATAGGGGGGTTAAGCACTGCCCCCAAATTATTTATTTAAAATATATTTTTGTCAAGTATTTACAGGTACAGAAATGCTGATAATCAAATAAAATTGGTATTGTCATATAGCCTGAACCTTTCTGCAAAGCGCTACAGAATTCATTTTTTAAATTTCATCCACCGAAGAAATTTATGAGCGTTTAAAACACACTATACCAGATTTTTCCCCGAATAATTTAAATTTTAAAATAGTAATTGCATTTTTTAAAACGAACGAAAAATGTACAGAATTGTAAAATCTCTTTCTCTATGACGGAGTGCAATTTAAAAAAAAAATCTTTGAATCCAAGTCAGCAATCCGTGGACAAATTTTCTCCATAGGTTAACATTGAGATGAGCGAATCCAATGAAGTTAGTACATAGCAGCCTTAACGCTGGGGATAAGTAACAATAAAAATATATATCATCCATATATTGCCTTCAGTATCTACTGGATGAGTAATTGAGACAACAGCACGGTGTTTCTGAAGAGATATTTCAAGTAATACCTCTGTATCTAAACACTGCACCGATTGAAATCAATAAAAGTAGAATTAGAAGGGAACTTCTACACTAGAAATTCAACACTTGAAGAGCAAGAACTAAAAGTGTGGGACTTTATCGTTATCACTCCTAGCTACCTAACAATTGAAATAGTGCATGAAGTTACTTGTCGTGATACAACAGTTATTCTCTCATATTATCAGATATGTTCTACTGAGCTGAGCTATGTAAGCTGCTCTATGCTCTATTTCAATAGCTAGAAATCTAGGAGCGGAACCTATCTTCACTTTTAGTTCTTGCTTTTTATGGTCTTTCAATCTTAATTCTTACTCTCCCCGTGTTCAATTTCTGGTGTAGGATTTCTCTTATTCAAAATTTACCCATTTTAAATATTGCAGTGTCTAGCTACCGGTCTATTAATTGTAATATCTCTTCAGATACGCTGTGCTATCTGAATTACTCATGTAGACACATCTGATGATATGAGAGTACATGAGATATATTTTTTATTTTGTTACTCATCTCAAGTGTTAAGCTATTAGCTAATGATTCAGTAAAAATACATATTATTATTATTGTTATTGTTATATTAATGTTCTCTTTCATATTGGCCTATTCTTTAGAATACAGTAGTTTCTAAAACTTAAGGTTTCGGAAACTTAGCAGGAGCACATAAATCAACGGAAGCTCAATGCAAATTGCAGGTTGAACAGTTTAAGACACCTATTGAATTCTTTCAATAAGAGTAGACACCGCGAGCGTTTCGCAATTACCTTTCTTCTCCCAGCGAGTGAATACAATGGCAGTAAAATTTGCGTGTTCGTAACGCCTTAAAGACCTCAAGTATTTAGTCCGGTGACAAATGGTGTCAATAAGCTTCCGTTCGTGAGCATTGCATTTTTTGCTCTTAAAATAGTCTAGAGTTGTCTTCATTGTGAAGACGATCATCATGTTGAATTAAGTTTAATGATCCTTTTCAAAATTATTATTATTTTTAACTGACAAAAAGGAGTAGGTTCCTGAAAGCATTTTGCAAATATTTGTATAATTTACGGTCCTACGATTTAAACAAAACTGAGAGATAACTTAAATAATCTTTTCTATAGGGTATATGTTCAGTTTTAGAGTAACTGGATATGAAATAGTTATTATTTTATAAGTGTTATATATATATATATATATATATATATATATATATATATATATATATATATATATATATATATATATATATATATATATATATATATATATATAAGAAATAGTTGAAAGAGAAAACCAGTATGATCACTAAAGCTACTTGCAGCCAGGAACTAAAAACATGAAAAGATAAGTATGAAAGAGGTTTTAGACAGCATCTCTTCGTCAGCGGTGTCAATACTGTCTAAAAACCAATGGATTGTTTCCGATAAGTATGATCTAAACAATAAACATACTTAGACACCGTACAATCCATGAAAAACAGTAGAATTGAATAAAGAGTTACTTAACCATAGAACACCAAGCCTGGAGCTAGACAGAGTGGAAGTTAAGAATAAGTAACCGCAAGATGACTGACGTCACAAAACTTGCAACCATGGTGATTATGGAAACACAGAAACTGACCTACTATGGATACTGTGTTTTAGGACTATTAAACCTATATTAATTTACTTTTTTATTATTATTACAAAGAGTAATTTTTTTATCTTATTTTTATTTTTACTTAAGATTTTAATTTAATTTTTTAATTTTTTATTTTTAGTAGTTATTTTTTTTTATTTTATTTTCTATTATTATGATTTACTTATTAATTGCAACAGAACAAACTATTCATTAAAACTAAAACAACCAATTATGTACTTGGATAGACTTTCGGGATAATAATTGCGTGTTAGCACAGCTATCAAGTCTAAAATATGCTTATTCCTATTGTCTTTAGAACATAGCCTATTTATACGAACTAACTGATTTACAATAATGTTATTAAAAACAGATTTATGTAAACAGGTTAGGTAATTTTGAAATTTAACAATGTTAAAATCATAGTCAGATCTTTTGTCGTATAAGACAAAAGTAAATTTGCTATGAGAATTTAATTTAAAATGTTAATATCTAAAAAGTTTACATTAATATTATCTTGGCTACTTTTAATTAGTTGCATATTAGGAGGGTAAAATTTTAAGTCTATATGATTATTACTTTTATTAATTACTATTATATCATCTATATACCTAAATATATTGTAATTGCAATTATGTTTATTATTAATTTCAAAATAATGTAAGTATAAATTAGCTAGCATACTTGAAGCATTTCCACCTTGTGGTACACCTTTGGTCTGTAAGTATATACTATTATTATGAACTGTGTAATTATGTTTAGTTACAAAATCTTGGAGCCTATTGAAACGAGTTAGATTAATTTCGTTGCTTAAGTATTGAATATTGTTTTGTACTAACTTTATGATTATTCTATTTAAATCAATTATATTGATATTATTATATAAATCTTTAAAATCATAAGTTACTACTGTTTTACAATTATCTAATGTTTGTAGTTTTCTAACTAGACTAAAGCTATTATCAATTATACCACAAACACCAGAAGTTATAGTTTTATAGATTAATTTAAGGTAATTTAATAATATTTCACTTGCTTTAGTAGCATAAGTGTTGTGACCACAGGTTACTGCTCTAAAAGCAATAGGTATTTTATGAAATTTAGGAACTAAAGTAATTTATGGAAAGAGATAGTTTTTTGATGATATACTTAGTAGTGTAGCGTACTGGATGTATGGATGTATGGTCTTATTTTTCCAAAGACCCCACAGAGAGCTTGAAACACAGCTCCGTGTTTTTCAAGGAAAAGTGTTGCCTTTTTCCACCGGCTTTGAACATGTGGGGGAATTAAAAAACATTTTCCCACAGATGCAGCCAGTAAAGCTGTCGTCCTAACGATTCTGGAATGCAATAAAGTTACGAAGGTACTGTCACCAGCGATTACCGACCCCCTGTCTGAGGGGGAGACGCTAGTTAGAACGCGGCTTAGGCGGAAGTATGGTTTTTAGGAAATTTATTTACAAAAAATTTAACATTAAAACAGTGCAACATCATATTCAATTAAACTCCGTGTAGATTTATAACGTAACGTAATTTCTTTTAAAGGCTGAAAAAGATCACTATTTTCTAGCTGTTTTTTTAAACTTATGGCAAAATATTTTTTATATATATATATATATATTGTATATATAAGTATTTATATATATATATATATATATATATATATATATATATATATATATATATATATATATATATATATATATATATATATATATATATATATATTGTTCGGAACTGATTAACGACTCCATAGAGCGAAGTCATGGAAGAAACCTCTTTTAAACAGCCAGTCCTCAACACGGCCACATTTTTTGGAACCATTACTGGCCGCCATAGAGATGTTTCACTGTACATTTATGTGTAAGGTGTGTGTGTGCGTTTGTATATCGTGGAACGTTTCTTGGCTGCACGTTTTTTCTTAGTTTAATGTGAATTCTCAATTTCCCGAAATGCTTCTACTGATGGTGTTGCCTATTAAAATCAGTAATACATGTCTAAACTTACCTAATATATATATATATATATATATATATATATATATATATATACCTGAATTTCATTTACTTGTACTTAGAATGAGAGAAATTTTTCTTGGTACACCATTCAGAGTCCTGCTGGTGGCAAATTATTTATGTTTTCCCTTAAAAAAAGACACAGTGTTTACAAAGAGTTCGCTCAGATAGGCGATTGATTGTTAAACACTTGAGCTGTTTGTCGCTTTCGATAGTGCAAGTTCCGTCGTTTTTGTTTACAGCTTGATATGAAATGATAGAAAGTCCAAAGAATCGGAGAACAGTGGTAAAAAAAAGTCAGAAATAGCTTTCAATCTGCAGCAACGTAGATTTAGGGAGACTTTTGAACACGAAATAAATACCACAAATATCAAAGAAACATGACTTACACAATTAGGTGAATTTGAAAGTTCTTACAAATCAGAATAATCATTATAACAATCTATTTTAAAGAGAGTTAAAAACGGAAATTTTTTGCTTTCTTCCAGCATTATTTTATTTGTCATATGAATTACATTTTAGATGCACTGTAAACATTTAATAAGGCGTCATTCAAAGAATCATAAAAATGATGACCTAAACAGACAAATGGCTAAACTGTAATCATAATGGGAATTTTTAACCTATTACGATATTCATGACAATAATACAAATTAATTGATTTTTATATAAACATCCTTTAATCTGTAATACTACATATGGACATTGGGATACGATAATACAATTTTTTAATTAGTCTAATTTTTTACTAAAACAGACATCTATTGTTGTTGTTTCTAATGCTCCCTAGCAGGAAGTGATCCAGACAAGGTTCATATAGGCTAGCCAGTAGAGGGGTATGGCTCCGTTTATAATGGTATTACAAGGGTCGGATTCCAATTTAGCTAGGTGCCACCTCAGTTTTGACAAACCATCCCCATGCGTGAACATCTGGAAGGGATTGTACCCTCTCCCGCCCTCTATGATCTCATAGAGCAGTGGTTCCCAACTCGTAGAAGTCTGCGGACCACTAAGCCAGAAATTGAACCATGTGCGGACCCCCTCCCCACACACACCAACTTGAGGAGGGAACCTTCCGGGGGTATGGGGAGGGGTATAGAATATCCCTCAGGCAAGAGGGATACAGGATTAACGTACTCAATTTTTGTTTCATTCTTGTTTTCAATCTTTAGAATTAGATAGCCAAAATCTCACTGAACATATTGATTCATGGGTGGTTAAGTAAAACAGTTTTTCAGAACACATTATTTATTATTACTATTGCTCAGTGTACAGTACGACTTAATTACAAATTCTTTGATTTCGGCCCATCTTGTTCAATGAACATGGTGGTTTGATGCTTTCAAACTCCCCATTTATGTGGCAACTTTTTTATATGTGGTGCCAGACCACCTGTGGTCCGCAGACCACCGGTTTGAAACCAGTATCTTAGAGGGACTTTCTGGTCCACGGAACGTGCCCATATCCAGCCGAGACACGAATATATTTAACGGCGCTTGTTGTGATTGGTTCCGAGTACCCTCAGCACCGAAAGCTGAAGCGCTACGACTAGGCTACATCTAGCCGAGACATCTGTCTCGGTGAGAAAAGAATTTTTCCCAAAAACATTTTGTACTCTTAGATCCTCATCTGATGTGCTTTGAACTGATGTAAACTAATGTCAAATTGTTTCTAACAGTTCAAAAAGGGGAATTTTATTAGATGGCTACAGAATTTCTTCATTATCACCTTTATCACTCCAGGATTGTGGCGGCCCTGTGGTACAGCGCGCTAGTTTTCGGTGCTGAGAGTGCTCGGAGCGAATCCCGGCGTTGCGCCACTAAAAGCTTCCGTTTGTGTCGTCCCTTCATAGGGGATAATGCTAGTCCGCCTTTATGGTGCCTCCGTAATAACATGGCTAGCAAACTGAGTTGGTCTATGGCGGTAAGGATATTATCGAAGATACCGTATGCCGCATTGGAAAAAAATCCTTCATCACTCTAACTTTTTTTGTTTTTCTAAAAATACCACGATTTAAATATATTGCGGTCATCTTTCATAACACACTACAACATTGTTATTGATATCTATACTTGGCTTTATTCTTACAGTTAAAACTATCATTAACATTACATTGTTTCGCTTACGATCTGTAGCGAATTCAGCAAAATATCAGGATCCCAGTCCTCATTTTATACTTCATAATGTGTGTCGCCAAACACAATCCTTGCATGAAAACCGTGATACCTTTCTTTAAATCATGTTTAAAGCAGTTTAAGTAAGCGTCATTACAATATTACGATTATAATTTACTGTGTTGATAAGGGCACCTGTTTTAAAATTCACCGACAGCTTTATGAAATGTTAAATTGGCATTTTTATACTTTCACTTCTTATATCATGGATAACCCTTTCACTAACGGGTTGAAGAAGTGTACTAACTTCTGGTGGGAGAAATTATTCAGCTGCTCTGCTAGGCGACCAAGAGATATGACCACATTATTTTCCTAAAATCAGGAAGAAAAATCTTTGAAAAGTACTTTGATACTGTTTTATGAAAAATTCTTTAGCATGAAAATGGGCTAAAGAATTTTTCAGCCCGTTTACTTTCAACTGCTCCCTAATTTTCACAGTTATATTTCCAATTGAAAATCTATTTATTGGTTTGAATTATTACACTTCAAGTAGAAATATGTCAAACTTGTGTAAAGGGATATTATTTTTATTTCTAAGATGCAACACCTTACTTAAGATGGATAACGCAACATAATTACCGCCCTACCCGAAGGCATACGCAAAACTGATGACCAGCCGCTCGACAGTGTCCGCCAAGTCGAGCACAAACCGAGCAATAGAAACGATAGTGCGAAATACTGTACCGGACGACATAATTTAGTACCACCCCGAGAAACAATTCACTTCCTCACAGGCAGCCAACAATCACAGATCTAACCAACCAACACGTAAACAATTTCCCGTCCGTCCCCATGTTTCTTTGTTATCAACTTAAATATGATACCGGATACTTACCTTACATTTATACAAAATTACAAAAAATAGTGGATTTACATATACAATCAGCTTTTACCGTATTACACCAAAAACGAGATTATAACGACATTCATTACAATATAACCTAACAAATATAATCAATAAAATTAGTAAACAATAAAAAGCTCACTAGCCGCGTTACATATGAGGCGAAGGCAAACGTCGTGTGAGTCAGTCGAAAAACTATGATAAGTTCAACTCGAATCCACGTAAACCGCACTCCACCTGGAGGCGCAAAACTAAAGATAAACCCACAGAAATTACATGGCTTCCAAAATAAAATGGGTGACCCACACGGCAAAATATTTTTACAATTATAGTGTGATATATATACTACACCCATACATTACAAGATTCCACAATTCACAGTTACACCAGAACTTTAAAAAAAACAAAGTGTAAAAACACAGTACTTTACAATTTAAAATATAATAGAACCAACAATACTAAAAATAAACAGTTAAACAAAAATGCAACACAATCACAATTTAACATTCGTTAAAAAGAAATAACATATAACTTATATCTTACAAAACACAAAAAGAGGGCAGCAAAAAACTTTAACCACCAAAAGGAAAATGTTAATTCAACAACTCCATAACCATATATATCACATACTTTTTGCAACAAAAATCATTGTAAAATCTGCTCTTCTCCCAAAGAGCGAGGCAAATTTATACAAAGATGATCAAAGTGGCTACAACTGAATATAAAATGTTCCACAGTTTGAGTGCTTCCACAGATGCCACAATCATCCATACCGGGAAATCTCTTAAGATGGATAAGTCAGAATAATACGTCGTTCCACCGATTAGTACCTAAAGACAGTCGTTTACTCAGCGCATCATAATCCCACGACGCACAGAGTTACACAGGTATGAGTTAGTTTAGGATAAACGGATCAACAGGAGCTACCTCCATATGGCGAAAGTCGAGGCCCCAACGTCTGTTGTCACTCTTAGCCCGGGTTCATCGCCGGGTTTCCAGCAGGACTGCGTGGAAGTGGTGACAACCGAAGCTTTGAAGGTGATACAGTGACTCCCTCAGTGGATCCCACACCTCCAGGAGGCTCACAGTCACGCTTTCCGTTACCAAATACTTTGTTCTCACAACGAACCTTGGCACCCTGGGAGCCAGCCACATCATCCCAACTCCGTCGCCCCCGGCCTCTTAATATGGATAAATATGAAGTGGTTACAGTGATCTCTGCAACGTTTTTCCCGAAGTGCCTCATAGGCAACTTGGGAGATAATTAACCACTGAATTGCAAAAGTCTTACGCACATATGACTGTCGATCTGAGAAGATTGGCACAAACGTGATGCTACTTCGTCCAGTTTTGAACTGAGATCATTCCAGACCTTAAAAAGATGGCCACTGTTCTCCCCAGATAGAACTGCAAAATGCTGTGGCGTAGAAGACATCATCAAATGAGATAACGTAGTTACTTCTCAGAGATCAGATCAAATACGTTTTAGCAATCACCGGTTTCCAGCTGAGATTATTTCAGGCAAATAATGGGTACCGATTTTTCCACATCTCCCTAATCTAGTAATTTTTAAAAAATTATCTTTTATTTTAATTTTCATATTAAATTCTTTTTGTTGTTATGTTAATCATTGAACATTACTTGATAAAATTTGAAAAAAAGAATATTTTTAGCCTATAAAAATTTCATGTGTGTTGTTTTATATTTTTTATTTTCATTACATACATTTTCATTATACACTTTTTACTTTATTTTTGGTCAGATAATTATTTTCATAAATATTGTGTATAAATATAAATAAATGAACGCATATATATATATATATATATATATATATATATATATATATATATATATATATATATATATACATATATATGTAATAAATTAAATATTAGGCCCTCCATTCTATCATTTAAATTCCCTTTCCTAAATCCAATCCCCAGTAACATTACTTTAGCGCTTTAAAAACCCATAGCAACAGAACTTCCCATAAAACAGTAAACGTTGCATTTCTACACGTGTATACGTTTCGAGAAAGGCGTGGGTTCGCATTGCCAGCCCCAAATTCCGCTGATACTTCAAAATAACAAGCACATGTACCTCGCTTCTAGCGCGTAAGGTTGAAAGGTGATATTACACTTCGCTCCGAGCTGTCGTCTGAGATGGACAGATGTTACTATCGCTCTAATAAAACTATTCGACACGACTGCTTCAAAATTTTAATTCCTTTCAGGCTGAGTCTAGCTCCAGCCATGTAAATTTGAGCTAGTTTTCCTTTTCAGGTTGCATTTCAAGAACGATATGTAATGGATATATTACATATATATATTGTGAATTGATTGCAATGGACATATTTTTATATATTTTCTCTATATTATTATTAATGCCATAGGGTTATAATGGCTTAGCCAGTCAGAACAGACGTTCTAATATAGAATCCTCTAGGTGAGTGTTGGTTCAAAAGCGGACCAACTCCCCCTGCCTAAACTAAAGCTACACTTTTTTTACATTTTTTTTACAGAATATGTTCCTAATGGTAATATTTCTTCAAATATAAAGTTTTGTGCTCCCCAAAAATATTTTGATATAGGGCCCCTGAAGGGGTTAGAGCCTTAATGAACGGTAAAATCGCAAAATTCGCATGCGAAGATGACGTCATTGCATTTGAAACTAACTTCGCTACGCGAAGTTTGACAAATGATCACTCAGGCCTCTTACAATTTTTTGCTGAGATTATTCCGGATTTAGAAAAAAAAAAGGGTAATCGATTAATCCATAGTATCCGAATTAATAACTGAATTAAAAAATGCTTTAGGAGGATTAGGCTTCTACCGATTTAATGTTGAGGTCAGACCTACAGGATATCCAGACCTACAGGATATGGCTACCTCTCTCCCTGAAGCCTCAATTAGAACCCGAATAATACAATAAATTGCATAATCCTGGAGCGGAAAGAGTATCACAGAACTTAAGTACGCTTCTTCCGAACACTGTGTGGTGCTGCCATCTATCGTTTTATTTCAAAACGATATATAGTTTAATATAGCTCGTATATAGTTTAATGACTTCCCAGTAGATGGCGACACTTCGAAAGGTGAAATCGTAGTTCTTTGAGCCATTAGTATAGACATAAAATAAACATACTAAGGTTTCATAGTTTTTTAAATTCTCATATGACTTTAATATGGTATTCTTTGGTTCTAAATATTAGCGTTAATGCTATGAAAAAGTAATTTTAACTTCAAAAACAAATTATATTTGTCACTACTACTAGTTTAAATATTTCATATACATCATATCTTTTCAAATGAATATTATTTGATAAAACTTTTTCATCTTGAGTAAACATAAATGGATAGGTTGGAAAATAATATAATGACTGTGTGAACAAAGCTAGTGAATTTTTATATCATCATTTAACGTTTCATACCGAAATGTTTTAAAATTTATCACAAAAATTTCATGATAGATTAAGACGATAATATTTATGGTTCCTTTCATCCTGGAATAAACCTGAAAGTAACTGTAAATTTCGAAGGTAACTTCTGTTTGACACGGATTTAGTTAAAATCAAAAGAGGAGATGTTTTATTTAATTTTGATTAATTTTATAAAAATTGATCCTCGCATGTGTAAACAAATCAGTATTTAAGACCTTTTCGATATAGTAGAACACAATATGATAACGGTTCATAGAGGCGGAGAAGGTGGGTAAAAAATTAACTTTAAACAGTAAAATAAATAAAATCAATAGTCAAAAATGAGTAATTTTAGATCTATAAGTCAGTGGTGTACAAACTTTGGTTCGCGGAAAAAAAAAGGAGGGCTCGCTGATAGTTTGAACAAAATAATGTATATCACATTGAATTATTTATTTACAAAATATGCTTTAAATTTTCTATAATTAAATATTTTTATTTAGATTATTTATCAATTTTTTCAATATTTAAATTTTTTAAATATGTTAAAGATGTATGATATTGTTAAATAAGGTGTCAAACAGCCTTTTAATAAAATTCCACCAGCATAAGGATAAACTTGTATTGCTTTCATTTGCAACTACCTATCTGTGGGTTTTCAAAACTAGTAGCCATAAACATCAGACAACTATCAAGACAAACCGGAAGATGATAGAGAGTAAAACTCAAAATTATTTGACCAAATATTGAACAAATATTATCCGAGCTCTAAGCTGTCCTTTCTCATTAATTTTTCTTTCTGTTTTAGTTTCATATAAATAAATGAAGTTTATAATTTCCAGTATTTTAATATGAAGCTCATAATTTTGAAATCATGCTGTTTTATAATTTTAATTGATGCTAATTTCTACTGAAATGAAATACAAATATACGTTAATACTTCAATATGAAGTTTTAGTCACATGAGATTTACCTAAAACAAGGGCAGAAGATACGCAAACTATTTTTTTTTGTTATTATGCAAAGTAAATATGTACTGAAAATTTACAGTTCATTGATTTTTAAAATAGTTTGTCAAATTTTTCTTATTTATTTTCCTTTTTTTGTTTTGTTGTTGTTAGTGCTTTCCCAATTTTTTAAGAAAAAATTGCTACTACCAAAAATTTTTTATTGGGGTTGAGCAATTTTTTATTTAAAGAAGTGGGTCGCGGTCGAAAACAGATAGCACACCAGTGGTGTAAGTCATTCAACAGTAACTTCCTCAACGACGTTGTTGTTGTCATTGTTACTTATGCCCCCTGGCAGGAGTATTCCAGATAAGTCCTCAATGATATAACGTTTTAGCTATTTTTTTTTTGTTGTTATTCCACTTTTCAAATACTTATGCTGTATGACTATTTGTTAACACAGTTATACAGCAAATGTGTGTGTTAACAACTGTCAAATAGCCATGTTGTGAGGTTTCATGGTGGAAATGACACCTTTTATTTATAATATAGTGATTAACACATCTGCCCAGAAGGCTAGATATGAGGCAATGATACATGCACTAACCAATTATATTTCAGGTGAAGAAGAAATTTCATGAATGCCAGATAATACGCGTAAGGATGGTGATTGTACGGGGATAAATTTTATTTGTTTATTCTGCTCAAAACTTTATATATTTAGTTTGAAGTGTGCACTTATTTATTTTATTCTTTCCCATTTGGATTTTGTTTACTATAGTCATTTTATTTATCTTGTTGTGCGGCATGCATCAAAACTCCTTCCTCGATACCTATTTAAAATTCTACACGCATTCTCTTTAAGTCAACATAATTAAAGGAACTGCTTTCTTTCTTTTTTATTTCCCTCTGCAACTCAGGTAAAACACTGCAGTGCTGAAAATATCATGTTAATTCTTTGTAACGTGTTACGCTGTCACTCCAAATGCTGGCAATTTTTTTTCTAAATTACATATTTTCAAAACGAAACTTCCAGTTTGTACCGAATGAAAATGCTCTACTTTTTTCACTGATATAGAGACGATGAACATTCACCCTATCTATAATTTTTTTCTGTGATAAAATCAGAGAATTTTAAAATCTGTCGCCATGTAAACCGGTCAGTCCCATATAAATATGTAAAGTAGATGAAAAAATATTTTAAACACTCATGTTTGTGGAATGAGGCCAAATTATACAATTTATAGCGTGATTGGAACATAGTGATACACGTCAAAGCTCCATATAACGAAGAGATCAATAGTACCGGCAACCATTACGTACACAAAGGCAACCATTACGTGTACGTAAACTAGCTTGTAGATTCTGAGCGTAATGTGCGAACTAAATATACACGTTCCAAGTTGAAAGATAAATATTACGTAAGAAAGCAGGCGGTAATCTGAAACTTGCAGTTATCACCTACAAAAAAGTAACTGAATTCATTTTTTAAAACTGATCTTGCTCAAATATCAAGGCCAAAATAAAAATAATCGAATTCCTTTATTTCACTCCATAAAAGATCTCCTTACGCCAAAACAAAGGAATTTAAAAGGTTTGTTACAATTAAGTACTTGTAACCTACTTATGATGTGAATTCTACTGTCATCTAAATCATCTGGCTCTGTGTGAATTAAATGTACAAATAAAACAGTTCTTTTATGCCAGTGTGGCTGCACTTTGCTGGGAGGACATTATCCCGTATACATCATTACTCCCAATCCGGAGAGAGAGTAAGAAGTTCAGTGCCTTACGTGGGGATTGATCCCTAGCCCTGGTTGCGGAAGCTCGATATACTAACCCCTACACGATACGGGCAACCTGCATGAAACAGAAAAAAAAATTTCTTATTAAAAAATTATTCAAACTTAACTTCATTAATATTTAAATAATGGTGAAACATTTTCTTTTTCAGGCACTATATACGTAGGAATTTAAAAGACTTGTTCAGTATTATACCTGTTGAACTTTGCAAAGCAAAAGGAAAAATAGATGTCTCATATAAATTAAAGAAAAAAAAAACTCAGAAAGGCGTCATAATATTGAAGAATTCGGAAACCTCAGTTGATTTAACTGGTTTGTTTTAAATTAATATTAGTTAGCATACAGAAACATATACGATATATAATTTTGTTAAAAATGTTTTAAGAAGATCTAGGAAAGCTATAAAACCTTTAATAAATAGGACTGGATGACATGAAACTTTTTATCAATTTATTTCGAAACCAAGTGATATAGCAGCGGTGTAATTCAATAGCATTTTCAGAGTATGGGTAGAAGATGTACCCATTGTACTGAACATTAAAATAATTTGGGTTTTCTGTCGCAAAAGAAAATGGCACGAAAAGATAGAATGGCAAGATAGGTGCTTAGAAATTGCCTCTCAAATCTTACTGGAAATGAGAACCATATTAAAAATGCTTGAAAGTTATTACTCGTACATATTGCATATATCAAAAGGTAACATTTATTGATTTTGTAAATAACTAAAATTTAAATTTATACGATATTGTCAATGGCAGTGAAATACTATCAATTATTTGTGTAAGTGAAAAGAGTAGGAAAACTGGAAACGTAAAGGTCAAGTTGAGTCGTTATTTCGCGTTATTGTGTTCTGTCAGGTTTTAATACTGCTTCAATTTAACTAACTACTACTTATTACTACTTCTAATAACAATAACTACTGACTATTATAATACTAGTACTTCTCACTACTACTGACTATTATAATACTAATAATAGTACTTCTACTACTTACTACTTCTGTGCTACTACGACTATTACTTACTCTTACTCTTACTCTATACTACTAATACTCTACTATAATTACTATTAATCTACTACTGCTACTCTACTGCTACTACAATTACTCTTACACTTACTCTACTACGACTACTCTACTTCTACTCTGAAGTGCCAGAAAAACTGGCACACCTTCCTAATAAAATGTAGGGTCCCCACGAGCAGGCAGAAGGGCCGGAACACGACGTGGCATGGACTCGACTAATGTCTAGAGGTATCCTGGAGGCAATTCACACCATGAATCCGGCAGGGTAGTCCACAAATCCCCAGGAGTGCAGGGAGGGAGGGTTCTCTTCTGAACAGCACGTTGCAAGGCATCCCAAACATGCTCAATAAGGTTCATCTCTGGGGATTAAGGTGGCCAATGGAAGTATCTTAAGTCAGAAAAGGGATCCTGGAGCCACCCGGTAGCAACTCTCAACTTGTGGAGTGTCGCATTGTCCTGCTGAAATTTTCCAAGTCAGTTGGAATGCACAATGAACATGAATGGGTGTGAATGATCGGACTGGTGGCTTATGTACTCGTCACCTGTCAGAGTCGTCTCTAGACGTATCAGGGTCCCATATCACACCAACTGCACACACCCTATACCACAACAGAGGCTCCACCAACTTGAACAGTACGGTTGACATGTACGGTCCATGGAATCATGAGGTCGTCTCCATACCCGCACACGTCCATCTGCCCTATGCAATTGGAAACGAGACTCGTCAGACCAAACACCGTGTTTCCAGTCATCAAAAGTTCAATGGAGGTGTTTGCGAGTCCAGACGAGGCGTAAAACTCTTCCGTGCAGTCAACAACGATGCACAAGTGGGCTTGCGGCTGCGAAAAACCCATATCAATGACAGTCCATTGAACAGATCGCACGCTGACACTTTTTAATGCCCCAGCATTGCAAATAGCAGCAATTTGAGGAAGTGTTGCACTTCTATTTCGTTTAATAATTCTCGTCAGTCGTCGACGGTCCCGTTATTTCAAGGTCCTTTTTCAGCCACACCGCTGTCGGAGATATGATGTTTTACCGGATACCTGATACTCACGGTACACTCGCGAAATGGACGCACGCGAAAATCCAAATTGCATCGCTACCTCGGAGATGCTATGTCCCATCTCTCGTGTGCCGACTATAACACCACGTTCAAAGTCACATAAATCATGATACCTACCATTGTAGCATCAGGAACCCATCTAGCAGCTTCGCCAGACACCTGTTGTCTTATATAGGTGCTACCGAGAGCATCGTGTTACGCTGATTGGTTGCATATCACCGTTATTTGCACACACACCAGTTTTTTGGATCTTCAGTGTATTACAATTACTCTTACTCCACCACTGCTACTCTTCTACTACTACTACTACTACTACTACAATTACTCTCACTCTACTACTGCTACTCTACTACTACTACAATTACTCTTATTATACTCCTACTCTACTACTGCTAAAATTACTCTTACTCTTCTACGACTACTCTACTACTACAATTACTTACTTTTACTCTCTTTTAAGCCATTGGTTCGTAAGCAGTGGTCTGGATACCACAGGTGGAAGAACCCTAGAAGTGGTCCGCAAAGTTAACAATTATTAAAAAAAAATTATTTCATCGCTTCAAAAGACACCGAATTTAAGAATTTCATAAAACTGGAAACATTCTTTATTGTTTGTTTAAAATCTTTAATACATTTCCTATGACGGGAAGATGCGGTGTTGCAGACATTGTACAGCTAGTAATGACAATGCAAGCTCAAAAATCTCGTTCATTTTTTAAAGTTTTCATTGCTATTAAGTTTACTTTCACATTTAATTTGCTGCTGTTATTAAATTTATTTGAAACTTTTTTTCACAAATAACTTGCTTATTTATAAAATTAAAACCATTTTTGCCTCTAAAATATTGATTCTGGAGATGGTCCCCGATGCATATTTTTTTGGACAAATGGTCCCTGATGTATAAAAGATTAAGGACTATTGTTTTTATGCGGATATGCCACGTGTACGAGAGCACTACTGTGAGGACAAGATATTGTTCTGGGAGAGTCCTCAGCAGAGGCGCACCCAGGGGGTGGGCCAAGGGGCCCTGCTCCCTAAAGAAATAGAAATTGCATTATGGATATTGAATTTGCATTATAAATATTTCTATCTGTTCAACTCGCCCCCCTCCCAAGATTAAATCCTGGGAGCGCCACTGGTCCTCAGATACCTAATAGCCAGGTACTGCCAGCTCCTCCTGTCAATCGCCATCAATAAGCAATTACCCTCTCCATAGAAAAGTATCGATTGCAGAGGAATTGCAGTGTTTTCAAACGAAGCAATGATTGTTTTAAGCCCAAAATAGAAATAATTGCCCCTAGATCATCCATAAGTGACTCTAAGAGGGAATTTTTCCTGTTAAAATCCCTTTCAGTGTGTTATAAATATTTCGGGTATTCACATCTTCGAAAAATATTGAAATAGTGTAAAGATTAGACTTTTTAGATAACATTCACGTGTTAAAGTATTCGTACACCTCTTAAACGACATTTTCGATAGAAAAAAATATATTTGTAAGTTTCCACTCACAAAATAATATCAAAGTCTAATATTTTATATTTCTAATTATTTTTTAATTATGTTTCTATCTTAACTAAGAGCCGAGTAACAGCAATTTTAACAACAGTTGTCCAAGAATTTTATAACCGGAAGTAGATTTTTCTCAAAATGAATTGTTTCCTCATTTCTCTTGACTCAAAACATCCTACAGTAAAAAGTTATGCATGAAATGACTTACAATTTTGAAGACTTGCTCTTAAAAGGTTTATAAAGGGAACAGACTGCGCTCATCATTGTACATTAATTAGTTTTTGGTTTACATTGGTATGAATTGCAAATGACAATGAATTTTAAGCAGTTTTCCTATGCATCAGTACTTAAACTGCTACAGCTTCTGAGATAATCAGAATATTTTCTTGAGAATACGCTATTCCCTAGAGAAAGTTATCTTCATTCTCCAATTTATAAAATGATAATATATCTGTTTATTTTTGAGTTAAAATGCTTTGAAGAAATGTCAAATTTGCATCCATTTTTTCTGGGTTTTAACTCTTTTGAACAAATTATTTTAATGCAACAGCTAAATTTTTTATACATTTTCCCAAGTTTTAACTTACATCTCCTGAAAAATAGATGAAAAGACAAAATAAAAAAAAATTCGGAAAATGACCTAACAAAGATATATCGTAAACATGTCATGTATGTTATAGGCAGTTTTAAAATATTCAATTTTAATCACAACGCCAAAAAATTCCTGATATTGATTTTTAACATATTGTTGACCGGTACCGAGTTATCTTGTGTTCTTACAAGCAAATGCTGAAGACAATTTGGGATAAAAGAAAGTCAAATCGGAGAAATTTTTGGATCAACTGACTATTGCTTCACTTGAAAACTACCTTTACTGAGTATCAGGCAAATCATCACATTTTATCATTTAAACTGGGAATTTCAGACCCCTATACAAAGAAAACAGATTTCAGAAAATAAAAATGTCGTAATTTATTCCAAACTTGTCTACATATTTAAAAAAAATTACCGCTTAAAAATGTGTTAATATTATCGATTTTTTATTTGGAAAAAATGAAAGATAAGATTTTAAATTCTTATCTATGTAAATATTTTATGGTTTTTTAAAATTTTATTTCACTGCAATATGTTTCCTTGTTACAAGCGCTTTAAAGCAATAAACTTTCGCACAAAGCCTTTCAACACATGAAAGGAATATCTTGATTAATACATTCTAAAATGAGTATTAGTTTTAATTACAATGTTTAAAACAGCATTATATCATTAAAATTTCGAGCAATATGCGCGCTTACCTTTGTATTCACATCCTTGGATTTTTCCTTCTCCATCGCAACTGAAATGGGAAAGGAACTATTATAATGGGTTGCCAAAAATGAGACAGAAAGAAGTTATGAACAAAAATTAACTAATGAATAACTAATTTAACGCAATACCTCACATTATGTAATATAAGGTAAGTTGGTGTAACTGGGGCCTATGGGGTAACTGGGTCATCCTCTCTCAGATATTTCTTTTACTTATTAGGTATGAATTCCACTCTGTGTGTTATTTTTTCCCCGGTGTTTGAAAAAGTCTATCTTACAACATCGGTAATTGCTTTGAAAAATCATTTTTAAATGGGGGTAGAATTTTTTTTCTTTTTCTAGGTGTACAAGCATTTGACCAGTTACCCAGTCACAGATTCTGTTGTTTCATATGAGAAATAGACCTGGGTGGTACACTTACCCCGTTTATCAGGGGAACTGGGCCCACCTGTATTTAAAAATATATACAATATATATATATATATATATATATATATATATATATATATATATAATAATAATAAAAATCAATATCATAGCTTAAACAGACTCCCTAATGCTTACTCCACACCAACGGCGACGGAGACGAAAATTATGTATCTTCGTTGTTGCGCATGCGTATTACAAACAAATTTTCACTCCCCCGGTTCGTCTCCGTCTTTGGTCTCTGCGGCTTCAAGTTGGAAAAAGTTCAACTTTTGTCTCTGCCGCCATGCTCGACAGCCAATCAGAATAGAAAGAGAAGATTATGCGCATGCGCAAATAAATAGCCTCTTCTCCCCGTCTGCTAGTGGTTTGAATGTTTCTATGACAGCCACAGAGACAGGTAGCAAAATGTCTTTCGTTGCTGTAGCCGTTGGTGTTGAGTAAGCGTAAGACTTACTAAAATGTATGTAATACAAAGATTTTTGAAAATTATACATGTTAGTATAATTTTAATGTGTTAAAAGAATAGTATATAAAAAAGTTGAAAATCTATGGCCCAGTTACCCCAACTTACCTTACTGTATAAATATACGCTACATGACATTGATATTAAACTAAACCAGGTTTTCCAAAAGTGGGCGATACCGCTGCTCGGGGGGCGCTGGAACGAACCAAGGGGGCGGTCAATTTAAATTCAAGTTACCAACAGTTGTGGCTGCAAAAACAGATTACGATACTTTTTCCTTGATTATAGGTACAAAAGTTTTTAATTGCATTTCTTTCATGCTATTTAGAGGAACAAGGGTTCAGTGTAGTCTCAAATCGGCTTACTAAAACCAGAAACCAACTACAAATGGCTCATCGCGATGATTAAAACTGCTACTGACAAAAATTTAGCCAAATATTATTAAATTGATAGCAGTGCACCAAAGTTCATCCTTCTCATTAGGATTCGTTTTAATGCTATTCTTAATCTTCACTTTAATACTATCCTTCATTATGAGAATTTTACTATACTTTGTTTTCATAAATAATTTTGTAATTTCAAGCTTCAAGGTGTCTTAGTTACAACACCTTTTATTACTCTGTTGAAGGATACAGGTAGAAATATAGATACACAAAAGCACGCAAATTTGTCACTGCATCTCTGTTCGCTTAAGAAGGAAAATTTTCAAGTGGGTGTTGAGTCTTTTTTTCTGAAAAGGGGACGGTAGGCCAAATAAGTTTGGGAACCCCTGAACTAAACAAACAAAGCATTCTTATTGCAACTTATTTCATAAATAAGGGGATGGTTGCCATTAGAAAGCGATTTTTGAAAATTTTACCTCAGAGATACGAAATTTTGCACATATATTCATTAAAGTATAACTATATTAAACACCCTATAAAATTTTATAAATATTAAACAAAATTTTATATTTTAAAAGTTGAAATTAATTTTTTTAATGCTCCTTGTGATATAATTTTTAACTCTCCCTCTTAATTTTGCATTTATATTGTTTAAAAATACATTTTGAACAGAGTTATGTATTATTTTGTGTTTTTTTCGTTGAATAGTTAATTTGTAGGAAATATTTTTATGCTTGTAGTCTGAATTTTCGCGAAATTTTTGTACTTTTTACCAGGTTTTTATTAACTCGCTCTCTTCTTTGTGTGTTTGTCCAGTACAAATCTTGCAATCGATTTTTAACTAACTTCCCAACTAGCTATACATTTGAAACTTTTAGAATAGCTCAGAATACTATGACAATGCATTCTTTTAACACTTTTAGCCATCTTTAAGCAGATTTGAATTCGTTTTCAGTTAATTTTGTTGTTTGAAAATTTCCTATAATTGCTCTCTTTATTACGCATTTAATCATTTTCTTTCAAGTTGATGGGATAATTCATCAAAAAATTTTAAAAAGTATTTATTAATACATAGAATTGTCAACTTTATATGATTCAACCGAAAACTTAAAAAAGTGGTATATAAAATGTTCTTTTTATCTTGTAATTTTCTACACTTAAGTTAAACTTTGATAATCTGAACGATGTTGAAACCTGAAATGGATACACAAATGTATTTTGATGAATTAGAGTTGTCTTTATCATAAATTTTATAAAATTTAGTCAAAAATTGTGACGCTAGGAGCATTTCAAAGACTTGCAAATCTGAAAAATGACTCATTTTGAGAAAAAGTCATTTAAAAGATGTTTTCCAACCTACCTTTAATAGTTACTTTTTTAAAAACCCCAAGTTTTCTTTTTACTTTTCCCTACATATTTTAAATGTATTTTTATTGCAATATTCACATATTTTTAATTTTTTTATATTTTATTTATTTATTATTTCTTTTTTTTTACCAATGCGGATGCATTTGTCGTGAAGATATTCCCCTATCACACACCGCAGTTTTTCTGGCCATTTTATTATAGGGCACCATATAGGCGGACTAGCATTACCCCCTATGAAGGGACTACATAAACGGAGGCATTTTAGCGGCGCGACTCCGAGATATTTTTAAAATATTAATACGCAAAAAAAATTCCAATTTTTGTACGATTATTGGTAATTTGAAATTCCACCATCCCCTTAATTGAGCTAAGAGAATCAGCGGCAAACTTTATAAATTACAAAAGTGAAAATAGTCAGCGATCGAATTTAAATAGTTAGGCCTGTAGACACCAATACTTCAATTTCACAGCGAGTGTCCCTTTTACTTAATCCAGGAAAAAGCGAAAATTAATAATGCCAGATATATGAGGAAAGAAGGTTAAAGTACTTGTCAAAATTGGTGCAAATACGAGGTTTCACGATACAAATATTCCATTCTCTATAAAAAGCAAAAATCGATGCGTTTCTTAATCTGAAATACATAACTACGTGTTGTTCACGAACGTGATACGTTTCTAAAATCGTCGTGAATGGATAAACTGCTATCCTTCAATTTCCTTAAACAATTTCCTTGCATTAAAGGCCCTTTATAGCGTTTTAAATTGCCAATAATAAGCGTTTATCCTGTCAATAGGAAAAGTATTGATTACAGGGGAATTTTCATCTGTCGAAATAATGCAATGATTATTTTAGGTTCACAATGAGGCAAAACAAGTTTTGCTAGCTTTCTTAATAAAAGAAATTGAAATAAATGCTTATAAAGTGCACTAAAACTTTCGACATGATTTTCAGTTATTCATCAAAATAATTAGTTCGAAGAGAAGTATTAGGAAAGCTAGTCTACGAATAGATTATAGCTTTCGAAATTTCGGTTAAGAAGAAATATTAAATAGAAACTCCATCTGTGGACAATAATAAGATAGGCATGTCATTGATTATTAGAAATATTGCAATACTAAATAGAATTTTTAAAAATATTAATCCATGTCTGATAATTATACAGATCAGAAATGGTCCTAGAAGTTCAAGGTTCTTTCTCTCTAGACAATAGTACATAAATAAAATGATAAGGCCACTCATTAGTTATCCACTCAGACTTTTAAACCCTATGTTAAATCCTTACCAAATCCATTTTACTGATTACCTTTTATCCCATTTGAAAAATGACTGTATAATATAATTGCAATATGCGTATTTTTCGAAAATCTTTTTTTAATTTAATACTTTCAAAAAAATATTTCAGCTTTGTAGCGATAGATAATAATAATTAAATGCCTAGTTAAAAAATAACACTCGAAAGATTTAAAATTTTAAAAACAACTTTCTCTTCATATAAACATGTACCTTCAAATGCAATATACAGAATTTAAAAAAATGCCTTTGCTAATCTATGATTAGAAAATTTGATATCCTTTTAGCACCGTTTATAGATATTGATTTAGATAGGCATTCTTTAAAGATAATACTAATAATGCTTTTGGAATTTACACGAGTTTCATTTTATAGTGTTTCCAGTGTAAAAAAAGTGTATGCATTATTCCTTTTCTTTTATTCTTTACGGTAGAATCATGCAGAAAATAAACTTGCCGCTTATGCATTTCAATTAATCATTCCAAAAATACTATAAGTCACAGTTTACTAATATTTGTTTTTATTAACAATGAGTTTAAGACTGCACTTAAAAAAGAAAAAAAAGTATGACCATAATACCGTAATGTAACAGTTCAAACAAACGCAATATAAGTGTTTGTAAGGGCTATATACCACAACCGAGATTTAAACCCGAGTCACTTAACCTTATTGTCCGGTAATCTATCAACTAAACTATCCTGACTATGAAGGCAAGTGTTATTTTCATTTGCTCTCCTTATAAACTGTTTCTGTTCACACGACGACAGAGTATGGCTGCCTTTTAAGTATATAGACAATCTAGTTGGTTAACAGCTTCTACACCTTTTTATTTAGTTAGCTTTTAAATATTTTTATTTAATTAGCTTCTACACCTTTTTATTTATTTATTTACTACATTTTTATCGCAGTGTTATATATTTAACTAGCTGTTTACCCGGTGTTGCCCGGGCATTTATTTATCCCAATTTTTTAGACAGAAAAGGGAAGGAATTCTACCTATAGTGTAAATCTAAATTATTTTATTTAAAGGTATTTAAAAGTATATGTACAGTATACAAATTATAAAGTGAAATTACAAATTCACTATAATATTAATTTAACTCAAAACTTGATTATAAACAACATTTTTAGTTTCCCCTATTCATCACAGCGACTCCGGAAAGACACTACTTTCGGACATTTTGGACATTTTATTCTTCCCACTTCTTCTCCCCGTCCTCCCCCAATTATGATGGGGGCTGAACTTGCACTTAAACGGTATCGGGAGTGTCACTATTCATCTCAACGACCTCGGAAACTATTGATTCGACACTACTGTAGGTTGTTTTGGACATTATTTTCACCCCTTCTTCCCCCTCCTCCCCCAATACTGTTGGGGGGATGAAGTTGCACTTAAACGGCATTGGGAGTGTCCCTATTCATCTCAGTGACCCCGAAAACTATGGATTCGACACTACTATCGGTCATTTTGGACATTTCATTTTTCACCCCTTCTTCCCCCTCTCCCCTAATGGTGATGGGAGGCTGAACTTGCACTTAAACGGCATCAGGAGTGTTGCTATTCATCTCAGCGACCCCGAAAATAGATTCGACACTACTCTCGGTCGTTTTGGACATTTTATATTCATTCCTTCTCCGCCTCTCCCCTCCCCCAGCTGATGGGAGATGAACTTGCACATAAAAGGGATCGGAAGTATCACCATTCATCTGTGCGACCTCGAAAACCATGTATTCGACATTTTTACGTCTTAGCTGTGACTCTAAATTTAGTTTTTTGTTGGCATTCCTTTTAAATTTTCCAATGGAGGTCACTTTTTGAATTACTGATTTCTCTTTCTGTTAATTTAGTTATTCCTCTTGAGCTCGAATTGTGTTTCATATACCATCGCATATACTTATAAGTGAGTACTTGAATACGTGCTCAAACCTCTAATCACCAGTTTGTTGAAACAATTATAGAGAAAATAGAGATTTGGAGGGGACTTAATATTATGGTTAGTTATTTTCGATTATTTTTTCTTTTAAATATCAACCTAAACATGTTAGACTACAACCCTACTATTTGTGACAAACATACAACATGCAATTACACGAAGGAAAAGAAAAATACTTTCTATATAAAATAAGCCATCAAAAGATAATTTGTTTTTGTCATAGCTTTATGATAAATCGATGATGCAACGTAGCACAAACATAAAACAAAACACCTGTTCACTTGCCATTTGATATCTCAATGAACTTGGAAGCTGGAAAATCTCTAACCTTCGATCACAATACAATTCCTATTGCGATAATCGTTAAGCTTTTTACAGATGGTAATCTGTATTTCTAAGGGGGATAGAAACTTCAATCCTTTGTCAGCTATTTCAGATAGCTTTTTCAAACGCTTTGGACGACATTCCAGATTAATTACAACTTACGAAAATCAGTTTATTTTGTTATAGAAAAGACTTATAAATAAAGTAAAAAAGGTCTTAAAATATGAAAAAACATTAAATTGAAAGAAATTCAGAAACAGAAAAGAGGGCGAATATATTTTTTCTATGCATAAATTAACAAAATTATTTTACACTACGTGTTATACTTTTTGGAGCAATGATAGCAAAACTTTCTACATTTGGTATTAAATCATTAATCTTTGAAAAAGTACTACGTGGAGAGAAAGCAATTGCCTTTCATTTATGTCTATCGTTACTTCATCTATAATATGACACAGACTGATCGATTCACCAAATCCATCAGTAATATATAGTTGTTGAAATGGAGTAGAAATGTATTTTTATGAGTTAAATTGAACAATGAAATAAAGATCACACATGACTTTGTTCACTCTAAATAACGAAGTTTCTTATTGTCATACGTTGCGATGAGCGTTTCAAGGTCTTTAAATGTAGTATGACGTTTCATATGATAAAATACGCAGTTATGATTAAAATTTTGATATTTTTCGTATGAGTTTAAGTTGCTTTGACTCCAAGTTTAATTGACCTGTTTATTTACAGAAGAAGAGCATGCTAACTTACTCATGGTGTCGAATTTTAAAAGTGAAAATACGAATTATGGAATTGCATACAAATTATGACTAATTTGGATTTGGGGAATAAATTCTTGATAACATAGATGAACAAAGTATCATAGCTATTTTATAACGGTGGTGGCAGTATTATGCTTTGGGGGACGTTCTCTTGGGCGTCTCTGGGACCCGTGGTTGTGGTAGAGCAGACCATGAATGCTACAGGGTATCTGAACATCATTGCGGACCAGTTGCACCCTTACATGGCCTCTGTTTTTCCAGCTGGAAATGGAATGTTCCAACAGGACAACGCCCCGTGTCACAAGGCTAAAATTGTGTTGGAGTGGTTCCAGGAACATGATGCTGAATTCCAGTTAATGTCCTGGCCGCCTAACTCACCGCATCTCAATCCGATAGAACACATTTGGGATGTCATGGGACGGCAGCTCAGAGTTCAAAGACCACCAATTCGCAATATCTCGGATTTGCGTGACCGTTGCTTAAACATCTGGTACAATGTGTCTCCGGCCATCTACCAAGGACTTGTGGCATCCATGCCAAGGTGCGTTGAAGCTGTGTTGCGCGCCAAAGGTGGGCCAACTCGTTATTGGCAGGTGGTCATAATGTTTTGGCTCTTGAGTGTGTATATATATATATATATATATATATAGATAGATAGATAGAGAGAGAGAGAATGAATCGTCTATGAATTGTGGCACAAAATGAAAACAGCAAAAACGACAATAAATACATGACATGGCATCTATAGATGTAGTAAATATAAAAGTACTCTTTTTAGATAATCGTATATTCGCATAGCAGTTGCGAGATGGAGACTGTCAGAGATCATTTTATCGTAGTTTCAATATCATGTTTCGGCAAAATAAAGAGAAAGAATACCTAATTATACTTAACAATCTCCTTCATTTAAATTTGGTTTCACAAGCTGCTCTGTTTTAAATACATAGTCATGAAAATTCACTATAAAATTAATACGATTTAGTTGAAATTGATTAATATTCTCAAATCTTCTCTATATAATTATTGCTCTTGCATTGCCACAACTTGAATAAATTTTTATTGGAATGATTCATGTTTTTACCCTTAATTCCAACTGGCCCGTATTTTTTTCGATTGACCTAACTTTAAATACATGATTAGGAAATCTTAATAAATTTTTACGATTTGATTGAGATTTTTTATTTTTTTATGCTATTGAATCTATTTTACTGCTTCAATTGTTTAGCACCTTTTGAATAATTTATTGTTTTATTGTCGATATTTTGCCATTCTTCCCAGTAACAAATAGCAATAATTTACTTTTATCTATCGCACACGGAAATGTAAATTTCTTATGCTTGCATTTAGTTCATAATAGTCTGGTTCAAAGCATTCCATTACCACTAATTCTATATTGAAATAGAGAAAAAAATGTGAGAAATGAAGGAATTTTTTGTAAGGTAATGCTTCCTAAAATTGCTACAAAGAAATCATGTGAATAAAACAATTATCACATGCCACACACACACACACACACACACAAACAAAAAAAAATATCAAATGGGAATTGCATAAGAGAGCTCATTCTGATTAATTAAAAGCTCATTTCAAACAATTTCAGATAATTTTATCGAATTTTGAATTATTTTATTCAAATTTTTTATTAATAAAAATATCTGGTCGCAATTAAATCCTGAATATTTTCTTACACAAGTTTTATTAGAGACACTCCCTTTGCATTTCTATCAAAAACTTGAGATTATTTTGACCGCATGAGTTTCTTATTGGAAGTTCAGCTCACAGAATTTATTCAAGAATATAATGTTCCATAAAGATGTTTGGGGAAATTACTCTGGGGTACTTCCTATCTCATGTAAATTTGAATTTTAAGAATGTCTATATAAAAATCCAAAACTAGTCTAAAGTAATCACTTCGAACGTATTCAACACTGGCTTGGAGAATTAAGCTCTTTAGTCCTTCTCAATTTTGTAATCAAAGATCACACGCAAAAAAGCCCATTTAAACACCACTTCCGCAGTATTCTCCGTAAAATAATAAAGGTTCAGTTTTTATGCTTTTATACGCTCATGCCAAAAAAATATTAAACGTTCTGTACAGCGAAATCATAAAATATCAGGAAATGCGCTGCACCCTTCTCTTCCTTAATTACTGACGAAGAAATAACAATGAAATCACTAAAAAACGCCGGCCGTTTTATACCGCCATAAAACGGCGAACGTTATCTATTAAATACGGGACAATCGGCAAAATATCTCCATAGGCTGCCTTTGAATACGAACGAGCCGCTGTGAAAAGGGAAAGTAATTTCGCTGCCTTTGTTCGTCGAGAAAACAAGCAGAATGATTGAAAACTCAATTTTTGTTTTATTTTTGAACTCTCTCTTACACACCCTGCTTTTTATTCCACTTAAAATGGCACACCATGCGTTAAAAAGTAGGCCTTCATATCACTCAACGCTCGACTCCGATTAGAATACCTTTCGCTTGATTTGGCGCCGGCATCGCCGTTTTTGGCGAAATAAGAGGACCGAGAAAATAATCGTTCCAATTACGTCGGAAAAGGGATTTTGAAAGATTACATGGTAGACTTAGCTTTGACATTGAATAAAGGATTACGAGTAGATTTGTCATGATATCAGGAGATCTTTATAATCTTACGCTTGGTGAACAAAGCACAACGGAATGTAGAGTCGTATTATAATTCGTTAATTGCAGATAGTTGATGACAGATGTATTTGCGTAACATTTAAAATATATATATCTATTTATAAATATTGGTGCGATTTGAATGTTACTACTTTACATTCCACTAGTTGGAAAATCAGCTATGAATTAATTTTATTTTTTTCATAGCTTGACTGTAATATTTTATTTATACTTTATTTTGAAATGCTTTATAATTATTCCTTATTTATTTATTGTTTTCATTTCTAATTTTTTTACTACCTTTTTTATATTTATTTGATTTGCAAAACCATTCAGACGTAAAGACATTAATAAGGATGCAAAATATTTCTTTTCATCAGGAAAGTATGTTTACTTTATAACAGGAATCTATTAATGTCTTTTACAAGTTCAGGGTCATATCTATGAAACTAAAAATGAATTTCAGGTAGTCTCTTCTAACGAAGCTACCACGGGTTATTAACGTAGGATTACTTATCGCTGCTTACATCTTTTTTTTGACGCATTTTGGTACATTTATTTTTAACTGTTTACTGCTACTGGACTTGGCAAACTGCTACTGGACTTGAGGAATGTAAACCTACGTTAATAAAGATCTGCCATAATAGCATAAAAAATAAAACTTGAACATGCATAGTGTTTAGAGGAGCATAAATTTAAATCGGATGAGCGAAGCATAATGTCAAAAGTTAAATATTTATAGCGGAAATGCATTAATTGCTCTATTTCATTAGTCTGTCCTAAAAAGTCTGATATATTTTTTAATTGAAATCTTAGTTCATACAAAAACATTCATTATTATTTACAACTTTATTCCAGTTAACTTAATTTCGTATTTTAATCATGAATAATTTTTGTAATGAAACAAAATTTCTTTGATTTCTTATTGACTAAAAAAACTTCCCTTATTTACAACAATTTTACTTTTTCGGGTATTTTCCATTAGAGGAAGAATAAATAGAGGAATTAAATGAAGCCTGTGAAAAACCAATTTGTAACATTTTCAGTTCTGAAGTCATTATAGTGCTTGCGAGATAAAAGTTTTTTTTGCTATCCAAAATAACAATACACTAGCTAAGTACATAAAAACATTCTATCCTAATTACCACCCTAATAATAATTATTTTGAAACTAAAGTATCATGGGTTACAGCTTACAGAAAGTATTTTTTATCGCAAACAAAAGTGAAAGTCAAGGTTTTTTTTCTTCTTTAAATGCTGCGCCTTACACGAAAGTACTGAAATTTTGCCAGAGTCTAAAATAAATTTCTAACCTTGGAATTCCCCAGTGGAAGTGAAATTATCCATTATACATCCAAAGGACATTTAAGCTCCCATCATTACTAAAAACTGTTAACCTTATTTTGATTACCATTAATCATAAACCAGAAGTATTTGTATCTTTAGTTGTGACTTTGATAAGAATTTCTTTCAGTATTGTGCAAGGAATGTGTTAAAATCTTACTTAAAATTCCTACAGTAGAGATATTTAGTAAAGTTACCCAATTGAAAAACTGTTGAATATATATTGGAACTAACATTTAAAGTAGCCTCTTTATTTTTACATAGTCTTTGATTTATTAAAGAAAATATTATAGCTAAAAGCAGCTCAAAGAAAGCCTCAGTGTTCCTTGCTATAGAAAACGAATTTTCTCTAAATCACTTCCATTATATATTATTTCAATATTTTGAAGAATTCGTGTTGTAGGTAAATTTGTGGTATATAAAAAATATTTTACAAGTCACACCCACAGTTTTTTTCACTAAGAAAATCTTATTTTTAACTCATTTTAAAAAGACTTTTTTATATTTTTAATTCCCTTTAATTGAAATAATTATTTTCTCAGTGTATATCTATACCTCACAATCTTGATATTGAATAGAAAACGATTAAAAATGTTAAAGTACGAGTAGTTCACACTGAAAAGTCTATCAGCAGAGAATGACTCCAAAAGTTTACTCTGCAATTTTCTGAAAATTGCAATCTGATAACACATGCTAACACCAATTTTTTTATTTGTTCTTGATTGTTATATCCTATATTTAAACAACCCGGTTTAAAATACTTTAGACAATTACGCCTGCAGGTAATTTGCATTAGTCCTTTGAATGTTTTGTAATTGCATATTTGTATGATACTTTTTTTTGCTTTTTATTTTACATTCGACATTGCTTGCCTTGGCTTACAAATAACAGAGTCATTTGATAGTGAGTCATAAATTACTGACTGCTTACAAGAGCCTACTTAGAGGAATCGTACACAAAAGCTGTTAATCTCCTTTTGTGGAAGCCTATAACGAAATGTTCAATTATATGCTTTTCTGGTTTATGATCAATGATTTTATTATGAGTGTTTTAAAGCAATAATGCTGAATTGCACTCATCGGATATATGACAACAACAAAAAATGGTTGCACCAGTCCCTAAGTAATTTTTTAGTAGATAAATATCTTACACATGCTTATTTACTTTTATAAACGATAAACTATTATTAAATATGATACTTTATCCTATTACCAGTTCTAAGCCAAGTGAAACATTAATCACATGTTTGCCTGTGCAAGACGTAGTTCTTAAAATCCAAATTAGTGTCAACTTTGCCAACAATCTTGAGCATATCATTCTAATTCTGCCATACCAAGCAATCAATCAACTGTATTTTCTTGCACTTTGGTAGGTGTCGTTTTAAGGAATGGCATGTTCACTATACTGACTAAAGTTACTGGATATCCAGAATAGAAACAAAAAATTGAATCTGTTGTTACCACCTTTGATTACAAAACATGAATCGAGTCTCTGACAAAAATTTTGGATATCAGCTATATTAATACATTAAGTAGCTGATATCCAAACTCTAGTAAAGGCAATTGTCAACTGTTCCATTCTCTAGTAATGCAATTGCTAACTGTTCCATTCTCTAGTAATGCAATTGCCAACTGTTCCTCTGTAGTAGGTCTGTGCACCAAACTTCTTGTTTTGTGCTCTAATCTACCCATAGTTGCTCAATAGGACTGAGATCAAGTCCTGGCGGAAGCCCTTTAAAACACAGTACGACGCACACATTAGCTTCAAGTCATTCTTGCTTTATGGCTTAGGTGCATTATGCTGGTAGAAGCAGGACTGATCTTCTCAAAGCTGCCACATAGTAGGGTCAGGCGTACTTACCGAGGATGCCAAGGTAGATTTCCTGGCCAATGTTTTTGACCAACACAACCAATGAGCTGGTCTGCGCAGCATAAAATAGCCCAAACAAGAACACTGCCACTTTCAAACTTCAGAGGGACAAATACTCCGGTATTTGTCCCTCCGGTATTTGTATACTCCGGTAAATCAGCGTTCACTTGGTTGTCACCATATCGAAAAAAGATTATCGGACTTGTGCATAGTCTATTTGGTTTTGTCAGTCCATTCCTGTAAAGTAAATTTTAAAATTCTGGATCTTGATGTTAAAAAAACATTAATCAAAAAATTGTTAATTGAGGAATATTAATTTCCTCCGCCTTAAACATAATAAAATTATTATATGAGGCGGTGAAAGGCAAAGTGGTGTAAGTGAGTAAGTCAAGTGGTGTAAGTCAAAAGATTTTAACTGCCAAAACTACAAAAAATTCCACCATAAATTGAACAAATTAAAATTTATAACAATTATTACAATATTGCAAATAATAACTATTTACAATTGCACCATAAATTGAACATGGATATTGCATATTTGACCCCAAATGAAAAAAGTTGAAAATGTGACTTACACCACTTTGCCTTTCAACGCCTCGTATGTTTAAATCAAAATTAAAAATGAGAAACTGTATCATTATTGCTAATAAAAAATAACATTTCTGAAGAATATCGGCTTTAATTTTAATTGATAAAATTTAATGAATGCATGGGAAAATAGTAGGTAGAAGTTTTAGATATATGACATTGAAATGCGCCTAATCTTTCTTTATACAATTTTTTACTGAAGTTTCTGATCCCCCTGAAATTTTAAAACAAATGTTATTCGGGTACTTATAGTAGAAATCTTACATTCTCTACTATTAACAATTGAAAAACCTTTTATATGAAAGTTTCATAAATTATTTGTTTAGATTTTTCTTTATAGTTTTAGTAATTTGACACAAATACTACTTAAAAATAATAAAACATTTCCGATCAGTTATGAAGTCGTCAATGGCTCAAGGCATATGACGACTTCTTAGCAGAACGTGTCTTTTCTGTAATGCACCATGTTCATTTCATATGGACTTAACCATCACTTGACTCTATTCGTATACTGTCTGCAGTGTGAACAAAGCTTTAGATACAGAAATATCAAGGTTAAAAGAAACTTAAAAATCACTAGAAATCTCTATCCTTCCATAAGATGGTCCAAAACTGGCATCCAGCGTATCACTGTCTTTTTTACGTTTCTGAAAACGAAATAAAGCCATATATTTCTCTTAGCAGTTACGCATCTAAGTATTATGACTTTTAAGTTTTACTTAATACCTTTCAAAGAGTTAAATTATTGACTATATGACTTGTGTGAATCACTGAGATCTAGTCATACCGCACTGGTGAACTTACGCGTGGCGGCCTGTTAGTGTCCATATATTTACATAAAACAAGACTTATCTCTCTACCGTTTACTCCCAGTCATTATCTAATACTTTGATCTCCTTTATGGCATGTTATCCATGTACAATCAAAATGTTAATCTGATTCTTACATTTTCTTTGCTGAATACGGATTTTGACTTTCGCTGATACCACAGGCTTGATGTAGATTGGCACTTGACCTATTTGAACATTTTAACGTAGGATTACGTTCCTCTACAACGGTCCTCCGGAAAGCAAAATTTCAGACGCTAAAACCATCCGTCGTCGAGAGTTATAATTTTGGCATCGCGCCAAACCCAGTCTGTATGGGTTGGGCAAGCAGTAAACAGTTAAACAGAAAAGTACCAAAATGAGTCAAAATTTTGACATACACATATATATGCATACGTACATAAATATACGTAGATACATAATTTTAGGTAAAATATTTTGTTTTAATTCAGGAGTTTTCTGCATATTTTCTCCTTCATAGAAATAAATTCCGATTTATGACCTGGTTGCATAACTTTGCAACATTTATTAGTGTATAGAGGAAATAAAAACATCTCTTGAAATTTACTGACGATGAAAGGGGAAAAATAGATTTAAAGAGACTTAATGACTTTCCTAAATATTTTTTTTTTAAATCAAATCATTCAGGAGTTGAAATTGAGCCAAATTTCAACTGCCTATATTCCTATATGTTTATTGTTACTGTCAATGATATAGTTAGAATTTTTAGGTACATATAAGTGTAATCCAAATTAATATAGATTCAAGTAAACGGAGTGCTTATACTCCTAGGATGGTTTATACCTTAAATATTTACTCACCTGTTTAATGCATTATAAATTAATCGATACAAATATTTTCTTTGTTGCTTTAATTATTCTGTAGCTGGTTGAGAAAAAAGCTACCGAAGGAAAATAAATTAAGAGGAAATAATTAATATTCTTAAGATTACTTGAGATACTGCTTTCTATTTTGCCCTCATAATAATAAATGATATGCGAAAACAATTTTTCCTTTTCCTTCTATATGACAGATATTTTTTTCTTTGCTCATTAATTAGCAGTTTAGTAGACAGCTAAAATATGTTAAATATTTTAAATGAACGGCATTGTTTGAAAAAGTTAAAGCACGCTCTTAATTATGACCTCTTTTGACAGAAACAGGCAGATCTAATAACCAACGATTAACTAGATTTTTGATCTTGGCAAAAACCACTTTTTAACTGGATTAATCAAAACTCTTGGATTTTAGAATAAATTTTAACGTTCCTTAAAACTTCAGACTTTACACTTTTTGTCTACTCGTAACGGTATGTCGCACTGTTATACCAATTTGGGCGATAAATTGAAGCTAAATCGCAGTGTCCTGTCTATCTCACCTGTTAACTAGCCTCGTATACCAAATCACTTTTCAAATCCCACCCAGTTCTATGTTATTCATTAAATACAATTTCAACACAAAACTACTCATTATCTCTTCTTCCGGCATTGAGTGCAAATATCGTACATATCCGGGGCAGATATGTATCTCAAAATATACACAAAAACATTGTTTATTCCCGTCAGGTAAACAATAAATCCTTTGAGATACGCTATTTAGCAAAGATCCTAATCTTGGCGACGAATGTTGGCGACGGATCTGGGTTTGGGAATAGTAACCCAGGTTCCTCCAGAGTAAACGATTTGTAGATCTTAGGTTTCGCGGTCAGTTTTTAGGCTGGGCTGCTTTTTTGAAAACTAAGCGGTTTTGCATTATTGGGCAGCGGTCACTCCAGTGAAAAATGAAGATAATACTTAAAATTTGGGTGAGGAAAAAATATTTACATTTTATTTATTTTTTACTGTTTATTTGTCTTTTGAAGAATTGTATAATATTGTATAATATTATTATTTAAATTTTGATTTATTTTATAAGGTGTAATCTTACTTCTTGATTTTCCATCTAATGTTTACTTTAAACGTAACTGAACTAATAAGTTTTCAAGAAAAATTTATGGAGTTTCTGTGTGCGATTTTATAGTACATTTTTTTCTGTTATTTTATACGAAACAAAGATTGCAAAATTCAGTCCAACAGTTTTATAATCTTGAAAATTTTAACTTTTGCCTGAAGTTCTCTACAGATAAAAGTGGTCACTAAATTATATAATTTTTTTACTCGTGTATTTTAATTTTGTGCCTGGTGATACAAAAGACTTTAACTGTAGTTATTATAAATTAATTATTTTTATCAGCATCTGTGAGAATAAATCAGTCAATTTAGGTAGCTTATTGATATTTCATTATTCATCTCGAATTATGAGTGTTTCATGAATGATAAAAGGTTCCTTTCAATTTTAATATAAACAATTTTGTTTCAGACTACTCAAGATTCATGCATTTAGCGTAAATAAATAGAAATTCATCTTGATTACCTTTAATTTTTGCCTTCATAACACAAGACTAAATACTGTTTTGCTTAATTAATGGTTGTTTGCTTTAATTACGAGGTAACGAGATAAACGTTAAATAATTTTAATGAAATATTTTTTTTTTCTTAATTTTGTGCAGAAATATTTATGGAAAGTCGTTATCTCTTTTACTAATTTTATAACCCTTTTTTCCCTTGATTTCAAATATTTATTTCATAATTGAGCACTTTACTTCTTTAATTTGGGATTATATTACAAACATACGTATAACCTAATACCTAACACCTATGTATTAAAGTACCCTTATACCTAAGTATTAAATTTAAAAATACTATGATTTTTACCTTTATCAATTTTTTTACTCTTCTAGCAGAACTATAAAATACTTAAAATATAATATTTTATCATTGCATTCAGAAATATTAGGTTTGTTTTTTGTTTTATTTTTGAAGTTTTCTCAAAAAATATTAATTTATATATTTCAAAAGATAATTTTTTCATATAAAATTGTTCCCAAAGGGGAAGTTTGAAAGAAGAGCTAATAAAATTAAAATGTGCTACGTTCTTTTTTAGCTGAGTCATTATGCATTATTTAGGCAATTTACCTTTTAAAATTGTTAAAAAGCATCTCATTTCCTCATTTAAAAAATCTTTTAGCTGTTTCTATATTTTTTGCATCAATCATTTTTAATCTACTTAAAAAGCTACCAGTTTGATGTGATCCTTTTCTGTAATCCTAAAAGAATATATAATCTATTCTTAAAATGAAAAGAATATATTGGTAATATACTTTCTATCTCCAATTTGTATGCATCCATGTTTATTTATTACCAGTGTTGTGTAAACAATGAACGAGTTTCGCAAGGAGAAAGTAAAAATGATTTCCCTAATCTCAAAGTCATTTATTGACATTTGTGCTTCAAGTTTCAGACCTTTGTTATGCCGTTTTAAACAATGGTTATAAAAATAAAACTAACCATCAAATCAGAATATAACATATCGAGTTCATATTTACCATAATAAATGTTTCTCCAGACAGGCTTTGGGGTTATGCGTATGAGGTCATTTGATTTTCTTTTATTTTCATTAGCAGTGCATAAATTTAAATTAATCATTAGTGCCGGTTAGAAACCAGTTTTTATTTTAGAAAGTAGTTTATTCGAAATGAAGTAAAGCAGTTCAAACCTTTTTTTTTAAATGACATATTAATTTTTGTTTTTTAATATGTTCTTTCGGCTAAGATAGAAAGGGAAAAAAATGACTGATCATGCAGGATATTGATTTGTATACAAAATTAAATGCTCTTATTTGATTTGGTTAAATCTCTGTTGTCTATTGTCTGCTTATTTTTTTATATTAGGCTAATGACACTTGAAAATCATCAACTTTATATTTCTGAGATTCGAATAACTCTTCGCTGATTGTAATTTATTGTTCAAATTACATAGATTTTCATTGATTAAATATAAACTTTTTGTATCTGTTTACTTCTATAACATTTTTGAACATCGATTAAAATACTTTTTTAGGACATTCCTAAACATTTCTTAGATTTTTCCATGATTTTGGTCGTAATATTGCCAAAATGGGAGTAATTTTCTATTGACTTCGCATATTAATATATTTCTTAGACGAAATAATTTTTATTAACTTAGAAACGACTAAAAAATGTTTTGAAAAGTTTGGTAATAAATATTCCCTCACAATACTATTTTCTTGTTTCTTAACATATCGCTATGTTTTAAAAAATTAAGATATATCTTTCACTAAAAATATAATTATCCTCTAGAGTTAAATAAGGTAACTCATAAGATAAATATAACTAAAATTAAATAATTCAACAGAGCAAGATAAATATTATCAGGAAGAATGTAGACAAAAATAATCAGAAATCTCGCACTTAGGACTCAATGCACCATAAGGCAAGATTCTGTAGCAGTAACGGAACTAAACCATATAACGAGGTAACCTACTGGTCTTGTCATCAGGAGGCCTAACCAAATCAGTTACCTCAAGGGGGAACTTTCTGAATAGGATGCAGGTCTAATAAAAAGACATCCCAACGCCTCCTGATGACGAGACCAGTCGGTTACCTCGTTATATGGTTTAGTTCCGTTACTGTTACAGAATCTTGCCTTATGGTGCGTTGAGTCCTAAGTGCGTGATTTCTGTTTATTTTTGTCTACATTCTTCCTGATAATATTTATCTTGCTCTATTGAATTACATAATTTCAGTTATATTTGTCCGTTTTCAATAGGAGGATTTGTTGCAACTGCGCAATCTCTTATTGAAAAGTTAAAATTTTCAACTCTAGGGTAGGTTTTCAGTTAGTTTGTTCGACAGTCTATGCCCTCTTTATAAGTTTTAGTTCGTGTTGAATTGTTTACATTATTGTAACTCATAAGATGTTGTAGATGGTTTTACTCTCAAAATAGCATAACTGTATCTGTTAAAAAGATATAAGAAACTACGAAGGTAAAATAAACTTTTAAAGGCTGAAAATTTCTTATCAAATTATATCGTATCCAAAGTATGATTTTTAAAAATGTTTACTTTAGTTTTAACAACAAAATATCATCGAATTTAAATGGAATTTTAAGGGAACGGATTTTTAAATAAATTAGGTTGAAAAACCTATGAAACAACTAAGAAAGAATGCAAAACTACATTTTATCTTCAATTGTTAACTAACAAATTCATATACCGTCAATTAGTTTTGATTTAGAGCAATACACTGTTTGGGTTTCAGCTAAATTTTTGGTACGAAATTTTATGATTAGGTAAATAATATAACTTTTTAAAAAACTTATGCTAAGCGGTTCCTTATGAAATTCTCTTCTACTCAAAGTTATTTATTAATTTAAACCCTATCAAAATAACTTTCGTAAAGTGATTCTAAACTAACCGCAATTACTGGCTGATCCGATAATTAAGATTCGTACTTAAATTTTAAACAAAAATAGATATTATTAATAATAAGATGTTAAATTTTTCTAATAATATTTATGAATAATTAATTAAATATAAACTTTCACTCACACACGCGTGCGCATACATACACAAATATATATAATTTTTTTTTTAAACATACTTAAAATGCTTAAAATTCAAAATAATTCTCGTGAAAGAATTTTTTTGCCTAGTTATAAGGAAAAATGCACCACTACAGATGAAAATAATCTGGTAACAAAAATAACCTTAATATTTCTCTATTAATGATATTAAGAAGCAGGCTTAATTCGAAAAACGGTAACTGCTTCCTCCGTCACGTCTCTTTTCATCAGGTGCAGGTCAAGAAAGAAAGAAAGTTAACAATACTAACTTTCTTAGTTGTTGTAGTTTCCTCTACAGGAAGCCAAGGGAAGCAAAATATTGACGTTATTTCTAGTTATGTTCTTTCATAAAAAATGTATGTCTTTCATTGAAAAATATTTTCAAAAATTAATCTGCAATTTAAAAGACTTGAAATTGTTATATCATTCTCAATTAGGAAAACAATTAGATCTATGATAGGTGTATTTTAAAGTTAAACAATGAAGTTTTTAAGACCAATTGATTAGAATATAATGTTCTTATCATGACTAGATTTCTCTCTCCTTTTGATAACTACGAGCTTCTGAAATTTTTAATATAAATGAACATTTTTTTCCAGTGCTGCCCTCTTTTTGTGAATTTCTTAAACAAATACTTTATTCTAAAGTGTCGTAAATCTTTTAGGATTTTTCGAAAGCAACTTTAAACTTAGGGTATTTTTGGTTTTCATCATCAAGTTCTATGTCTTTGTAGTAATTAAAATATGTTTCTTGCAATACCTTTTTATATTTATATCTTTGTGACCAGTGTTTTAATATAGTAACATCTGCACTTAATAAAAAATGAAAAAATTCATAATATTTTAAGGAAAGATTTTATTTATAAAAATATGAAATCTGGTTAAATTTGATGATTTGCCCTCTTTTCAATCTATAAGTAGAGTATTTCTTTTAAATTTCGAAGGGAATCATTATTAAAGAGAAACCCTAAAATGCTAAGAATAATACTTGAAATCAATTATAGCTCAAATTTTGTCTGAATTTATTACACAAACTCACACACACACACACATTATATATATATATATATATATATATATATATATATATATATATATATATATATATATATATATATATATATATATATATATGTATATATATATATATATATATATACATATATATATATATATATATATATATATATATATATATATATAATACTTTTGTGTGTCACGAAATCAGTATCCCTTCGAGGGAATTTTTAGTCCTTACTTAAGGCTGTTCGAAATATTTGATTTTAATTTCGCAAATATTTCCTCGGTATAAATTAATTACAATGATATTCCCATCTGCGGTAAAAATGTTTCAGAGTTAAATACTGGACATTATGGATTTATTTATTTATTTCCAAAGTCAATATTAAAGGCACTTAAGTCTATATTTTCATTTTTGTGCATAAAACTTAGGAAGAGAAGTAAATTTCTCATATTAAATCGCTGTTACAAAATTCTCACCGACCCAGAAATAGTATGGCACTATCACATAAGCATTATGTGATAATATATTTTCTAAATAAAGATATACTTTGCTTTGAAACAGTTTTTAAGTGTGGTATTGTGAGTGCTGGTTTTTCCCTAGACTTTCTGTTGTTGTACTAGTATTATTTATATGAATTTCAATTTTATCTCAGGTAAGAATTAGAAAAATTGCGAACTTTGGCATAATTAATTTTCCCGGTGTAATTTTAACGTGTTACTATTAATATGTAATTCTAGAATCATAATAAAAATATTCTGAGGGATACTTTTGTACTTTCATATTGCTTTAGATCCGGCCGTGCACAAACCTGCTTTTCAAACATATATTTATAAATAATTAGTGTAGATACGTTATCTGATAACCCTTAGTACTCCAATCCATATTGTAAGAGCTGTTAAAATTAAGTTCTTGGATAGTTATTTGCACCTTATAATCTGTTATTGGATATGATTTTACATTTGCATCATACGAAATTAGTGCCCCCACAAATTGGAAATATAATTAATCTTAATGACATGTTGAGCAATGTTTTCAGAAGAAGGTTATAACTACTTTTATTTTAGGTTTAGGCATAATCTACTGCATAAAAAAAAGAAAAAGAAATTAAAGAAATACATTCTGCACACTTTTTTTCAATTCCGTATGTTAATTGAAATCAGTACGATTTCATAATCAGCGTAGCTGCAGAACAGATCGCCTGTCAAATGCTGGTCACCATTATCTTAAAAAAAAACCTTTCTGTTTGCTGTTATGATCGGAGACAGATTTATCACTTTTCGAGAAACATTTGGAATAATGAACATATTAGACCATGACCTGCATGGCTTAAATCGTGAGCAAATCCTCGGGCGTTATGACAAATTTTTCCATGTGGACTTCGCGTGATTATTTGTCCGCATTGTTGTAATGTAAATAGCATTAAGTCGTACACAAGCAATAGATTGCAAAATGAAGATGATATAGGTGTTGCGATTAGTGTTACACAGACAATTTAATTACAAGGTTCGACGAACCAATACATTCTAATAACCATTTTACTCCTGATGTGACATTGTTTAAGCAGACAATATAGGCTGTACCAATATTGATATATGTGACTGTTCTCGGAACAATGCTTTAAACGTGTAAACAACTTACGTTACCATGCGTGCACACTTAAGATGAGAAATTAATGAGCGCTTGTCGATGTTATAATTATCTTCAGAGTACATAATTAGCGTGCACATTATACAATTTCTTTGATCTGTACGTAATCATATAAGTGTAATCAGATAAAGCTTTCTATACGCATTTGACTATAGATAATCAATCTTGAAGGATTATACCCCTAATTATAAAGTTTAATGCTTAATTAGAGATGAAATGCAAAGTTAAGCTGTTCATGCACATTAATATACGTCACATTATGTTATTCAAACTATGATATTTAGTTTTATTTACATTACAGATAGGGCACCAATTTTAAGGGCAAAATACAATCATTCTAAAAGAAACGAATAAGGCATTCATGTCAATCAACGATTTATAACATCACCCCAAAAATATGGCTCATGTATACTTACATATCTGGATATCGTCGGAATGACTACGTTGTATTGAAACGTTTATGGCAATTTAAATCATATGTTAATGTATAAAGTGAGACTGTCCACATTTTGTATTAGTAGGAAGATGTGGGAGATAAAAGGGTTACTTTTTCGCTAAGTTTAAATGTTTGTTATGCATATTCTCTCTCCATTGTGGAAAAACCACTTTCTAATCAAAAATTTAAGAATCGAATTCACGAAACTTTTATAAATATGAACGATTTTGCAGATATGTTCGGTACAGATTTAGGAATGATGTGTAAAAAGAAATTCACATACTTATTGAATTTTTAATAAAATAAGGTGATATATATAGGCAAATTTAGTTTTTTGAGCTTAAATTTTATAACAGTTTAATATTGACACTTCTTGGGGAAATATCCCACAGTCTTGCAATGTGCATACATATCTGTTTAATTTTTTTTAAAATCTCTCATTGTACTTATTAATTTTGAGTCTTTTTCTTTTTAAATTAAGCAGAAAAAATGGGATGCAGGCAATAAAGTTTCAGTTTTTGGTAAAGCGTTATGGCTTAAAACTTGCACAAAAGGTAAATTTTTAACTGAATTTTTATTGATAAGAAGGTTTTGCTCTTATTGTAGAGATTTTGTTAGACATTTATGAGAAAAATTTCGTAAAAACTGTTGAAAATAATATGAATTTAATTTTCTTTATAATGTATATTTACAGCTTCTAGGAGCCCTTGGATCCATTGCTTTTGCTCAGACCAATTACGGTTCACAACACCTTGTTCAGGATACTCCCTATGAATCTGACGAGGCCTTGCACCATCCCTCCAGTAGCAGACGTCAGCATATCAGAGCTTACGAGCCTGCGTCCCATGAAGAGGCACCAGAGAGTGATCACAGACATTATCAGTCCTTAGAACAAAGGCATCCTCAGCCTGAACCAGAACCCTATCATAGACCTCAATCTCAATACCATAGTTCACCCCGACAGGTTCAGTATTACCAACCTGAGGACCCATCATACCACAGACCTCAAGAAATTGTATATCACCAACCCCGCCAGAGTTACCAAGCTGTAGTTCCTCAGCATGAAGAACGCTACGAAGGATCTACGCATTATCCCAAACCAGAGGTGAAAGATGACTCTAAATATGAAGAAGAAGAACCTAAATATGTTCAGGTACCAAAGAGAACGCATCCAGCACCGGTACCAACAGACCCAAAACTACCACTGTACTTTACAATGTATGAGAAACGTGTTGTACAAGATCCAATGGATAAATATGGCAAAGGACCTTGGAGGTACTTGACATACGGTCATGGCATAACTTATGGAAGCAAAGAACCTGGAAAAGTATTCGAAAAGGGATATGGTTACATTCGAGCTCTTGGTAGAGACCACTGCAAGCTTCCAGAACACCTCTGCCCTCCAAGAGATGAGAAACCTTTCGACTACGAAGGTAGAAAAGAACCTTATTTCGGTTACCGACCTCACTAAAACTCAACAGAAGAACTTAACCTTTGACGTTAAAGAAAAAAAGCTCCTGAATTGAAATCTGTGATAAAATATTCGAATGATCGAACACATTTTCCTTTATACTTAATATTTTACAGAATATTTTACACCATCAGATATGAAAAGGTTATTTTGTTCATGTAACATAAGCTCTTAATAACATCTTTATAACATCCTGTATTATAAATGTTGGGTATTCAACAAATATTCTATTTATACACTGAACTATTTATGCATTTGTTGTTAACTTAAATTTTGAAACGTATCCTGAATACTTCTTTATTAAAATATATTTTCTGAGTACTTTTATTTGTAATAATCCTCATGTTACGCTGATAAATATGTTGGATTATATATGACAAGAATACTTACACATACACACAAATATATATATAAATTTATATACATATATAAAAATATATATATATATATATATATATATATATATATATGTATATATATATATATATATATATATATATATATATATATATATATATATATATATATATATATATATATATATATATATATATATATATATATATGTATATATATATATATATGTATATATATATATATATAATTTTTCTCTATTTCAGGACAATGATTTAGCTATTAAAATAAAACAAATTCTATCTACGTCTCCCACGGGAATCATCAAGCTAAAGCGCATTATGAATACTAGCAAACGTTTTAAAATTTACAATACTTTTATGAAGGAATTTCAAAATTTTAGCACTTTTAATTGATTATCAATGAACGCATAGAGAATTTGAATATGGGACGACGAGATATTCTAACTGCTGGAAGATCTGACTTAATGAAGGGAGATTTCCAAGCAGGGACATAATGTGTATATTTCACGTCTGCATATGAAGATTATAGAAAAGATGACAATGAGTAAAATGTGATATTTAAGCAATTGGAGGATACACGGAATAGTTTTTATTGTCCTCGCTATTTTTTGACAATATCATTTTACTACGCAAAGATATGATTTTTGATTTTTTAACCACATTCTTTATTTCATATAAAATGTAAATTCGAACACTAGGTCATCAAAAATTTAAGGTTTTTTCGTCCATCATTCTCTAAAGTACTCAAAGAATATGCACAGTATTAGATTTATTAGATTACTCGAGCTTGCGCATTAAATAAAAGGTTCAATGAAGTGCGATTAGTGCAACATTTTAATGTTGTGTTTGTTCCCCTGATTAGCAGAATTGTTTGGAGAAAGTAATATAGATTCAATCACTGCACACCAAATGTCAGCTCTTTTGCATGAACTTTCGTTCTGAGATGTCGGAATACCTGTTAAGCATAAACATTCATTCCGGGATCTTGAAATGAATGCTTTATCGATATGGACATTCATTCCGGTATCTCGGAATGCGGGGGTGCACAGGCATGAACGTTTATTTTGGGATCTAGGAATGGTATCTGTACAGGCTTGAACATTCATTCTAGTATCTGGGAACGGCAGCTGTACTAACATGAACATTCTTTCCGGGATTTCGAAATGCTAGAAGTCCTTTCATGATCAATGTTTCTGTTGGGTACTTGGAAATTTAGTAGTACTGAACAAGAGTAATCCATAGCATCATAGTTTTGTCTACAATAATGCAAATAAGGATCAAATTGCAACCAAGGCTGGGATCTGACAGAGATAAGGATCAAATTACAACCAAGGCTGGGATCTGACAGAGATAAGGAGCAGCGATTGGAAAACATTCTGCATTTCCCTTTTCAATAATTTGGACGAACATAAGATTGTGCAATATATCCCAAGCCCTATGCTTCTGGTGATATTAATACGACGAGTAATTCTTGTGACACTTGTGAAAGAAATGCCAGGATTCATCCAGGAAATAGTTTTAGGTGGTATCCCTCCTTAAAAATTGTCAAAATGTAACATTTGATAGATTTTGTCGATAAATTGACATGTGAACGATAAATACTATTGTAGATAAATTTCATGGTGAAAAGTAATAGTAAATTTTATTACTATTATGCTCAAATTATGCTTAAAATATTGAATTGATTGAAGAATAGGTTGAAATATTCTTTGAGTGTAAAAAATTAAACTTTGTAGTCGCCAGAACCGTATGCGGGAAACATAAATATGTCCGAGTATGACAGAATTCGTATGAATGGAGGCATGAATGGAGGCATAAAAACAAATCATTTCGTTTCTGAAAAGGCTGGTAAGGGTATTTTTATGCAAATCTGGTGCTCTTAGATCAAGAATTTGAGAGTCAAAGAAGAAGGTGATTGTTGCTATATAATTTTCGGATGAGCAGTTGAGATCAAACTTGGATATTTAAAGCCAAAATAATGAAAGTATACATCTGGGCGGTCAGATTTATTACATTTTGTGGAAATAATTATAGTAGTCTCAAGTAATATCATTAGATTATAACCTTATTCCTTCGATACTTATTAATTTAATTATTTGAAGAACAGTTATAAGGGTTGTTTTAATGCAATGGTGCGACTTATTTCCCGGTATCAGGTGTGTTCAGTAATGGAGACATGTTTATAGTTCTCTTTTAGTGAAAAATATAAGCTGAGAGAAAGGTGACATTGATTGGGAAGTTTAAAAGATTCTCTCCAAGAACTAGGCTAAGAGTAATATTATCGGATAAGTATTACTAACATAAAATTTCATCAATAAGAAAGAGTTGTAATACAGAGGCTGTTCGCACATTTTTTAGACGATTTTGGTAAGCGGTAATAAAAAATCGTTTGCTGCAAAAGAAATAATTGCAATTGTACTATGTTTTTAAAAGTCAAAATTATCGTCTGCGGCTTGAAAGTTTTGTTTTTATTCAAAATGGCGTTTTTAACAAAGCAGTAGTTCGAAGGCTACATTTATGCTCTTTCCGAAGAGAAATATGCAAACTCTGTTATCCAAAAAACGATGTGAGAGTCATGGTTTTGTGTTATCTAAAGCGTCGATAGATAATATCGTCAACAAGAAAAGAAAAAAACGTCAAATCGGAGCCTCAAGTGCAACAAAATTCCAAACAAGTATCCAAGAAAAAAACGGACATCTTCGACTATTGCAAAGGTACGTTGTTTAATGTTAAAAGAAAATCCCCCTAGTCAAAGGACAGTTGCAAAATCATTTAAATGCTCGGTGTCCACTGTAAACAAAATGATAAACGTTGATTTAAATCTTAAGAAAGCGAAAAAAAGGCAATGTGCATCGTCTTCTTCCAAATCATATCGCTGAACGCAGGACACGCTGCAGAATTCTATATGAGAAACACTTATCCAAAGAAAAATGGAAAACAATTGTCACAATAGATGAATCATGGGTGTATTTAAATGATTGCAACAAAAAAAGAGCCATTTATTATCATAAAAGGGGAGAAAAAAATTTAAGTACATGGTTCAAAGAATCGAAAGAAAGTTTTTATAAGGGATTCATGATTGTTGCTGGTTTTTCTTATAATGGCAAGTTAAAAATAAAGAGATTGGAAAAAATGTCAAGATTAACTCCAAATACTATCAGGAACATATTTTATCGCCAATTTTTCTGAATGAAATACCATTGCTTTACCCACAGTGCCATCAATCTGTGAGACTCCATCAGGACAAAGCTAGCAGTCACACATCAAAATCCACTGTAAATTTCCTAAAAGAAATGGAACAAAAAACTGGTATCAAGGCCATACCCTTCACTGATAGCCCTACTAAATCTCCCGATGTATCACCTATGGATTTTTGTGCTTTCGGACTTTTAAAATCTGCATTATCCAAACGTCGTCCCAAAACCCCTACAGGACTCTGGAAAGCTGTTCAGGAGGAATGGGATAGAATACCTCTTCCGACACTTCAAAAGACATTATTATCCTGGAAATTGCGGTGTCGAAAGATAGTTCAGAATAAGGGATGTCAAGTAGAACATTTAAAACACAAGAGTTTTATGCAATTTAGTTTTGTGAATACAATATACATCGTCTAAAAAATGTGTGAACAGCCTCTGCATTCATAAAGCTAAAGCTAAGCCGAATTGCCTTAAAACTGGCTATTTTTTAAATTTGATTAGCAACAAATTCTTCATTATTTAATCTCCGGTTTTTATCACAATATATAAGCCCACATTATAGAATGCACATGAAAATGATATATAAAAATTACTATAATTCATAAAAGTAATTAAAAATAAAAATTTTCCAATAAAGATAAAAAATATGTAATATTTGAAAGTTTTCAACGACCGCTTACTAGGGACAGCGGGGAGGGGGGATCAAACCCGTGTCTCTATTCTCCTTTAGTACAATATCAAATGACTTACCCCAGTTTAGAAGCATTACCAGTGATAATCCCCAACACTTATAGATTTAAGAAATATCACTGCCGTCCACACCCGAAGGTTATACTGCCCTTCAATAATGAAATCTAATCATCCCGACGACAATCCAGCCCAGCCGGGTCCCACAGGCTCCGGGGCGATGGCTTTACGCACCCGCCTCGAAGCCGGAAAACAACCATTTCAGCTCAAATCAATACAAATTTTCCAATATCTCTGGCAACACCGGAAAGCAAAGGAAGCAAAATTTTTTACAAAATACAGCTTACGCTAAAATACAACATATACTATTTCTACATATACAACTTATACAATACCATACTCTATATCATATCAACTATATACCATCTACAGCGGCACACACAATATGCAATTAACATTATATACAATATGTACAATAACTTTATATACAGCTTATGCCTTTAAGTCTTTATATGTACAACAGATTCGTTTCATAATACACCCTACGCTTTCTTGTACTTTATACAACATATTACTTATACATCATCTTACAATGTGTACTTACAATTCAGTATAATGTGTTACATATACCTTCATTATTTCATTTATTATAAAATCATTTCACTACCGTGCGTTTCATTTGTTTACAGTACATAGCATATTGTATGAACCATACTTTCTTGTATTCATAAATAGTTTATAACATTTTTACATATGGGTCCACTAAGCAAACCTTCGTTTACTGTGTTACCCGTTATTTTTGTTTACACAGTCATGGTGTATCACATGTTTACAGTCAATCTTACATTATTTAACCATATATTATTATTCATCTTATAGACTTCAGTACAGCTTTTACTTATTAAAAAAAAAGAAAAAAAAGGTTAAGATTATTAAGATTCAGTACAGCTTTTACTTAAAGATTTTAAAAAAAATTGCTGTCCTCGATAATTTTTTTTTACTTTTACTGCCCAATATATCTTCAGTATATAGTTAGCAACTATATACTTCGTTAAATAGTTGTTAATTATAAACAAAGCTTAACATGTTTTAGTAACACATACATGCTTTGAATAAATATCTGAATAACGTATGAACTTGGTCTTGGACAATCTTGAAAAACACTTTATGCGCAGGTCAGTGAATTTGATACACAGTAAAATTCATTAAAGCAGATGATGGGACTAAAGAACTTGTAAACATTTACACTAGAAATAGAAAGTGTCATGACTCTGATCCCTGTTAGGTAGACAAATTTTCCTATTACCCGTGACAAAGTTACTAGATACCCTTTGCAAGAGGAATACTCTAGAATAAATATAAATGCATTTATATGGTGAGATAGTTATATATAAACGAAATGAAACCTCTCTAGACGGCAATTTTTGTTCAGAACCAATTAAAGAGTCCATAGGGTCAATGTTATAAAAGAAACGCATTTTCCACGGCCACCCCCCAAAACAGCAATTTTAGTTTCTAAAAAACTAAAACTAAACTAAACTCATGGCACAGCAGTCCGAATGTGGACCAAGGCCAGTGGTGCCCATCTCCGCTTTCTTGACCGTGAGCTTGGGGTGCCGTAGAGCAGGGGTGGGCAATTGCTTTGTGGAAGCGGAAGTTAGCGGAGGGACGCCCCTTCTAAAAATTATTGCATTTATCAATTTACTTTGCATTTCATAAAAGGTATAAATTGTATCATAAAAATAAATAAACATAAATAAAATAAAATATTGGCAGTTTTTTTGGATGTCTGGATTTTTCTGGTTGTCTTGGCAGGTCACAAAAATATCGGTAGCGGGCCTCAATTTGCCCACCCCTGCCATACAGCATATGTCTCGGTCAGGAGGTCAGCCTGACGCGGGACCCCCAGAGTTAGTTCCCAAGCATTTTTGGTCCTCATTTTATCCCACTCAAGGAATGGAAGGCTGAGTCGACCTTGCTCAGTTGGAGGGTCGAACCCTAGACCTGTGGTGGGGCAGCTTGCAGCATTTAACCACTACACCACCGAGCCTCTAACTTTAGTTTCACTATATATATATATATATATATATATATATATATATATATATATATATATATATATATATATATATATATATATATATATATATATATATATATATATATATATATATATATATATATATATATATATATATATATATACACAGTGGCTCCCAAAAGTGTTCGTACACTTACGATTTTCAATGAAATAGGGGTCTATCCATTGATTAAAACGAATATTTCAGAATGGGTATTTAATAATAAGATCTATAATCTATTCTTAACAAAACTACATGAAATATTTTCTAAACATAGTAAAACTTTATTTTTAAGAAACCAATAATCCAAAAGTAACAAAAACTTTATCTCACAAAAGTCATCGTACACTTGTAAAAAATCTCTACATATTAGTAAATATTCTAATTTTTCGTTAAATTAATATTTAGTAGGATATCCTTTAGCATCCACAACAGCTTTTAAACGTCTGGGAATAGATTGCTTTAGTTCTTTTGTAATTTTTGCATCAATGTTCATCCATTCTTCCATCATAATTGTTTTTAGTTCGCTTTTCGTGTGAATGTCGTGTTTTCGTACTCGAACCTCTAGTTCTCTCCAAATATGTTCTATTGGGTTTAAATCTGGCGATTGAGGTGGTGTTTTCAAAACTTGTGGACAATTATAGAGACACCAGATGAGAACGTTGAGAGCCGTGTGCTTAGGATCGTTATCTTGATAAAAAACAAAGTTGTTTCCAATACTCAAATTTTGAGCTGATAATTTTAAATTGTCTCTTAAAATATTTATAAAAACAGCATGATTCATTATGTCATCAATAAATACCAAATTACCTAGTCCTGATGCTGACGTGTACCCCCACACAAGGATACCTCCACTGGCATGCTTAACTGTTCCTACTAAGTTCTTGGGATTAAGTTCCTCATTTTTTTCTTCTCCATACAATTATACGTCCATCAGCACCAAAAATGTTCATTAGCAAATAAGACATTATTCCAATAGGTTTGGGGCTTATTTATCATTGATAGTGCGAAGGGAAGCCTAAACTTTCTGTTTTTCTCACTCACAAAATAATTTTCTATGGGCAGAACGCCCATGTAATCCAGCTGTTCTGAGAACTCGTCAAAAAATTTCAGGTGAAATTGAAGTAGAAAATGTTTCATTGAATTCTGCAGAAACTTTTTCAGCACTCAAACGTGAATTTTTCACAAATTTTCTAATTATAAATCTCTGATCACGTTTTGTTAACTTAGGCGGTTGGCCTTTTCATACCTTGTTTTCGATCCAATTTTCTTCTTTAAAACGTTTTTTCACATACTGCACAGTAGAATGGGATAAATTAAGTAATTTAGCAATATTCCAAACTATTTACCTCTACTATGACGAAAAATAATCAATTTTCAAATGCTGTTTGTTGATTCTTTATGACTACGAGCCATTTTTAAATAATAAATAGAATATTACGGAGTAGGTAAGCAAAAATTAATGTCAAACGATATTTAAATGCCACCACAATTCAAAAATAAAAATAAAGCGCCAGACGATAATTTTAATTATGAATTTATCCGAAAATATTTCAGTGTACGATGACTTTTGTGAGATAAAGTTTTTGTTACTTTTTGATTACTGGTTTGTTAAAAATAAAGTTTTACTATGTTTTCAAAATATTTCATGTAGTTTTGTTAAGAATAGATTATAGATCTTATTATTAAATACCCATTCTGAAATATTCATTTTAATTAATGGATAGACCCCTATTTCATTGAAATTCGTAAGTGTACGAACACTTTTGGGAGTCACTGTATATATATATATATATATATATATATATATATATATATATATATAGTGTGTGTGTGTGTCCCAAAATAATTGTGGGGATTTAAATGGCTATAGCTGTGCAAACAAATCCACGAGTCATATGTTAAATTAAAGAGAAAACTCCTAGCTTATGTGTGCGAAAGCTTATGTGCAGAATCCAAAAGACTCCGGGACTAGAGCCGGAAAATTCCGGAGAATTCCCTTTTCCAGTTTGACAGAGTTCCTTCACATTTTACTATAATCGTACTGGAATTTCTGAAAGAAACATTTCCTCAGCGATGGGTCGGACGAGAAAGGTCTGGCCTCCACAGTCTCCAAACCTTGCCCCAATGGATTTCTATTTTTGGCGTTATGTAAAAACAGAATTGTATTCCGTTCATGTCCGAAATCTGGAATATTTAAAAGAAAGGATCACTGAAGCTGTTTCGTCTATGACGCCAGATGTTCTCTGCCGTGTATGGCAAGAGACTGAATATCGTCTTGACCTCTGCAGGGCAACTAAGGGAGCACACATAGAAGTATGCTGAACATATGAGAAACTTGGAGATTTTCTGTTCAATTTGACGTACATTACATCTCTCTACAATGCTTTGTTCCGAAGCTATAACCATTTAAAAACCCACCATTATTTTGGGGGAACACTGTATCACAATACCGGGTGACCAGAATTAAAACAGCCGTACACTGATCTTCCTGTATATCGAAATACTCAGTGTAAAGGCTTCAAATTTTGTACACATACTATTCAAGACATAGGAAAATAGATTTCGCGAAAAAAAGATTTAGTTACAGAAATACCGATAGGTGGCGCCGTACAACGGAAAATAGGAAAAAAGATAAAAATAATAATTATAATTATCATAATAATAAAAAAAATGTGAAATGAAATTTTTCCTTTTTCATAGAGTTCAGCCCGGTCGAGGTCGCAAACTGGCTCGTTCAGATGTCGTTGAAGATGTTGTCACCGCAATTGTTGAACAGCCTACAAGATTATCCATTGACTCATGGATAATCTTGTAGGCTTTAGAAGTGTACATGCAGTGTCACGACACTTGAGTGTTCCCTATAGCACAGTGTGGAACGTACTGAGGAAAATAGTGCAATGTTTTCCTTACAAAATCAGTCATAACAGTTGCTGCCCATCGACAGAGAGAAGCGACTGACCTTTGCATTGACATTTCTTGCTACAGTTGACATGGATGCATCATGGTAGATTCTTTGGAGCGACGAAGCCCATTTCCACCTCAGTGGAACAGTGAACAACCATAACTGTCACAATTGGGAACGAAAAACTCCCGTACCTTCCAATATATTCCACCCCACTTACCGAAAAATTACAGCCTGGTGCGAATTCACAGCCACATTCATTCTCAAACCTTTCTTTTCGAAGAGGCTGCACACATTGACTCTGAGACATGTACTGGGAAGGCCAACAAATACAATAGGATTCTCGAAACTTTTGTTGTGCCCCATTAGCAACAGTGGCAATTTCTTGACTCAAATACTTTTATGCATGATGGAGCGTCTCCACACATTGTGTACAACAGTTTCTTCGGAAACGTTTCACTAATAACAAAATAATCCGTCGTGCGTTTCTCATAACCTAGCCATCTCGTTCTCCAGATCTTAAACTGTGTGAATTTTGTCTGCGAGGACACTTAAAAATGCTTGTTTATCGAGGATGTCTGGTAACCTTGGAAGACTTGAAAGAAGTATCACTCTGCATGTGAGAAGCATTTCAGCCGACCAGTTACGATCCGCAGTTGAACAAGCTGTCCACAGACTGCAGATTTTACATCTTCAAGAAGGAAACCATATTGGGCAGCATTCCCTCGAATGCAACGATAAGGTGCTTGTCAAAGGAATGTTTGGTACTTTCTAATAAAAGGTGTTTAAATGTGTTTATGTACTGTTGTACAACGCAATCTATCGGTGGTTTATGGAACTATTTTTTTTTCGAGTAATCCGTTTCCCCATGTCTTGAATAGTATGTGTACAAATTTGTAGCCTTTACACTGAGCAGTTCGATAGACAGGGAGGTCAGAGTAGGGGTGTTTTAATTCTAGTCACCCGCTATATATATATATATATATATATATATATATATATATATATATTATCTACGGGACACGATGACTAGGGATTTCAATGTCCAAAAAGGAAAGAGAGACGCTTGTTATTAACAATAACGTTTATTTTAAAATACCGACAAGAACTACAATGTTGGTACCTTACTCGCAACGATTAGTTTCCCATTCGAACTGAAACTACAATAACAGAATATTATACACATACATAAGAAGGTGTGCTTGCACGTGCTCTACTGGCGGGAAATACAAATAGTGCCTCTCACCATATATATATATATATATATATATATATATATATATATATATATATATATATATATACACACATTGCTGGCCATTAAAATTGCAACACCATGAAGGAGGAATGATACATACGTCAAATTTGCACAAAAAGAAGAAGATGCTAGGCTACGCAAATGATTAGCCTTTAAGCGCAATCGAACGACGCAGGAGGGAGAAACGCTACCTCAAACACTGTATAATTGGAAAGTTACGCAGCAGGTTTCTCATTCGGAATTCGCATTTGAATGTTGGTTGTTTGTGAGAAGATCGTGCTATGCCTCGTATAAGAAGGAGAAACGGCCACCAGCACGTTTTGTAATTCGATAGCGGCAGTATCGGGGCCTATCGAGAGTTCGGTTTATCGTTCCGCGATATTTATACATGCATTGGTCGGGATCCAACGTCTGTCATGCGATCATGGAATCAATGGGTTCAGGAGGGTCATACTGAATTCCATGCAGGATCTCAACGCCCCCCTCCCCCCCCGCCACTAACGCCCGAGAGGACAGCCATGTTGTCGGGTCGCCTTGAATGATCTACAGCCACATCACGATCCTTGAGTCAGGTGAGTCAGGAAAAGGCTTGTTTGCAGCACTACAAATAGCCGCTCGAACAGTGCGACGACGTCTGGAGCAACACGGACTGTTTTCCCGGCGACCATTATTGTGGCTTCCCTTGACACTGCAGCATTGAGGCGCGCGGCGACAGTGGTGTGCCCAACGACAAAACTGGATGCAGGAGTGGCATCATGTCGACTTTTCAGACGAGTCCCGGTTCTGCGTGCAGCATCATGATGGATGTATCCGTGTCTGGAGGCACAGAGGAGAACGCACGTGGCCTGCTTGCATTCAATATAGTTATACGAGCCCTGCAACTGGTGTGATGGTATGGGCAGCCGTTGGGTACACGACACGAACACCACTTCTTCGCGTAGTCGGTAATCTGAACAGCCAGCGTGACATTTCTCAGATCTTAAGGCCAGTGAATGGGCCCTATCTTCGAGGACTCGGAGACGTCAACTTTCAACAAGATATGTCGGCTCTTATAAATCAGCTCATCAGAAAATCATTTGTACATGTCGGCATAGCCATTAGTTCACGTCCTCTCAGGGGCGGCGGATAGGCACAACACTATTCACTGTGTCCAGACACCTTGACGCCGATCTATAGAACTGTTCGCAGGTCACCTGCTGTGGGAGGTCCGGCTGTCTGGGTGATTTATTCGGAAAGGGTCGTAACGGATTCTTACAATATATATATATATATATATATATATATATATATATATATATATATATATAAAGAATTCCTCTGGAAGATGCCTATAACGATATTTCGTAACACGAGAACGGGCGTTTACGGCTTGAGGTGGCTTATTGGGTTAAAAAGATGTAGTGGGGCTTGAGCGGCATCCAAACCAATCCGACACTTTATTTGATGGGAATAATTCGTTTATTCATTTTACACCTTATGGTTATTTGCTTTGTTTACAATTTATGCAAAATATAAAACATTGGAAGATATTTACATATTTGAGGCGGTGAAAGGCAAAGTGGTGTAGGTCACATTTTCAACTTTTTTTATTTGAGGGCAAAAATGTAATTTCCATGTTCAATTTATAGTGCCATTGCAAATAATTATTATTTGCAATATTATAATAATTATTATGAATTATAATTTGTTCAGTTTATAGTGGAATTTTTGTAGTTTTTGCAGTAAAACGTTTTTGACTTACACCACTTGACTTACTGACTTACACCACTTTGCCTTTCACCGCCTTATTTATAAAAAGCGGAGAGAATGGATAGAGTCGATTTAAACCATATCCAATCTCTAACTTCCCACTTCACATTTAACCAGCACAATGAGTAAATTTCGTTTGTCCACGCGATTATCTCTGGTGCAAGAGCCCCAATGACAGCTAGGCACCAAACAGAAAAGCAGGAGTAATTATATAAAGGGAAAGACAATATTAAAAGTAGAGTATTAATGGAATAGAATTAAAGCTGGTGGGACGTTATTATTGCATATATATATATATATATATATATATAAATGTAGATATTGATAGATAGATAGGTCTTTGTGTAACTATATGCAATTATGTGTGAACCATATAAATTCAATTATTGCAATGAAATTCACATTTTTTGGAGACAGAAGATATTTTACTATATGTTAAACTATATGATTATTCTCTCTCTTAGCGTATTATCATATAAAAAATAATTAAACTGGTTATAAAATCACCACTAACATTAAAATAAAAATAGCTAATATTATTTTAATGAATAATAATAGTATTATTTATGCTAAACTTTATTTATATCATGAGTAATCGAAGCTCGGACCAACGTATAATGTTATTAGTTTTTAAATAAAATTTAACGAAAAAAAAACTGAGAATTTTTTCTCAACCTCTAAATCTATATGTATATTTTTTTAAAATAAAACAAAAATATAGTATTATAACATTAAACGACACATGTTTTCAGGTAAAAGGTAAACGTATATGATTGATGAGAAATCACATAAATTGTAAAAATTTATATTTTTATTATTGCCTTCAAATGAATAGAAGGGGGGGTGCCCCAAAAGTAATTTGGCATACGGCAAAACTTCTAAATCAGCTAATGATTACAATGTATTCACCATGAACGACCCTGGTCCTTTCAGTAAAATTTTGCAAGCGAAATTAATTACCATCTCCATATTTGGAGCGGTTGTTTACCGCCCCCCGTAAGACCGTGAGTCCAATTGGATGTTTCTGGCTGATTACGACCCTTCCATGATTTTATCTTCTTCAGCGACAGGACCTCATTTTAGTTACTCGTCAAGTCGGTCTTTTGAATTCGCGATAAAAGTAGTAAGTTATAGTAACGGAAGCGAAAGTTTAAAATAATGATGATGTAAATTTTTAGTTCAATTTCCTCATGACCGAAACAATTTTCATGAGATTTTCATTTGAGGTTCAACTGATATCCTCTCAATATTTCTATTTAAATCTAGTTCTGAAGAATAGTTGAATGCAAATTTTGAGAAAATGACTTCCATTCATGTCGAGTATGAACAATAGATGGCGCTCTCTGTCCACTGGAAGAGCCGAAGAATTCTGTCGGCCGTGAAAAACAATCGAGTAAAAAAGAAATCCTTAAAAGCTCATCAACTGAAATTCTTCCGCCTGGGGCGCTTAATGACATAAGAGGAAAAACTGGACATGATTTTCTTATGAGGAAAAATAGCGTAAGGTCCGTGAAGGAAAGATTTTAATCTTTCACAGACTTCGCTGGACTTTAGAACCAGCAAGGTTTTAGAGAGGTAAGTGAAAATTGTGTCCAGTTTCATTGCATTAAGAGCTCTTTTTCCATTGATTTCGGATGTAAAATTTAAGTGCATAGCAGAAAACAGGTGTTCTACATGACATAAAAATGAATTCAATAGGTAAGGGACCCGGAATCAGTATTTGAAAAAAAAATTGTTTTGGTCTAAATATTTCAAGATCGACAACTTAATGTATGAATATAGGTCTAAACTTGAACGTAAAAATTTTGTGGGGGAAAAAAACTATTAGTGATTGTGATCAAAGTAGGCAGAAATTACTTTCTTCTGTACGAATATATTGCTCCACAAATACGCAGCAGAGTTAGATTCTATGGAAGTTTCGAACAAACTTTTCATAGAAAATTAATACTAAAAGTACAAAAAAAAATTTAAATGAAAATAACAACGCAAATACTCCAACGTTAATATGTTTGTATAATTTTCCCTCCTGTTTATTGTAGATACAAAAGGTAAAAAATTAAGAAAGTGTTTTAAAATACCATTTTATTTTTGTATAATAAGGGGAAAATTTTTTTGTGCGCACCAGAAAGCTACCTTCCAAGGAAAAAAAGTGTGCATTCACAAAGTGATGCAATTAAGAAAAAAGGAAACAACTAAGAGAAAAAGGCTTTTTTATTTCATCCTCAGAAAAATTTTATGTTATATATTTTTGTACAGTCCTTTGAAACCAATAAAATTTGCCCATGATATGGAAAGCACATTTTTTTAATTTAAATATTATTTTCATTTTTCATATGTATTTCAGCTTTTTTATCATTTATATATCAATTTCATTCCTCTATATATTGATACAATATATGTGATGAAATTTGCCCATGATATGGAAAGCACATTTTTTTTCATTTAAATATTGTTTTCATTTTTCATATGTATTTCAACTTTTTTATCATTTATATATTAATTTAATTCCTCTATATATTGATGCAATATACGTTACTATGTGTATGTGTGTGTAAAATTAAATTGAAAAAGGTAAAGCAGGAACATTTTACCTTGTCTTTTTGTCACATGTTCCGTTTACATGAAAATATATGAGCTTCATCATAAGTGATCATATATATATATATATATATATATATATATATATATATATATATATATATATATATATATATATATATATATATATATATTCCCTTACAGTCATTTATATAAACATGTGTGTAGATTGATAGATATATAGGTATCAGATGGGAGGGGGGAGGAAAGAAAATTTAAAAGCTACAAACATGACTTTAAATTAAGTCAATTTATTTCCTCCTTATGAAGTCAATGAAATAGAGACTAAGAAGCGAATCTACCCGGAGTAATATGCATATTTTAAAGTTCGAAGATGCATTTGACAATTTAAGCTCCAAAACTTTTAATTTTCTAAAGTTGTATAATATCATAAGTTTGTGTGTTGAGAGATTTCAGATGAAATTTAGTGAGGAAATTTCCATGAGATTGGTGTACGCTCGAGTGCGTTAACTTATCAGAACCCTTTATGAAAATAATTATTATAAATTAGATAATTGAGTTCCTTTCTCTTGATTTTTTCGAACTGAGGATCAGTCTCATATTTTCTCATTTTGAGACGGCTGCTGACCAAGTAAGCCTTATCGGTGATGAGAAAATGCCAGTTTGGATGCCTTTAATAACCCGTTCTCTCTCAGAACTTTGCTAACCGATTTCTGCTAAATTTAGATTGATTTGTCGACATCAAAGCCTGTTTCTTACCCACGAAACCTTCCCGTCGATGTAACGGATTATACTTTTATGATTATTATTCCTTACAATATTGAACATTTATGTTTCTGCCGATCTTCCACAATTTTATTTGCTTCAGTGATAGGTTATATATGAATAAATATGTAGATATAGTTATTAATTTCTTAACGGTTTTACAGCGGTCGGAAGCCCTTGAGCTACAATCTGTCTGGAAAGGCAATCGAACCCACGACCTCTAGATCATTCTAATCGTTGTAACTACCATACAATCCTTGCTAGACTTGATTGGTTTATAGAGAGTGCAATGGTCATTTTTTGCTACACGAGGGCCCTTTAGACTGGGACCTGCTGCTTAATAGGGTGGAACGAAAAAAAATTTTTTTAAATTTCAATATGCTCTAGTTTTCAAAAGTTGCCTTTTAACAACATAAAGACGGAAATTAAATATTAGCGTAATTGTTGCATGTTTTCAGTTAGCGCAAGAAGGGCAAACTTTTGGTTTTTATTAAATTTTTGACAAATTTCGCAATTATTTTGAAATTGAATACACTTGTAGTACTAAAAAGTAGCAAAATATGTAATTTAAACATTCTTTTTAGTCAGGAGACCTGCTAAACTGATTATATAATACGTTTTACTTCATAAAAATAGTACACATAAAGACACTTAAGGACAAGGCACTTAAAAGACACTCGGACATCACGGTGGAACGAAAAATTCTTTTTCGGAATTTCAATTTGCTCTAGTTTTCAAAAGTTGTCTTTTAAAATTAAAATTAAGAATACAAAATATTTTTGCTCTACTAAAATATTTTGAAGTGCTGCAAAGGGCTTCAAAATGGATATTTTTATGAAAAAGTGATTATATTTGTATTTTTTGTTAATTTCTTTTATAGTATATTAAAATAATGTACATTTCCTGTAAACAAAATATTCAAAATATGATATTTTGACAGAAAACTCGCATAGTCTAAGTATTTCTAATTTTTAGATGCCATAACAGAACAACTGATTTTGTGGAATTTCGCGATTTTCATCATATTAATTTTACAGTACCATATTCTTATAATACACATTGGAATGAAAGAAAAACAATTTTTAATTGACCGAGCTTAGTTAAAATAAGCAAATCACACTTATTTAGAAAAATATTAATGTAATGTCTATAAAGGCAAAACGTTACTTTGAAAAAAATATTCATGCTTTTCAAAAGTTCATAGTAATCACACATGGTTTTCATTACTTATTTCACTGACACATTGAATTGTTTTATTGTTTCAAAATTTTGGCATTATCTTTTGAGAATGTATTTTTGTTTTTATCAATGCATCTCTTGCAGAAGTACCACGAACGGTAGTGAGACACACAAGTAGTAGAACACACAAGTAGTAGAAAGGATTGTTAAATTAGTTACCTGGTCATCCTTGTTCGTTCATGGTACTTCTCCAAGAGATGCATTGATAAAAACAAAAATACATTCTCAAAAAATAATGCCAAAATTTGAAACAAAAAAAACAATTCAATGTGTCAGTGATATAAGTAATGGAAACCATGTGTGATTAATATGGACTTTTGAAAAACATAAATATTTTTTTCAAAATAATGTTTTGCCTTAATAGACATTACATTAATATTTTTCTAAATAAGTGTGATTTGTTTATTTTAACTAAGGTCCGTCAATTAAAAATTGTTTTTCTTTCATTCCAATGTGTATTATAAGAATATGCTAATGTAAAATTAATATGATGAAAATCGCGAAATTCCACAAAATCAGTTGTTCTGTTATGGCAACTAAAAATTAGAAATACTTAGAATATGCAAGTTTTCTGTCAAAATATCATATTTTGAATAGTTTATTTACAGAAAATATACATTATTTTAATATACTATAAAAGAAATTAACAAAAAATACAAATATAATCACTTTTTCATAAAAATATCCATTTTGAAGACCTTTGCGGCACTTGAAAATATTTTAGTAGAGCAAAAAGATTTTATATTCTTAATTTTAATTTTAAAAGACAACTTTTGAAAACTAGAGCATATTGAAATTCTGAAAAACATTTTTTTCGTTCCACCGTGATGTCCGAGTGTCTTTTAAGTGTCTCGTCCTTAAGTGCATTTATGTGTACTATTTTTATGAAGTAAAACGTATTATATAATCTGTTTAGCAGATCTCCTGACTAAAGGAATGCTTAAATTACATATTTTGCTACTTTTTTGTACTACAAGTGTATTCAATTTCAAAATAATTGCGAAATTTGTCAAAAATTTAATAAAAACCAAAAGTTTGTCCTTCTTGCGCTAACTGAAAACATGCACCAATTACGCTAATATTTAATTTCTGTCTTTATTTTGTTAAAAGGCAACTTTTGAAAACTAGAGGATATTGAAATAAAAAAAAAGTTTTTTTCCTTCCACCCTACTGCTTAAATCCGATTCCGAATAGCTAGAAACTCCGTGCGAACAGTGGGGCTCGAGCTCACAGACTCTGGTACTTATGTCAGGGAAATCTCATCATAAGACTGCTATGACTAACAAAGTAAGAGAATATATATATATATATATATATATATATATATATATATATATATATATATATATATATATATATATATATATATATATATATATATATATATAATTATATTATAAATGCAAAAATGCGTTAATTGGGATCCAATACTTTTTATAAATGCGGAGTCAATCGTGTGCTTCTCTACACTTTAGCTAGGTATGTCTTTATATAAAAGGGAAAAATCGCATGATTGCTTTCTGCAAGTGGGTTTTCCCGAATATGTTCTACTTAAAAAAGAAAATATATCAATATTAGCTTACGATTTATTTACAAAGTACTTAAGAGTTAAAAGCTTACCTACACAAAAACAAAACAGGTCTTTTTTAATAGACAATGAATGTCAGATTAAATGTCTCTCAAGGGAAGTTTCAGTCCACCTTCAGAAGTCTCTCATTTGCAATTTAATACCCTTATCAGTATATATGTTATTTTAGAAAATTAAAGTACTCTCATATCCTTCAAACGATTGCCAAAGCTAACTGCAAGGATTCAACTTCAGATATCTGCAACCGCTATTTGTTCTCACATAACTTTTTCTGCCCTTATCTGATTAGCAATTACTCTTCCCATCTATGATTTTAACCTTCACCTAGATTTGTTAAATTTAAATCGTTGAACGAAAATTCGTTTTACATGGTCACGAACCCACTGGCCTAAGATTTCTCCTCTTGCTAAGCGTCTGTCTCTCAAACAATGGCTGACCGTGAGAACAACGTTGTTTTCGCTGTCAAGTTGCTGTCAAATGAACTTTCGATCCCAACAAAGGTCAAGATTTGAAATGAGCCTTCTTAGTTAATAAGGTGGTGAAATCTCTCTTTCCATTTCGCCAATACTCAATGTCCTTTGTATGCTTGTTGGATTGGATTTATTCTTGGGTGACAGGGATTGAAAGCGTAGGCAAGAAAGGACACCATTTTACCATGAGGTGTTTGTTCGGAAAGCTGATAATTTTTTCATGTTTATTTCCTGAGTAATTCGGACATTATTAGGAATTTTTGTGTTTATTACATATGAAATTTTACCTATTTCTGTGACAGGAAGAAATGAGAAAAGGGTCCTTGAAGCAGGGTTCTAAAACAGGTCAAGTAACGACACTAGCAACAACCATTTTTTTTTAACTGTGTGATATAGTCACAAAACACGTTTATCTACTTTAGGTGATTTCATACATGTCTATTTTATGGTTGAAAGACTTATTTGTAGCTTCTTTTCCAAATACTTATAAAAATTGCAAAATGAAGAGCAGTATTAGGAAATAACGCTTAATCTAGTCCCTGATAGATTGGGATAAAGGATTGAAGAAAGGGTGGGACGTAAGACCAACGTGCAACACTTCAGAGAACTAACTCCATTTACAATCCTATAGATAAAGATATCCCTGTATTTCAGAAACTTGAAAATGGGTCATTTCTCATCTTTAATGATACACTGAAAAAGGAAGTATAGATATTGGCTTTTAGATTGGCTGCAGTAATGCTCACACATAGAAATCGTTTTGCAGCAAGTTTATAGCATCATCAATAGTCCTACATTGGGGTTGTCTATGTTTTTTACCCTTATATGATTCTTGAGTTAATTTTATTCGCTAGCACTGTGTGTAAAGCCGGAAATAAAGGCACGTAGTCTTTGTTGTTAGAAACGGGACTTTCTCGAATTACCCATTAATCACAGTCTTTCAGTAATTAAAAAATTTTGTTATGATGAAAAATCAAGACTGTTTCTTGATAACGACGTACATTTTCTCTGTAATTTTAAATGGCTAATATTAAATATTTGAATTGGATAGAAATACTTGTTCATGTCTATTATTTAATATGTAACCACTTATTTTGAATACTTAAGATCTAAAATCTATAACTAATTGGGAAAAGTTTATGTTTATCTTAATGAAAATATTTGTGCACAATCTAAAAAGTAATTAAGATTTGCATATATTATAATTATATCAGTTCGAGAAAAATGTAAACTAATTAGAAAGAAATAAATGTGAGCATGGGTAAAAATGTTATTCTGGCTTTTATTGCTCTAATTTATAACACGTTTCAATAACATTTAGAAAATACTGAACTGTACAGTGGTAATCTATTATTGCAGGTTTAAGATGAATAGACAGCAGCGTTAAAATCCTTGTATATCCATGTATTCAGCAGAGATATTTATCACTGCTATTTGATGTAAAATATTAATTGACACAAATTTAATTTGTAACTATTTAAAAGTTTGGCAAAGTTTGGCAAAGTCATGGCAAAGTTTATTTGCCATGAAAACCCTTGTAAAAGAAAAAAAAGTGTGTAACAAAACTAACATTCTTTTGCTTCTCCTTGTAATATTACAAACACGTTGTTTCAACACAGAAGAAGGTTTTCTCAAGTTTTATTTCCCGTTCCGATTCGTTATTCGATTATTTAACATTCCCCCCTTAAAACGAAAATTTCGTATTTTGATTTTGTATTTATTCTTTTGAATAATTTTTTTTTTAATTGTACTGTTTTGATAAAAAAGAAAATTGAGTTGCAATGATAATACATAATTTTACTTGAAATCATTTACATATCTTGAAAGCAAACATATCTTGATAAACATATCTTGAGGATATTTACATATCTTAAAATACTATAGTTATATTTCATTCATTTGGACATGGCGAAATTGCATTTTATTTATTTATCCAAATTTACAACTTAAGCGCTTTTTAAATTAATAGCATTTAGGCCTTAAATCAAAAATAATCCTAGAAAAGTAAATTTTTCTTGAATAAATGTGTTGCTAGATAATTTACGGTGGACTCTCTGATTTATGATACTATATTTTACTAACCTTGTGAAAAAATGTTAATTAAAAATTTAATTTTAAGTTTTTTCTTTTATCTTTTTCACGGATGAGTGAAGATTGGGGTCTATTTTTCGGACCATATGACGCACCTTTTACATGAAAAATCGACTTCAAATTGGAATGCGTCTTATGGTTCGAAAGTAACATTTATTATATTTATGACATATGTTTATTTTCGTTAAGTAAGAAATTGAAAATATCTTTATATACCTTACAAAATATTCTTTTGTTTCCAACGCGGAGGCACTTGTCGCTAGACATTCGCCTGTATGTACACCACGAGATTGCTGGCCATTCATATTTAAGGAGGCACCGTATAGGTGGTCTGCACTACCCCCTACAAGCCGGTCCCGTAATTTAGAACCGAGTCAAGTGACGAGACCGGTACACTTGACCTCCAGAGGTAAATTTGAGAACTTGAAGGTCATTGCAGCCACGACAGATTTTTCATGCATCAGCCGCCATTAGTGTACATGACGGTGGATTTGTCAGTGATGGGCATCGAACCAGTGACGTTCAGATCACTTGCCATTGCCAACCGGGCCACCGCACCCAATATTCTTTGCTAAAAATCCTTCCATAAATTTTGTGTGCGCCTTATTGATAAAAAAAAATACGGTATATAAAACTTTGGTTTAGGCTCGGAATAATTTAAAAATTAAAAAAAAATAAAATAACAGCAAAGCGCACATTTTGGGCATTTTTCTGCATTTTAGAATCCCGAAGGAAGTGAGAACGTGAGAGTTCCAATCTCGTAACTGGCATGCATCTTTCGAACCGTTCGGAATCGGTTCTGAACATTAGAGGTCCGGGTCTCTACAGCTCTCGTGTAGCAAAAGCGCCATGGTGCTTCTAATCAACCAACCAAAAGCTCGGTGTAAGAACTGATGGTTTTGATTTTAAAACGTTACGGTAATAATCAAATCAGGCATAGAAAATATTATACAGTATAAGTACTAATGTTGTGATATAGACATATTCCATATTAAGTATTTATACATTTTTGATTTGAAACACTGTATTTTAACAATTAATTAACAATAGTTTCCAATAACTATCAGAAGATTACGTTTTTACTAGTAATTAGTACTTATTAAATAAGGAAAAATATTTGGGTTTTCTTTATATTTTAAAATTTTTTCACTGTTAGATAGTCAATTGTTTAAAATTATCTATACTGTTGAAAGTGTTTTCCTCTATCTTTTTTAAAATTTTAATTTCATGATTCGATATTAATCCGAACGCTCTTTGTTGTTTAAAATTGCCTATTTAATGGCCATGATAGCGATTATATTATGATAAAAAAGTACTTAAGTGCCCTAAAGAGGAAAGTTCCCGTCAATGCTTTGATATTAAAGTTAGATTACGGAATTTCAAACTCGGAAACTAAATTACAAAAATAATTTTATATTTTACTGATAAAAGAAAAATGTATACACAGAAAAAATTACGAATTTAAATACATAAAAGTTATAAAATAGACACATTTTCTCCAAAGATTAATATTGAGGTGGACGAATCCAATAGGGTTAGTACACAACAGCCTTAATGATTTGAAGGCGATGTTAGAACCATTAAATAATTTGATCTTGAAGTAACTTAATCGAACGAACTGATGCAGACATTACTTCGGGGTAAGTAGATAATGTACCCCGGATAATATGTAATACACATTTTCTAAGCGCATTCTAAAAAACTCTTTAAGGTTTTTTCAAAATTTTTGGGAATAATTTTTTTTTATTGGGAACTATAAAAATGGAAAATTATTTAACACCCCAGTGTTTAACTATATTTGCAACCGATATACTTGATTTTTAATCACTTTTTATAGTTAAAGTATCTCTCCAGATGGTATAGTAATAAAAGAGCATACGGATTTCATAAAATTTAGCACATCAAGAGAGGTGATTTTTGAACAAAGTTTCTCTTGAGATGTTTAAGTACAAGTATTTCTCAACTTACGACCGAAATTTTTATTTTATTTTTTACTTATTTTAATTTTTTTCTCAAAAATATTGTTCCTCGAATGTACAGTGCATACCTATATATATAACATAATTATTAAAAAATATGATGCAATATTCTACAATACAACACAAATTTATGGGCGCAATAATAAAAATGTATGATGCAATAGTGTCGATATCCACACAATAAATGAAATAAACCTTCACTCGAGAGTTAACAAAACAAGTGCTCAGTCGTCGCTTCTCATTTTTATTACATAAAAATATTACTAACTATTTTATATTGTTAAATATGTAGTACTTCGATTTTTATCTGTGAAGTACATACATAATTTTATTCCCTGTATGGCTGGAAATAGTAAAAGTGCCACAAGACAAAAGCAGTGTAATAGAAATGAAACAAACGAACAAATCGAAGTACAATAAAAAAAAATTCTTTGAAAGAAAGAGTTTCAGCTTTTCACTATATTAATAAAGTACTACAACAGTTAGGAGCAATGGATCCAAATGAAGAAAGATTCACAAGTATCAGGAAAAGCTGCCTTGCTACCAGACAATATACAATGAAAAAAAGAAGCAAACTGTTCAAACACCCTTGGATAATTTTGTTAAAAAACCTTGCAACGTATCTTCTGTCGTAAATTCTGAACCATCGGGTTGTACTAGCAGAATAAGTAGTGATGACGAAGAATAATTTATGCTTTCTAAATAAAGTGCAATGTATTTTAAATTACGTTTGTATGTATGAAACTAAAAAAAAATATGTACACACACATATATATATATATATATAAGTTTGAAACTCGACTTACGACCAATATGTCAGTCCCTATCTCGGTCGCAAGTCGAGGAATACCTGTAATATGATTTGTTCAGGGATTCCGCATGATTTTGTCCTTCAAGAACGATCAAATGGGATCGAAGTATCTCTCGAGATGTTCAAGTGATAAAACAGAGTAAGGATTTCGTCGCGAGATTCAGCACCTCGAGAGATAATTTGTACTGAAAGCACCTCTCAAGATGTTGGCGTGACAAATGGTATACGGATTCTGCAAGATTTAGCTCCTCAAGAGCGATCAATTTGGAATAAAGTATCTCTCGAGACTTTATAGGGATAAAAGGATATATGAATTCTCTAAGATATTGCCCCTCAAGAGTGAGATGGGCTGTAATGAAAGTATCCCTTCAGATGTTGGGGTAATAAAAGAGTATATAAATATTCCGTTTAGCTTTTCAACAAGGATCAGAATAATAAATCTTTATATCGTAGAATTTACTTAAATCAATCTAAAGTCAGAAAAATAGGTAATTGTCATTAAATCTGGAGACGCATTTTCAAGCCTAATATATTTCTATAAATCTATTAGGGAAGCCAAATCCTACAAATGTTTAGTTAAAATCCAAGGATATTGCAAAAGTTCCATTCTTATAACATGTATATAGTTGCTCATTTTCAGAATAGTCATAAGAACCTAGAAACGAACCAGTTCTAAACTGGACATATTATGTTGACCAGAAAAGAAAACATTCCTTTTTTCAACGCCCTCTTCTTATGTCATCCACTTTTCAAGTCACCTTAAGAACTTGACTCCCCATCTGTAGTATGGTTTCGTTTCAGGTTATTGCAACGCCAAAAGCTTTTCCTTTCAAAACGCCCTCTTCTTGGGTAGATCACTCTTTTTTTTCCCTTTTTGCTTCTTCTCTTAAAGGAGGGATATCAAAAATCAAAATCCCATCCCGATCTGTGACCTCCAGAAGCCTAGATTCAATCCGGATTAGAAGTATCCTTTCGAAATTCTTCTGAAGGCGTTAACCAGATCTCTCTTAACAGGGACATTCAGGTGTCTGGCAGGGAAAGTGCTTCTCGGGTCGTGGCCCATATTCCAAGGGCCGAAAGGGCAGGGTCAAACGGAACCACACCCTGAGCGGTCAGTACAAGGACCTCTCGCGGTTCGGAAGGTTGCGGACAGTGATGTTTTTTATTCGGATAGCATTAAATAACGAAGAATCTATTTTATTATTACGATTATGTGTGATGTAACGGCAAAAAATACACTTTTTTAGAAGGAGGTGGATTACTATAGATACGTTTCTTTACAGTGGGTTTGGTTTCAGAAAAAACTTCATGCAAGTCTAATATTCATTATGATCTATTTCTGGCGAAGTCTAAATAGCGCAGAACGACGCCACCTTATATATAATACGATTGTACTTAGTACAAAGAGGTGGGATTTGTCCTCGGCCAGGACGTTTGTGATAAAGAAGGAGTTCTTGCTTCTTTAAAGCATGACATGTAGATCAACGAAATGCATTGCTGCTTTTTGGAATACCCCTCGTTCGGCTTCGTCTCAATTTCGGAAATCTAAATAAAATGTGAAAGTAGTGTCAATGTGCAGATATCACAGTTGTGATAACCTTTCATTTGGCAGGTAACCTGGAGTGAAAATAAATATTACAATGTGAAATAAATATAATGATTAGTGAACTTGTACGTTGCTAAAAGTAAGACAATTGGCAATCTCGTTTAGCACACTTGGTAAATCCTCTCGCATTTCAACCGTTTCCACCAAGGAACGCCTAGTTTTATAAGCAAAATTGCTTTCGGACAGACTGAAAACGTCCGTTTTTATGTAGTTCAGGCTTAGTAGAAAATAATGTATTTGGTAAGCTCTACATCGGAGCAGAAAGTAAATTCTATACCATCTTAACTTAAGTTCCCAGAAATCGCTAGCTAAAAAAAAGTTGTGATGTTTTATAGATTTATTAATTTTTTATGTTGTACGACAATTGTAAATGACTGAATTTGAATGTTTGTGGCACCGTCCTTTTTAGTTAACATATTGTTTTAGTATCCAAAAATCTTAAAAAATTTTCATATAAAGAATTATTTTAAAATAGATACTTTTACATAGATTCTTAATAAATATTTATTGATTCAAATATTTTTAAAAATAAGTGTATATTTGAAGTAAATATATGTTAAATATCATCAAGTTAATATATATTTGATTTTCCAAAATTCATTGCCTATTCAAGGACGAATAGAATCTTTCAAGACGTTTCTGTTGTTTTCTCCTTAAATGTCAAAGCTTTGTCATGGAGTTAGAAACAAATATTCTTTGGAGTCAAGGAGAACTGTTTAAAAGGATTATGAGATAATTTCTTAAGAAAAGTGTTATATTTATGCAATTAGTTCCCCATGGCTTCATGGAACTTATTGGATTTTTCTGATGATTTTAATATGATGATTTTCTAAGTATAAAAGGATGCTTTAATTTGCCCATATATCTTAAAGGAAACATATTTATACGTTTACCATTCTAGATATTAATCTCCCATTAAAGTTTCGAAAAGCACTCTTGACACGTTAAGTGTATTTAAAGAATGCTATTATTATGCTATTTGTCGTTATTTAAAGTTATTCGCATAGGGTGATTTCTTGTCCAGCAAGAAAGCTCCCATGAATGCTCCTAGGCAAGGCAAGTTATAAAAAAAATTTTGTCCCAGATTTTCTTCCTTAAAATGATTGGTTTAAACTCATTTCATTTTCTAAAACAGCTGTTCCGATTATTGTCTTCTCAATAACAAAGTAAGATATACAAACACAAAAATGAAGTAATGCCTTCACTGATAAGTTAAGAGGGAAAATGTTGCTTTTTAAGATTAATCCAGAGAACAGACTTGATAGTTCTGTAGAAAAAAATCAGAACACACGCACACATACGAATTAAATAAATTAATATATATATATATATATATATATATATATATATATATATATATATACATACATACATACATACAGGCATACATACACCGTTCATATGACAAAAAGTATAGAATTTTAGATTGTTATTCAAAACTATGTCAGCATCCATTTCTTATTATAATTGATATTCATTTTTTTAAACTAAATAGCCTCCCAAAAATTATTTTTTGGGTATATTTTTGTTAAATGCATTATGTTTTTACTTGTCCCCGGAAATAGTTTTTGTGCCAGGGTAAAATGATTAATTGTACACAAAGGATAAATAAACTAGTCTACGAAGGTTCCTTTCCAAGCGATTATCTCTAATGACAAATGCAAAGAGTAAAGCAATTCAGCATGGTGGATAAGCGTACTATTTATAAAGCTATTTAAAACCCTTTATTACAACTTCCTTTGCATTCGACTCATTCCATCGCAACCGATGCTAAAAGTTCATAAGCGTGCTCCACGTGCTATTGAACTGAGCTGTGAAACTCCGGTACCCGTATATCCGACAACTAATATCTGAGATTCTATTGCTCCACCCATCAAAACAGCCTGCGTAAATACTCAAAATTTTACTTTTAGGGGGAAATATTTAAGGTTCATATTTGAAACGGAAAAGAAGATGGGGTTTAAAATAATCAAGCAAAAGAAAATGAATATTTTCAAAGTTACTAGAATATTAACATCTTAACTCAAACTTTACATATTTTTTAAATACGAGAGCTTGAAGAATGTTGAGCTTAAACTTTAATTCAGATTACTTAAAAATATATTCATATTTTTTGTACCACGCGGAAGGTTCATTTGAAAGTATCAGTACATAACATGTTAAAAGTAGTCAAAACTTCAAGCTTTATTTCGTATACTAAGTATTAACAAAGACCAGTATAAATAACGGAGTATACTTTGGAAAGCCCAGTAGGAAGTCGCATTATGCTGTGATCAACGAGAGTGTGTTTTTCTTTTAGTTTTTTTTTTTTTAAATTATTCAGATTCGTTTCCCGGAAAATGTTTTACACCTGACTCAAGGTAGGCAGCCTCTCTCTCCAGACTTCAAATTAGGAGTACAGTACCAAGTAGAATACATGTTAGTACATCCGTCCCGAAAAAAATCCATGCATACTCATGCATCCATTTTACAGGCGTTTATCAATATATAATGGCCATCTGTACCAGTGGTTCCCAACCGGTGGTCCACGAGAGCTTCGGGAGTAGTCGGGTACCACATATAAAAAAGTTGCCAAATAAATGGATATTTTGAAAGCAATGTTCGTTGAACTAGATGGGCCGAATATATCTGATGACTATCAGGTGTTGAATTAATTTTTTTTAAAAGTTAACACAATTAAATTTTCGTTGAATTAAATTTTCTTAAAAGTTAACATAATTATTTTATAATTAGAATATGATACGTTAGAATGTGAGTACGTTAAGCCTGTATGTCTTTTGCCTGAGGGATATTCTATACTCCCCATACCCCTCGGAAGACCCCCCCCCCCTCTCAAATCGGTGTGTGAGTGTGTGTGTGGGGGGGGGGGTCAGCACATGGTTCAGTTTCTGGCTTAGTGGTCCGCAGATTTCTACGAGTTGGGAACCACTGATCTATACGGATAGAGGTGGCATGAAACAGACTTGGCATATTATTCCTGATTATCTGGTTTTAAAAAATCCTTCTGATTTCCAAGCGATCATTAGTTTAAGGCATTTTTTAATACTTGACAACTTAAATGGCAATAGCATCTCATACAGCTGTGGCAGGTTGTTATTGTACAAGACGCTGCAAAGATTTTAAGCTAAAGCATTCTAAGTGCAATGCTTTGCTGTAGTACCGGTGTAATAATGCAGAACGCCATGAGAAATATAGCATTTATGCAACGTAATGCTGTCATCGAAAAAATAGTTAAATCAATATCACCTGGGATAAATTATTATCAATATCAAAATATCAATATTATTTTCAGTAAATAAATTTTGCAGATTCTCATTTTTTTTACAGCGCATAAAAAAAATACTAAAATAGTAATTTTGTTTGCAATTGTTCCGATTTTCGCATGTTTCATACGCGATTATAAAAAGCATGCAAGAAGACAAAATTGTCTTCATTTAAAAACTATTATTCATTGGTGCAAACTTTAAACTTTGAACAAAAAATTCACATTTTGAAGTTTTTAAAATCTAATACTATTCTTTTTTATTCTCCATGTAAGTTGTAAATGTATAACCTCTGAAAAAATTAAGTACTGAAACAAAATGTTTAAGAAAATGTTATATTCAAAATTTATGAATTCGAAACAATGAGACATTAATTATAACGGGGAAGATATATGAGCCAATTAAAAAGTTCTCTCTTCGATTACTTTTGGTTAGTGCAGTATCGTTAATAAAATCCCCACTTTTAAATAATAAGCTGCCATCATTATTAATGCATAAAAATAAGAAAGAAAATAATAACTTAATTCGCTTGTAGGCAGTACTACTTTGTTAAATTTATCAGATAAAAATCACGAGCCAAGCATGCGTAAAAATTTAGAATAGTGCATTTTGTTTTGTATACTTTCGTTTGTTTGCATGTTAAAGCACGGTATCGTGCGTCTGAATGATACATTGAATACAAAGAGTCAAACGGGAGATCTGAATATCTAGATTAAAGGACAATGGCCATGGAAAAACTGATTGAACTGCCTTTTCTTTTCCGGAGGATGAACAAGTTTTTCGAGAATACTTTGCACTCTTAATTGTAAACAAGAATGATGTCGCGTGTTTCGTGGGTGGGAAAGTCCGTCTTCGGGTTGTTTCGCTTACGATTAGCAATCATAACAGTTTCGAGATCTCGATTAAAATGCGGAAAATGCGTTTTCGAGTAAAAGAAATCGAGTTATTCTCATCAGTTATCTCCAGCCTATTTAGGAGTGGTTTATATTATTAAATGGATCTTTTGGAAGATTGATTCAGTTTAATAAAGAGTATAACACTTTGAAATTAAAATAAAATGTAAAGTTTTTATAAAAAAATATTGTTAGAAATTTGATTCATATCGATATTGTCTTTATATCTGTAAATTAAAAATTGAGAACAAACTTTCCTAACGCTTACTTTTCTTTGGCTCAATTTTTAATAGTAAATTTATATTTTATGCTTAATTATCCATAAAATATATGATAAAATAAATAAAATCCCCTTAGACAGACCCTTGCAATCTTCCGAAATTCTACCCTCTTATTCTTTTCAATATCTGTTATAACAGTTAGATAAAAAAAATTGTAAAATCTAAAGTCAAACACTCGAACAAATAAGACCTTGTAATGTACTTTTGCAGCACATTTAATGTAAGCTCATTTAACGTTTACCATACCCTACTAATAATCCCTTGGTCTATATGCTGAAAATAGGCTATTCAGTGGGAGTCCAGTGGTTATCAATATGACGACTAAAATGTATGACAAATTAGCACAGTAGAGTTTCTGAGTGCAGTGCAAAGGGAATTGGAGTACAGTTGAAGAGACGTGTCTATTATGTGTTCCGGTTCAATGGTTGACAACTAATGGAAAGTTACCGTAATTGGAGTTAACGTTAAAACTGCAAGAACAATGATTCAGCCCCAAAACAGACATTTTTGCCTCATACTTAAGAAAATATTTCTCTCAAATTGCAGCCATTCATAATTTTCCCTGATCATTATGACTAAAAGGGAAACCAAGCTCACCGCTTTGACACATTGGACGGATACTCTAAGCAATGAACTTCCGCATCATGTCCTTGGTCGCAGATTCGCCCAGAGCAGAATGTCAGATTAGGAGACCGAATTTTTTTGTCGAAAATTACTCAATTTCAATTACAGTTTTATTACGACCTCACCTTCAATACCGCAACCCTCTCTCTTTTTCTTCCCATTGAAAATGATCTGTGGCTTGGGCATGAAGGGCGTATGTTATCTTCCGCATTTAGGTCCAATATTCTAAATAAGGAACTACCTATCCGAGCCCTTGGTAACCCTTACATTCCTCCCCCTCCCCTGCCATAAAACAGAGCAAGAGGTCAAAAATTTTCTCGAAAATTACCCAATTTTCTTTGTGAGTCTCGATTATAACCTCCCCATAAACGCCGATGCTATCAACCTCCAACTAAAGCGAGCTACCCCTGGGACAAGAATTTTTAATGCACCATCTCTCCCGTTTCAGCCTGATAATAAAACCGCAATGTACCATAAACTTGGTCACCCTTACATTTCGAAAAACATACCAAAGGATCCAAACATTTGTTGAAAATTACTAAATTTCCGTAGACAGGCTTCATTACAATCTCATCGACACCGCAGCCTTCGGCATTCTTTTCTCCCTTTGATAACGAGCTATGGCTGGGGCGACGATTCGGGCTGATATTCTAAGCAGTGGAAAACCATATTGTATCCGTAGTCACCCTTACATTCCGGCACTCCACCGAAAATTAGACCCCCCCAAAACTCAAATTTTTGTCGAAAATTTATTAATTTCTGTAGTGATTGACTATGATGTCATCTGCAACGCATCCCCCCCCCCCCCCCCCCGCAATTTTTCTTCCTTTGATAACAAGCTACGGCTGCAACAGGAATCGTCTACAATTCAGGCCGATATTTTAACCATTGAACAACTATATCATACATACCCTTCCAGTGCACGAAATGGCACCCGTCGGGACTTCGTAAAGACCATACATACCCTTGGTCAACCTCATATTCACCCTCCGACGAAAAACAAACTGAGTGACGCAAAAATTTTGTCGAGACAGTTGAGTGGTAAGCCCGGGGCAGGAGTGTAACGTTATCTTTCTCATTTCGGGAGCTACCATACCATGGTCACTCTTACATTTCATAGCTTTCCACTCCCTCCCACAAAATACCGCCAGTTCTAGATTTTTTCTCGAAAGACTCGATTTCCGCTCGGCTGTTAGATAACTATCTTGTCTTTTACAACAGCTAGTCGAATTTTGCTCTCCGATACAGCTGGTGGAAGAATGAAACGCTCTATCTTCCGCATTTGTGTCCGATTCTATCCTCTGCGCTACCGTTTCATGTAGTGAAACAGCCTCACATATTTATACATTTAGTCAAACGTTTTAGCTTGTGTCAAGATATATATCAAGCGGAAAATTAACGACGGGCAGGTGAATATACTACAAATTTGTTATGCATGGATACATAAATGCATATTTATATGCCGTTTGTGTTATCCAGAAACAGTAACGGAATTTCAAGGAAAAGAAGAATTTATTTAGCATCACAAAAAACTAGCAGAAATGAGTCTAATTCTTTACTCTGATCTTGGAGCTTACGTGATTTTAGTAGCATTATTTTTTATATCACTCGGAGGGTAATGAAAACTGAAAGGTGGGTCTTTTAGAGATTTGGATACATGAAATTTTGTGCCTAATTAGGGAACATTTTTATGAACTGGTTTAATTTTACATAGATAAACTAACTCGACTCGGTGGAAAGTTCTCAGTTTCTTCTAAATGAAATGATCTGAGCAAAGAAAAGTTTTCACTTAATATAATAATTGCATTTCTTTTGAGTAAAACAAAACGAAGTCCTTTAATCTATTTGAATTCGGTGAATGGTTTCAAAGATGCTTTCAAGGATTTCAAAGGTGTTTTTAAAGCTTACTCTGATGGCCATTGACTGCCAACTGATTATATTTCCATGGCCCGTTGAACCAGTTCCGTTTATTACGCAAAAATGAAGGTTAAAGTTTGAAATTGTTATAAAAAAAAGCTAATTACCTGGAGACTAAAATCGGAGAAGGAAGAAATATCTTACGTTATCAACGTTTCTTTATGTTTACGAAGGAAAAAAATTCTTTTTGTTGTTATTAGTCCCTTAATTCATCGTTATTGTTGTGTGTGAGAAGTTCTTAGCGTGTTTTTCTGATGTTTTACAACCCTTCTTCCTAACAACATAAGAATCAACGTTTATTTATGCTATTCACAATTATTTGTAATTTCTTGATTTTAGGAAAAAGAATAAATGAATAAATCCCAAACTACCCTCTATAATTAAATACATAACATTTTTCGGGATAAAATAAAATTTACAAAAAACAAAACCCGTTTGTAAGAAAGAAATAAGGGGAAGACATTTTACCATCGGCAATCGTGGATTACAGCTGTTTATGTAGCTTTAGTAAATAAATTAATAAATAAATAAATAAATAAATAAAAATAAGAAGCGATAAGAAGCCCTGTTGTTTGAAAACTTTATGGACAATAAACTACATTGTTAATATAGATCTTTACTAGCACTTTGTTTTATCTGTTTACTAAATAACAAAGTATTTTGAACACGATTTCCGAAATTCGCTAGACGGACGTGTGCGTAAGCTTTCGAATTTATTAGTATGGCCCGCTTACTGTGGCTAACAAACTTTTCATTGGTGCTCTCGGGTTCCTAAAAGGTTGTAAAATAACTTCTTTTCTTTAGATTGTCAGAAGGATACATTTTAAAGTAAACTACAGCTTATTTCTGATTTGGTTTCATCAAAACTTCTAAGAAAGACTGATTTCAAGAGTCAATAGTGTGTTTCACGCAGCACGATTATTTAACCACGATTCAAGAAAATCTGCGATCTTACATTAAATAATAAGTTTGATGTCGATAAACTCTACGCGCAAAAGTTGGATATCTTAATACAAAAAGTAATTTTAAGCAGTAAAATTTCTTATTCTAAATTTTTTAACATTAATTTAACAGTATGATTGAACCATTGATTTAAACAGTTTGATTGAATCGTTGATTCTTAACAGAATGATTGAATCATACCTTACTTATTGAAGCTCCTAACGCTTGTAATATTTTTCGTAGTTCTTTTAAATGAATTCTTTTAAGGAATTATTTAAACCCAACCGTGAATGGGTTTTCTTTTTAATGAAACTTCTATTTCAATCTACTCAGAGCGTAATTCGGACTCATGTCATCTCCATAGCTGGTTGTTCTGACTTCTTAATGATGCTATACCGCAAAACCTTGGATTTCATGGATTTCATAATTCACGAATTGTTATAAAAAAAGTGGAATTATTTTTAGTTTTGCAGTCGGTTGTTATACTTAAATTTGTTAAGTACGTTGTTTTTTGCTACAAATTGAACTATACTGTATATAATAGTAAACGTAAAATCCAACTGTGAGGCTATTTTACTACACCAACATTTCGGACTGTGTTTATCTTTAGTATTGATAGAGTAACTTTAAATTTGTAGTTTTATGATTATGTGACACGCACAGCATCAAATGTACATATTGTTTGATAAAATTATAACACTGAAACTAATTATATTGTTATTAATCCAATTAGATTGTTTTTTAGAAATTTTCGCTTATCAAAATGAGTTAATTGCTTTTTAAACGACCTTCTGTGCCGTCTTTGAAAAATAATTAATGAAATATTAAAAATTTCAGACGAAAGGTAGAATTAATTTTCATGGAATTAACAATATTAATATAAATAATTAAATTAATAAGTATAAAACTAATTAACAAATTAATCAAATTCCTTGAATTGATTTAAATTATACAAACTATGGTGACTAATTTATTATAACATTTGTTAGTTTAAAGAATTTATTTAAATTTTCTTTTACTATTTAATATTTAATTAAATTAATTTACTAAATTTTTTATATGGGATTAGAAAGTAGCTTCTTACAGACAAAAAATTATGAATTATTCGGCTGTATAAAACTTCATCTGGTTGAAATAATGGATTTGAATACAGCTATTCCATAGAATTCATTTTTTTACCTTATTTTTTAATCGTATTTCGTATTTCTTATCTTATTGCTTTCGTTTTAAAATAGAAGAAAATAACGGAGATTTTGTTTAAAATGCAAACTAATAATATAAGATATAAATTGTATCCAGCAGCTATTTCACTTTTAGTTATCCTCTTATACGTATTTTGCTGTCTCCCTTACTTCTGTTCCGTCTAGGGAAGTATATTGATTGCGGTCTTTGATTAAAACTAAATTTTGAGATTTAAATCGTTGATTTAATATAAGTTTTATGGTATTCTTTACGTAAGTATATTTTTGGTCAAGTTGCGACCTTTCCGGTACACGGATATTTTGGTTCTAGGTTTCAATATTTTTTACGATCTTAAATTTGAAGAAGAGCTGAATTTTCATGGTTTCCCAAAGTTAAATAAATTTATATTTCCTCGGAAATACCCTTAAGAAAATCAGATATCATCGTTTCAAGCGACTAATACGCTTTTAAGGAATTTCGGTAACGGTTAATAGGAAAAGCACTGACCTCGTGCATTTTCTATTTGCAATTAGATAAAAAGCCCTAAAGGAAAATTCTCACCAACGCTTTGTTCATATTTGGAATCAGTTGAAAGAAATAGTTAAAGAATACTTGATGCTATTAGAAACTGCCTGTTAAAATAATCACAGCACAAACACTAACCAGTCAGACTTAACTTGAATACAGTAACTTAAAAACTTTTAATCTTTACAACTTCAGTTCAAGGCATTCACAGTCGTTGTTGTGTTAACACGACAGTCGTTGATAACACAATTTTACTGACCGGTCACGCTCATTACCTTACACGCTAAACACGAATTAACCGGTGTTAGAGTTAACACCAGCTACCCCGATTTAACTTTTAGCTAAACACGAATTAACTCGCTACTCGTCATCTGCGTTTGTGCTTGAGAACACGAGTTTACTCGTGACCCGCCAACGGTTTTTTAACAAAAATAACAAAGAGGTGATGTAGCATTGTTTTCTTTGACATGTAAAAAGTTCTAATTCCAGCAAATTACTCAATAACTGTATTTTAATTTATTGTAAAATAACTACTAAATAAGAAGAGGATATATTCAGTTTGAGTATTTTTTGGTTTGATTTATTTTCAACACAAGGGTCTATTCAACAGCTATAGCGTTGCAAAACCATCCATTTAATCTCTTTCCCTCCAGTTTCATTTATTCTCTAATAGCTAGTTTAAAAAATAGAATGAAACTTTCGTCTTTTATAAATAAGAGTCCGTTAGCTCTTTATACTTAAATACAGAAGAATTTTTTTTCCTTCTCAGAATGAGCGAATCAAATTATCCTATTTATCTAGAAGTGGGAACAACTTGTTTAATATTCTGACAAATAAATCTGTGACATATTCAAGGATTTGTCAACTCATGAAGTAAATATATTATTCAGTAAAATGTCATATTGTTGACCTTGGAACTTTTGAGACTTTTCATTTTGTCTCAGTGACGACTTTCCACTTCCATTAATCTATTAGGTTTGAAAGAAAGGAATAAAGAATCTCCCTTAAGACAACTTTCAGTAAATATACGAAACTTCATTTTGTTTAAGCCAGGTTTGACTTTATTTTAATTAATTGAGCATTTGAATGAAGTAATTTATTTCTTAGCTATAAGCTCTCAAGGACTGATGAAAAAAACTTTTTTATGCCCGGAGTACTCAATAATAAATTTTAACCATTGTCAAAGGGCAATTTCTCCCCCCCCCCCTATCCTCTCCCCATTCCAAATCAGTGAAAAACGATGAATTGAAGTTTCAAGCATCTCCATAACATATAGAATTTTTATTCAATTTCGTATTAAACTTAGTTTTTAACGCTATATGGGTGATTTTCTTTATAAATGTTATTATTCAAGGCTATCAAAAGCCAATATGGATTCCGGTATTAATCGTCGCAAACTGTGTCATTTTATAAAAATGCCATAATCTATATGTGTGCCTTGTGTCTGGTTTCTATAAAGTTAGAATTTCACCCTCAGTCACTGCCTAGTAATTTGTTATCGTGCTTTGAAATAGCATATCTAAATTCATTGAATTAGAAACATCTCATTTCTTTTTAAGAAGTTTGGTTTGTAATACCTGCATGTTTAGTGTGTTTAAACCGCCATAAAAGATAATAAAAATTAATTTTTGGATCCCTAAATAGTTAAATATTTGCTAATATTTTAAACATATATTATACATATGACTCATTGTAACCCTTTCAGTATCTCTGAGATATATTTTGCTTCTTCTTATTAAATTGGTGAGTCGACATTGTTCCATAAGAGGGGACAACCTTACTCGGCCAAGCTTTACTCCGGATGTGAACCCAAGTCCAATGCGTGGAAGTTCAAGACACCAACCTCTATACCATGAGGGCGGATTACCTAACATAATCAAAAATAATTTATTCCCCTTTCGAAGGAAGTGTAAATTGTTAGAAGAAAAAGCTGAATTTCCATTAACAAAAAGATTCACCCTCCAAGATATGAATCACAATATTCAGGTTACGTACTATTCTTTCTGGTGTATGAGTACAAACAATTTTTCAAATAGAGACATCGTCAACAAACCTCTCCAGTTACTAAAGACAGCACTGCTGAATTATGAGAATAAAAATTTGATAAATCTAACATCTGCTCGACTAAAGAATAACACATTGAAAAAAAATGAGAGCAAATCCGTCTAAAGAAGGATTAAGGATAAGTTTAATGATAGGGAAATATTGTATGCAAAAAGTAGAAACTTGCACTTAAAAGAAGACGAGGTATATCTGCATGGAAACAATGAACAATACAAGAGATACAAAAAGTAAAAACCAGCGAAACATGCTAAGGAACCCGAGATATGAAATAATAGAAAAAATAGGAAAAGAAAATGAGCGAAAGAATATTGAAAAAATATTTTATTCATATTGTGTTCAAAGTGTTCACGAGTCTTCGTAATTATAAAGATTAATTATTCAACAAGAAGCTAAAAATTGAATTCTTGATTTGTATTAGAGAGCTTCAATGATTTATTTTTTCATTTATGCTAAAATTTTCATCCCAGGTAGGTTGTAAAATGTTTAATTCATTCGTAATTTGCATTAACATAAAGTAAATCTAACATTTTAATCAATCATAGTAATTTTCATAAAGCTCTATTGTTTGGTGCTTTGGGCATAGAGATGAACAACAATACACTATATCAGTACAGGATGGATTCTTTTTTAAAATATCTAGCGTCAGAACAAGCATAAATGAGGTTTTCAGGCATTATGTTTAGTAAAAGAATGAGGAAACATTAGTTCCTTAATAAAATATTATTCAGTAACAAAGATGTGACAGTTGCTTTAAAAAAATTATACAATACAATATAAAACTACCATGTACCGTCCCATGCACTGCTTTCTAATATACAAGCTTAATTGTTAAAATCATTATTTACTTAAAATCCTTTCAATCTTCAATATAATACATTATACATATATACACATTATTTTAGAAATGAAACATTTCGAGGCTATTTTGTTTGCTCTACCTCATTACTTATGGGTAAAATATTGTATCACTGAATATAATTCATTTATGCAGGGCGATTCAATGTTTTTTTGGCTTTAAAAACTTATTATGTGACCAAAAATCTTATTTTTTGTCGTAATCGGTGTAGCGTATTTCGAAATGTTCGTACACAGAGACGCGCAAGCAGAAAAAAGGGGGGAACTGTTGAAGTTTACATACTCAAAAATCATTGAAGTTTTAAAGAATAATCCCGAAGGCCCTCTCCAAATTTAAAAGATGGGACTCTACTCTAACATACAGAAAAGGCTCTCTCTTGGAGAGATCAGTTCTGTGTTGCCTATGCACAATGACATCCTAGATCCACGCTGTGCAGATAGAGTGGGTTAATCAAAGTAAAGAAGACATGTAGATAGATATATGAAACGCTTTCTCTGCACGTTAATAATTAGATACATCACTTAATGGGCAATTCACTTTAATTTTTAATGAAACACCTTAATAATCTATATATTTAAGTTGCTAAGCCTATTCTTTGGGCAGTCCGTGAGAGAAAACTACTGCATCACTTTACTTCATTTTGGTCTTAAACGAAAGATTTTAATCTATAGATGTGTCAAACATGGAGCGATAAATTACAATTAAAAATTGCTTTCTGCGCATGCTCAGTGACATGTTTAAATCTAGATTTAGATACTCACTAAGCACGAGGCTTCATAAACACATTAATTTGTTTCTGCGCATGCTCAGTGACGTGTTTTAATCTGGCTTTAGATACTTACTAAGCACTAGGCAGCATAAACACGTAAATTTGTTTATTCCGAGTAAATATACATTGTATTTATTATATTATGATTACATTATTATTTATTACATTATTACCCGTCATGTTTGACGGGCACCAACTAGATAGAATTTTAATTGCAAAGTAATAATAACTATCTTCAAAAAATTCTCTTCAAAATGGCATTCCCATAGAAATGACATTAAATAAGGAAAATATGCTTACTGCAGCTCGGATTTTAATATAAGTAGGGCAAGAATTTTAAATTGCAAAATTAGAAGAATTAAGTTTGTGAAACATGTGGTGCCCCCATTGGAAGCAACCATCTATTCTCGCGGTTAAAGTAAGAATGTCTTGATTGACAAGTGCTCCGCATTATCAAACAACATGTTTGAGAAACAGGAAATATCAGATATTTTATACTTACAAATTTTAGTTTTAACTAATTAATGCCATAATTTGAATAAATAAAAATTAATTTGACAGAAATTTTATGAATATAAATATATTATTTCTATATGTACTTTATTTGATTTATAATTCAATACAAATTGCTAAATTATTCAAAATCTGAATTCTTTCTCGTTCATATAAATATAGAAAACATTTTATAATTGATTTTTTGAGAATTATCAGAATTCATTATTCCATTATTTGCCTCAACCCGTCCAGTTTTTCTGCATTTGTCTTTAATGCTAAAAAATGTGTTAAATACAAAAGCCTGGATTCCAAGCAAAATTTGCTCAACATTAGCGAAAAAACTTTTTTTTTTAAAGAAAATTTATGGACAAACTAACCTGTCCTTAAAGAATATGTACTGAGCATCTTTCAACTTCAGCTAATTCCGCACAAACAGAAACAGCATTAAAAAAAATGCAAATATTTTGCCCACTTTGTGATAAATACATATATTTTTTCGTTTCTGAAACGTTGATTCGCAAGAAAGCAAAGTTTTATATATATACACTGCTGGCCACTGTAAATGCAACACCCTGAAGGAAACATGCAAATAACATGAAATTTACAACATGCATTAGCGGAGGTGAGATATGCAAATGATTAGAATTTCAACGCAGACGCACAACACGCGCGCCTGTGGCGCCACTTCAAAGCGCTATTTAAGGCTTGGAGATTTCGACGATTTCAAGTTCGGCAATTGTGTTTTTCCTGTGGTTTTTTAAAAAAAAAGATCAATTATGCCTCGTCGAAAACAGCGATCATCTTTTGATCAAGTATCCGAGTTCGACAGAGGAAGGATAGTGGCCTACCGAGATTGTGGATTATCTTTCAGGTAAATCGGTAGTCGTGTTGGACGAAACCAAACAACTGTAATGCGGATATGTGAACGTTGGATGCAGGAGGGTACGACGGACCGGCGTGTTCGATCGCATCCACCTCAGCGCACCACTTCACGTGATGATAGGCAAATTGTGCGCATGTCAGTGACGGATCGCTCAGTCACATCACGAACCATAGCACAGCACATGCAGTCTGTAATGCATGATCCAGTGTCTGCGCGTACCATTCGACGCCATTTACAGCAGACTGGTATGTCCGCAAGACGTCCATTGCTTTGTCTACCCTTGACGCAGAACCACAGACGTCTCCGCCGCCAATGGTGCGATGACAGAAGGATGTGGACGGCAGAATAGAATGAAATTGTCTTTACTGACGAGTCACGCTTCTGTCTGCAACACCACGATAGTCGCATTCGAGTCTGGAGACACCGTGAAGAGAGGATGCTAAACAGCTGCGTTATGCACCGCCACACTGGTCCTGCACCGGGTATTATGGTATGGGGCGGTATTGGATATCACTCTCGCACACCTCTAGTACGCACTGCCGGTACTTTAAACAGCCAGCGCTACATCTCCGAGGTGTTGGAGCCAGTTGTCCTTCCTTACCTTCAGGGCTTGCCCACAGCCATATTTCAACAGGATAATGCGCGACCACACGTGGCACGCATTGTCCAACGGTTCTTCGTCAATCGCCAGATTGAATTGCTTCCCTGGCCGCCTCGCTCTCCGGATCTTTCACCGATAGAAAACATGTGGTCCATGGTTGCTCTACGATTGACCTAGATTCCATCCCCAGCTGCCATAGCAGATCAACTTTGGCAACTTTTGGCTGCTTGGTCTGCTGTACCCCAAAAACTCATCCAAAGTCTCTTTGAATCAATGCCGAGGCGTGTGGCAGCGGTGATCTCCAACAATGGCGGCTACTCTGGCTACTGATTTTGGCAGGAACCACACTTCACAGAAGTCTATAAATTTAATCATTTGATACTTGGTCAACATGTTATCTACAAAATAAATTTTGTTGTGATATCTCTTGTCTTTCTTGGTGTTGCAATTTGGGTGGCCAGCAGTGTATATGTATAAACTTTACAATTTACTCCAAATTTAATATTGAAAATTCCGCTTTTGAATCTGTTAAAAGTGCAAATGAACAGCTTACGAATATTATAAAAATTTGCTAGATTAAAGACGAAAACACTGTCCAAGACACGCAACAAGATTATCGCGTGAGATTAAAATGCGAGAAAAAAAAATCCTATCGGTTTCATCGGAAAGATTCTTAAATGTCGACAGCCTGCTGACAGTACTTTATTTCCTCTTCCTGTTTACATTTGTTTGGACTTGTTTAAGAATACCGCAACAAAATATGCCAGTTAAACAGTACACCGATTACAGGACGAAACGCTAAACTCACGAAGCAATAATTGAAATTACAAATGGATTTGAATTCAGCCAAGTCTCGTCGTTTCTGTTGAAATGTTCGTCAAGCGAGCAAATCTGTACACCCATTGATGGATGACCACACGTTAAACAAATGCAGGGACAGTTGAAAATAGCGAGAAGGCTCCATGTTGTGAAGTCTCATCATTTAAATTGAAAAACTTCATTATGCCCATAAAATATTGTTGTATGTGTAAGACAAAGGTAGCGATACTTGAAAATATAAATGAGTCTCTATTCAGTGAAGTCTCGTTGTTCCGATTACATAATTTGTTTTGTTCATAAAACTATACACGCCTTCTAACATGACGTTTTACAAATGGAGTGATTGTTCAAAATCACAAATTAATCTTTATTTAATGAAGTCTCATCGTTCCATTTAACATTTCCGTCGTAAAGAAACTAGCTAGGAGAAAAATTTCATTAGAGAAAAAAAACAACTTAGGTTCTAAAAGCTTATTTTGGTAAAATGAACGAGAATGAAAACTAAACAAAACTTCAATTTTCGTTTATTTGGAAGAATAAGCAACCACTTTACAAAAGGTTGTTTTAATGTGAGATACATTTAGCTCGAAGTAATTTTACAACTTATATCTATATACAACTTTTATCTCTGAATGGATTTTGCTTTACTGTTGTCATACATATCTATATACAACTTACATCTCTCAATGGATTTTGCTTTACTGTTGTTATACACCAAGAAATAAGCATCAAAATTATATATACACATTTATGCATTATTTCATACGAGAGATCAGTGGTTTATGTCCTTGGAAACGCCTTAAGTGGAGGACAAATTATGTAAATTCTTTTCCACTTTCTTTAAATATCTAATCTGAATATTTATTCACTATATCAAATTTAATTTGACTGCGTGCTCCTGGCTAGATTGAATATTCATTTGTGCAAAATGAAATAGAAATAATTACAAAGTTTTTATGATGTCAAAACGTATAATATCTAGGAAGTACAACATATAAATCTTTATCTTTTTTATAGTAAAGGGTTATTTTGCCGTATCGTTAACACATCAATATCAATTTGATTTTAATATATTAGAAATGTGTTAAAATGCGAACATCCTACAATATTTTGACGAACATTTATACGAATTTTTTTATACATACTTGTTATAAGATTTACTAGTCTTTTGTCACTCTTAAGTTATAAAATCATGTACAAAAATAAAAGATGTAGAAACAATGAATAAAAGCTTCATGTAATTTTCTATACATGTATTATTTATATTAAAATTATTATGAACTGGAATTTAATTTTAATTTCCGTATTCAACTTAAGATTTATGAATTTTACGCGTATCATTAGTTGATGGGACGTGGATGCACAGTTCACGTAACGTAAGAATAAATTTATATGACTTTAACAATAGTTAAATCTATTTTTAACTCAACTTGATCCGTTTTAAATTTTTAGGTGCTATTTTATTCGCTTTGAATGAGATCGGAGCAGAGGTGCACTCATACTTACTTCTTGTTATGCCTTCTGCTGTTGCAAAATTCAAGATCTTGCACACGCCAGTAGTACGAATTTTGACAATATAAATTGTCAATAATACGTGCTACTTGTTTTCAATTCATTTAAGCATTTTCTCGAGAATACTTCATACGAAATGTTAAAAGAAATTACGAATAAGCGTTAGAAAAGCTAAAGAAGTATAAGGAACTTTCGAAACACCACCGGTTAAATCTATTTAGCATTAGCAACTTTAGAAATTATTAGTTAAATCTACTTTTAACTCAACTTAATCCGTTTGAAACTTTTAGGCGTGATTTTATTCGCTCTGAATGAGATCGGAGCAAAGGTGTATTCATGGTTTCTTCTTGTTATGTCCTCTGCTGTTGCAAATTACAAGATCTTGCTCACGTAGTACGTATTTTGCAATATAAATTACCAATAATACGTGGTACTTGTTTTCAATTCATTTAAGCATTTTCTCGAGAATACTTCATGCGAAATGTTAAAAGAAATTACTAATAAGTGTTAGAAAAGCTAAAGAAGTATAAGGAATTTTCGAAATGTTAATATGGCACTGAATTTATATTTAGAAAGTAAATTTGAAATCAGAAATGAAAACAAAATAAAAAAAGACAAGGACAACGCCTACCCACGATATTTCATTTCACTATTCTAACCAGTATTTAATAACCACCTTGTGTTACCTAATTTACTTGAAGTTTACTCTCAACAAAAATTATAAAATTATAGACCAACTAGCCAATTACCGAATTTCGCGATATTAATGCCCTATATTTTATGAAGCTTCTGGGAAGCCCGGGAAAAACCACAATACGCTTCTAACCTTGATAGACAATATTGACCTTAGGGATCCTGAACTTCGATGTGGAGCAATACTTAGCTACCTTGGCACACATGATATCACTTTTTTAAACCAAACCCTCTTTCACTTAATTGCCCTTCAGTGAATGGCAATTCATTTGATGAAGCTCTCATTCGCCAAAGTGGGCGAGTTTCTGTCAGATGTGCCACTGGCAACCCTATCACCTAATTCCGACTGTGGTGAGAATGAAGGTTGCTGGAGACGCCAAACCGGTGGTGTTGCCGCCAATGGGGTCAAATGCAGAAGCAAGAAAAAAACTGTTTGCGGCCCTTATTAGACAGATATCTTATAGAGGGCGGTACTGTCTAGGAGGTGTTATTCTAATTCCCTATATCTGGGTAACCGTGATCAAAATTTTGTTCAGATATTCACAAGCGAGTATTAACAACTGACAACGAAATGAATCGAGTAAGTGTAGCTCCATCTCTTATAGCAGCATCATGTGTTTAAAGAGTAAATTTGCTTTTTATGTGCTCACTATAAAATACTACATTAAAGAGCAATTTGTTTCTATAGGTACTTAATATAAGGCTCTTAATATTTCATTGCCAGTTCTTTAATAAATCTCCATTCATTAATTTTGATACCTTAAAATTTTACAAAAATTTTGTTTAGTGTTTTTAATGAAAATAAATCCCATTTTTAAATTTATAATTTTTTTGGTGAAATTTTTTAATTTATATCAATCCTTTTAAATTTTTTGTATTTAAAATCAAAGATAATTCTAATCTATAATTTTGAACATAAATGACTTTTATCTGCAAAAGAGTTTATTTTTGTTAGCTAAAGAGCAAAAGTCTAATTTGTCAAATCGACACTTAACAATATTTTTTATTTTGTAATGTCTGTTTTGAAATACCTGCAGTTTGAAATATTAAATGACATTAAAATATCTAAGGACTACTATAAAAATATTTTACTTTTCGATCATACCATAAATGTTTGATACATTCTAAACATCTCCTATCATTAAAGCTTACTGAGCAGTAGATAGTATTTTAGAAAATGTTTTAAATGTTAGTTTTTGCTTACTGTCATTCTGGATGATCTTTCTTTAGATTTAAATTGAAACTCAGAAACTTAACTAAATAAGATTAAAAAAATTATAGCATTTGACAATTACATAAAAAATTAAAATAAGTGATAAAAGTTAAAATAAGTGCAACATGCTATAAATTGAAATGTACTACTTGCATTTTTTAAAATTTATTTATTTATTTATTCTGTAGCAGCTTGTATCTAACAATATCACAATGTATATTTGCTCATGAAATTTATGTATAAAATATAAATAATCAAGAAAAAAAATACAAAATATTTTCCCTCAAATACCATGAAAATTTTTAAAAGTTTGATATCCATACGGGTACAAAAAGCTATTTTTTAACTGGTTGGGGGGCAGATGTCAAGAAAAGTTGCGGCTGTAACATGGTACTGATGACTAAACGCTTAAAATAATGACTTATAACTGACGTATCGTTTGGAAAAAAAATATTGATCAACATTGTTATGTTCGCTTGTCCCTTTAACCCGCGAACAAGGAAAAATATGCAGTAAAGGGTTCCAGATCCATATTTTTAAATATTTTTTATACGAAAAATATTAACTTCAATAGAGGTATTTTTGCTCCTCTTTAAAAAATAAATTTTCGTTTATTTTACGAAAAAAAAATTCTTAGGTTAAAAATAAATATTTTTTGCTGTTACATTACTGAACTTAGTCCATATCTTCAAAAACATTTAGATTTGAAGTATGTCTTTTATAGTTTAAATTTTTGGAAACCCATCCCTTGGAATTTTTCCCACTCTGTTACTAGAAACACACATATATATATATATATATATATATATATATATATATATATATATATATATACATTATCCTTACCGCCATATGACACCGCGGTTTTGCTGACCAATTTTCTGGGGGCACCGTATAGATGAACCAGCAAAAACCCCCTATGGGTCGGTCCCGTAATTTTGAACCGAGTCAAGTGACGAGTATATATATATATATATATATATATATAATTTGTGTGTGTGTACGTATATATATGAGTACACATAGGATAGAGGAAGAGAACTGTATCTGACATAAGTCTTAGAGGACAATAGGCGACCGCATAATTCCCCAAAGCATTATCAAAAACGGCTTAAATATATATTTATCCTGATAGGTGAGGAATAAAGGACACAGCTCAGAAATTACCCATAGACACTTGTTGCTTTTCTCAAGCCCCTGATTGCACAATTTGAACTTAAAATAGCCTTGAGAAGGTCAATGTACTCGAAGGTCAACTCGACCTTTATCACTGAAATGGAATTTTTATCGCAATATTACTGATAGTTTTATGTAATTAAACTCTTGAAAAATTCTCGGTATAAAAAATTTTAAAATTGAAATTTGGTCCAATTTTTTTCCAGTATCAACATAAGAAGCAATTGGCACAAAATATCATCTAAAAGCAGCTATGCTTATCTTACTCGCAGTATTAACGGATGTTTCTCTTATCTTAAACAGAGAGTTAGTAGTCTATTTGAAGTCCAATTTCGTAAAAAGAATATGTCAAGTTTCAAGAGAAAATAATCAAAACATTTGATGCAAAGCTTCCCACGTGGACCAATTTAAATTAAATTTTGATTGTTAAAAATTTTTTTTAATGAATAAATCATTTTAGTTAGTTAAAACTCCCCACCTCTTTTTAAACAAACCTTCCTTGTTTTCATTTAATTTTTTTCTAAAATAAAATTATTGTTGTCGTTTCAGTTTTCCTTACATTTCCCCTGATATTTAAATGTGAATTTCCGGTTTTATTTTCTTCTGCCATTCATTATTAAAAATGCTGTACTCTCTTAATTCTTTTTCGTAGCGTAAAGAAGGATTTTAAGTAACAGAATATTTGCGAAATTTCACCTCAAATAGTCTTTTTACCTGAGGTGGGTTGCTATAAGAAGCTTCCATTAATAGGTTTGGTTTAAGAAATAAATTCACAACAAAGAAAAAGTCTTAAGTCTAATTTGAATGAATACTGAATTATCAAATTTTTTCCTCTTTAAATGACCCTAACAAACCGAGAAATTTGTTGTGGGTTAAGTCAGGGTAAAAAAATTGTGTAAAAATTTAATTAAAAAATAACAAAAAATTTTAGTATTAATATAGATATGTCATGACTCTCTTATATATATATATATATATATATATATATATATATATAATTCTAGTTTTTGGAGTGTACGCTACATATGTTTATTCTCCTACATTAAATTCAAATTAAATAAACTAACTAACACAATCAAGTGCAGCTGTGGAATTAATATACTGACAACTGAATATTATAAAAAAACCCGTCGAATAAAAATAACCCATTATTGTGCAAAAATATTTTACATAATCATTCAATTTACTTTACATTTTTTCCAACATAATTCAGTTTTCATCTTTAAATGTATTTGATTATATGGGTGGTTTAATTTTTTAAGTGGTTTAATTTTTTGGTGGTTTAATTTTTTAATACGTATATATTTCTTTTAACTTAATAGACATAGTTTTGTTTTTTCAAATATTTTATTGTCCATAACACGTTCTCTCCTTCTCTTTTCCTCTTAGACTCCAACTGACTAACATAGTCTAAAATCATATACACGATTTCATAGTTTAAGTAACTCGAATTAAGCCCTTTTGAAGGTTTAATCTCATTTTTAAAAAAGTCTCCACAAAAAAATATTTTCAAACTAAGATCAATAATGATCAGGTTACCATACCTATTTATTTTCTCAAACCAATACCAAGTACTGTGAGACCGCCTAAGCAGATTGCAATCAATTTAGATTCATGAATAGCAACGCATAACATTTGTTGCATCAGTATCGACATTGACAGTGAAATGCGTACGTGATTCGCACGCAAAGGAAGCGAGCAAGATAGGAAATTAAATATTAAGGCTCGTATGAAATGTGTCTTAGAAAACATGTGTTTTTCAGACCTCTAATAATTGTAAGTAATCTCTTTACGAGAAAAAATAAGACGGATCTAAATACAAGTTTCTGAATCTATATAAAAAAATGCTGATCATTTATAATATAAAAATGCAAAGCCGTATTTATACTTGAAATTAAATTTTAAAAACCTCATATGACAGCTGGTTAAATTAAATCTAAAGTGATTTTTCGGTTTCCTGCTGATAGCGTATTTTCATTACATCATTATTGACCACTGACTCATTTCGTCTGACATGCTATTGATGGGAATTTTTTGTAGATATTATTTTTGCGTTAATTTTATAATGAATTAAACATCGGAAAACTATTTTTCCATAGGAATAATTTGGAGTCTATAACAAACATGTGCTCCTGATATTATGAATAATAAATAATCAGTTCACTTGACACGACGCAAATTTGTACAACGGCCGTAACAGAGAGAAATTGCTGATGAAATTTAAAATCATAATGGATTTAATTATGTCTTAATTTAGTTAATAGTCCACCATTTTATTATTAATAAGAGGGGGCACTTGATTTCTGCTTCTAATAACGTTTATGCTCAATTTAGCGATGGACCACAAAAAAGCAAAACAGAAATTTTTAATAATTTTTAAGTTTATTCTACAGCTAATTTAATAAAAATTTTAAGCTCTGGCTATAAATTGAGAGGAAAATTAATCGTTGATACACACTTTTTTTTCTTAGATATTATTTTTGAGTAATAAAAGTTATCATTTCGAATCTTTTTGTACTAAAATATCAGATTTTATTACAATAAATTCCGTTTCCAAACAATAAATTTCGATAAGTATCTTATTTTTCATCGAAATTTGTTTCGAAATAAAACTGCAAGTACTTTATACTCTGATCACGTTTTATTTTAATCAAGAATCCAACAACATTATATCCTCATTGCAATTAGCAATTGAGCATTACAGTGCTCAGTTTCTTGAAAATAGTTAAAATAAGTTTTAAAAAAAATATCAAAAAAAAAAACAAGCACGCTTGTTTTCTGTGCTGGGGGTGCTCGGATCGAATCCTGGCGAAGCGCCACTAAAATGCCCCTGTTTGTGTCGTCCCTTCATAGGGGGCAATGCTGGTCCGTCTATATGGCGCCCCCATAATAAAATGGCCAGTAAAACTGCGGTGAATTATAGGCGAATGTCTTCGCGACAAGTGCCTCCGCATTGAACAAAAAAAGTTTTAAAAATATAAATTGAAAGGAAAACTTATGAGCACTATTTTTACAAACGACATGCAGAACATATTTCCAAATAAGACTTTGATGTCTTCAAAAGTGAGTCTTACTGTAGTTTATTTTTTGGCAATATTGGGGTTTCACTAGACAGCTTTGCTTTTCGTAAACGGGCACGCGATTAATTTCATCGTTCGGTATGGTTCAATCACAAACAACGCGAGGCAAATATCTCATAGACCAAAAGTGCGAAAAATTAGTGCGATGGACCCAAAAGCTTTTGGTGATCGATCTGTTGATATCCGAGGATGTTGGGTGCAAAATATCAACGACAAAAGAGGTCTGTCTACGAATGCTTAGAAAGTAGCTTGTTTTACCAGTATTTTACTTCACGGGATTTTAAGATAAATAATCAAAAACATGGACAAAAATGAACGATTTGGTGTTCGAGGAGCCACATTAAAGCTCGCCAACAAAGCCAATACGTGTAAACAATCTTTCTGATCGATGTCTTCAATCGATGTACACACTTTGCACCAAGCATGTCTAAACCGCGACCCGAGGACCACTTGCAGTTCATGATTGCTCGTAATACGGCCCCACGAGACCGTGAACTTTATAAGACGTATTTTCCCAATGAAAAGTATCCCTCTCTTCTCAACCATGTTATATACATGCCATCGTATTTTGACACTACTTATTCTTGAGAGAAACTATTTTCACAGTGAGTAAGATCCCTTGAAGAGTAAAATTAGATAAAAATGTTCTGATGAGAACCTTAAGAGCTCATTAACAATTGCAACTACTTCCATCGGACCATACGTTGATGTATTTTTTTCACAAAAAAAGATCAAATATCCCAATAGTTCTATGTTTGTATTGCCCCCATTCCCCGTTGTAATGAAAAATAAATAAAATAAAGGAAGTTTTGTTAATTCTATACATTAACTATATTATATATTTTATAAGTGGCAAGACAAAATCTCATCACTGAACGAGCCTAAGGGTTGAACACCCATATTTCATTCAAATAGAAGATCCTTATCTTATCAATGGTTAGGACGTTCAGCTTTATTCATTTAACTATCATAGCCATTTGAAACTAGAGCCTAACAATACATGTCAAAATTCATTGAATCACAATGGTTGGTTATGGAGAAGTAGGCAAGCTTTTCTTTTTCGTTTACTTGAAAAATGACACTGTTGAAAGAAGCTGAGTCTAAGCATTGTTTGAAATGAGAGGCAAAAGGGAAAAAAAAGGCAAGATGTGAATAATGTAACGTAACCTTTCAATTATTCCCCACTCCGGCTGCATGCATACTTTCAGCGCCGAATACTGGCGTCAAAATTGATTGTTTTACTTTAACTTTTATTAAATATAACGTTGTTATTCACTCTTCTGTATTGTTCTAAATTTCTTTGTTTAAAATGTTATCTTTTATAAGCTTATGTTTTGATTTCCTCTTAAATGAATAGTATAATACAGCTACTTATATTTTTAGTTTCAGCCAATTATATTATATTACTTTCCTTTTGAAAATTAGGAAAATAACTCATTACATTAATATAATATTTATTTGGTATGATTATTAAGAAGGAAATAGTTAAAATAACTATTTTAGCTAATAATTTTATCAAAGGTGTGAAACTTTACTTTGAAGGAATTGAAATAGAAAACAAATTTGCTCGTATGACCTAATTATTACAACTCATAACAAAAACGTGCTAAATAATACCATTTCGTTGCAAGATTTGCTGTAATCTTATGTATTGTAAACTATTACACTCAACTATATAGCCCTGCCAGAATCTAAGTAGAAGCCCTTAGCATCCACACTAATTATTTCAGTATAATATTCTAACTGTTGATTTGAATAACGCTTACAATTTTTGCCTCCAAATACTTAGCAATGTAGTAACATCTAGTTGTTGTTTACAAACGTCAAAGTAACTTAACACTGTTAGTGTTAAAGGTCCAGATGCGTGAAAAAGTTCCTAATATAAATATTTTTACAACCATAACTGCAACTTTTCCCCGAGAGACAATAGGAACTCAGCAACATTCAACAAACAAGGCCTGAAGCTAACGGATTCTTGTCAGATTTTATGATATGTAACATTCGTTCCTTTCCTTCTCAAACTACTTGACTGTTCTAAAGTTACAAACTGAATTTGACATATGAGATAGCTTGTATGACATCATCATGCTGATCAGTACCGTACGGGCAACTTTGCAATGCAATCTCTCTGTCAGCTTTCCCAGTAAAAAAAATATAAACTAACAAATAAATGGTGCGATAATATATCATGTTTTGACAAAAAGTTAATAACTTCAGAATTTTGTGTTAATTTTAAATGAAAAATTCTATGATCTTTCAATTGCAGATTATAACTCTCTAAAAAATTCATTAATAACTTGTTGTTTGAGGGAAAATTAAATATATGACATTTTAACCTTTTTTTATGTCTTCACCTTTTTCTGACCTTATCTAAAACATGAACTTAATATAATTGACTATTTAGATCTAATTAATCTCTTTACAAATTCACCTTGTAGAGTAAGATCAGATTTGATCTTAATACGATAAGCTAATAGTATAAGGTAATTAAATACTTAATAGTATAAGGTGGCCAAATGATATCAAAATTGTCTGATGTCGGATGACATATGATTCGTTTTAGAATAAGTTTTTAGCAGTTATATACTAAAATTCTCGTAAACTTATAATGTTGAGTTGGAGTTATTTTTTTACTCTACAAGAAGAGTCAATTTCCATTCATATGTCACTGCATGCATATAAATCACGCAGGTATATCATAGCATACATGTTTGGTTTTGTATAGAGATGCAATCCTAACATCTAATGCTGATTCCTTCTCAGTTAGATATTCAGTTCAAATCCTTCTTGGATATGAAAGTTGTAAAATTTATCGATAGTTAATACTTAGGAGAATAAACTTGACTAAATGTTTTCTGGAGTGCTCCCGTCAGTCTGTGTTACACGAGCAATCTCTACCTGGAATAAAATTCCAGTTATAATGTTTGATAAATGAAGGGTAAATTATAACTGCTTTGACATTTTCCAGTTAAAGTTTATTGGAATATAAATCTGAAAATTTAAAAAACATGGAAACTAAAAAAAACTTTAAAAATTAGGGTTTTTTTTTAAGTTTCTGTATGTTTCATAAATTTTTAGCATATATGTACTAAAATACATTGTAAAATCAATCAAATATTATTTTAATAAGAGTGATGTATTACGAAAAGAAGTGCATTACAGAAGGTTTTCCTGCACGTTTTCATGCCTCCCATATGTCTTAATTTACACATATGCTACCACATAACTTGGAGAATTGACCCATCTTTTAGAATAAAAAAAAATAACTTTGAGTAGTTTTTGCTGTAAAATTGCACTCTAAAGTAAATCAATATTAGTTCAACTCGATAAGGGTAACTGCTGTAATTTACTACTGGTGGATATTCCGAATATTATAAATGCTATTATATGTCTTGTTTTTCATCTATACTATGACATATCAAAGGGAATCTTCTTTTAGAGCAAAAAAATAACTACGACTCAAAATTATAAGTTTATGGGAATTTTTGTGTCTAAGTGCTAAAAAAGACGAATCAAAACTACTTTTGCTTAATTGTAGTAATGCCATCAATTATGAATTGTTTTCTACTGGGTTTTTTCCAGGCATATGGGTAGTTTGAAAGATTCCATATGTTTGATTTTGCAAGCAGCCTATTATATAACAAAGACAATTTACTTTGTTTATGTAAAGCCCTGATTGACATGTTTAATATGGGTAAAATATAAACCCATATCAAGTATGTCACACATACATCAATCAAACACGTAGTATATGCGTAATGTTTCACTTTCTACTTTCTTTTAGGTTCTTATCCTTTCTACGCTTCTCAGCGTGCTCGCTCTTTCCACCAGCTCCCTCGCTGGCCACAACAGATACGGGGCTCCCCAAAACAGGAACTCCCTTCACTACCGAGGAGGTAGCAGGTATCCCTCAGCCCCTTCAGCTCCCTCTTCACCACACGCCCCAAGGTCTCCAGGCGCTCCATCTTTACCACACGCCCCAAGAGCACCCGGTGCCCCCTCTTACGGTGCACCAAGGAGTCACGGTTACGGTAGTGCACATCAGTCCGCCGCAGGACCTTATGGTGGAGGAAGACACTACAACCCATCTGCTGCCAGTGTGAACCACTACTCCGGACCAACCCCCTACGGTGGACACGCTGTACCATACGCAGGACAAGTGCACGGTAAGAATAACAGACTAATTATTTAATTGTTATATGAAATACTTTCCTCTTTTTGTATGATTCTCGTGTTGGCTAAGTTCCGTTGTTATGGACTGAAAACATAGCTTGGCGCCATATGTTTCCTTTCATTTAGTAGTGAAGGCTTGGTTAATGATAGAAGTTCTGCCCCATCTTTCCATGCTGTTTGGAGATATACTACTTATAATTTTTTCCCTTTATGTTTGACTTTTTTGTGTGGTATACTCGAGTACTATCATTTTTTCCCGTGTTATCTATATTCCATAGTTTTTTCTCTTTAATGCTTGTCGTGTGGGCAAAATATCTCCGTTGTTGAATGGCAACACACTTGGGCTCTATTAGCCTGCTTTGGCTAACTGTGTAAGTGCGTATTGTAAGCATTATTATTTTTATTTATTTCTGATTTTGAAAACCTCATAATACCTCGTGGTGCTGAAAACTTTTAGTTTGCCGCTTCATGTCATTGCTGCTTGAAGCGGCTTTTATGTACCAATATTTCCTGTCAATTTTGACATTTTTGTCTGATATTATCGAAAACTTTCCATTTTGGGGGATATGATTTTCTCCATGGTATCTCCTTTTTCTGCATCGCCTGTTGGCAATTCTAGACTTGATTAATCTTCTTCAATTATGTTATCTTATTATGGTTGTCTAATTATCAATTTACCTGGATAAACATAACTCTTTATTAAATGCCGTATTAAACGTACTTAAACATTTTAACCATTTGGTTTTAAGTTGAGGGAGAGTTTATATGCGGGTAAACCATATAAAAACCTAATTCAGTAAAAACGGAACAAAAATTAAATAAGCATACAATGGATATTTTTCAAAGTGGGGAATATTAAATCTCCAAGCTAGAGACTGGCCTCTTAAGTGTGAAGTGGCTGGTGTTGACCCAATTACCATACTTGGACATTTTAAAAGACGCTAAACAACTCATCGACGATTAGGTCTCCCCATTATCTATAGGTTGCATAGAATTCAAGCTAATTTTAATATTGCAAGAAAAGGAAAGATTACTGTGAAATAATCTAACTTAATTTTTTTAAACCTTACTTGTTATTCCTGATTCAATTATCAGAATAAATTTTTCATCCTTGTGTTGACATGCAACTTTTCTATTTTAATACATAAGTACTCTTGATGACACTTTTGGTTAACTAGACAACTTTCCAATTACTCGAACATTTCCCTTTTCCTTTCCTTGTCTTGGAGCCACATAGAACTGCAGTACAAGTTTATCTCCGTTTTACTAAAAACTAAACATTGTGGCAAACTGACCTTTTTTTCGCTGCAATGAAATTTGAAGTAAACGCATCATTTCTCTATTCTTAAGCATAAATATACTATGAAATATAATTAGATATATTAATAAATTCACTAAATCCTTGCTTGGTTTTAACGAAACTTGTTTCAATCTTCTACTCTATCTGGGTTGCCGTATTCTTACAAATACAGTAACTATTGAGCACTTTGTTAACCATATTATATTCCATACTTTGTTGAATTTTCATTTTAAAATAGAGGCACAAAAGATGTGTATAAGATACCTTTATTAGAAATAAGGAATTATTTAGATATAAACAAGATACGTATGTTTCATGCCTTGCATGCCATTCATGAAATTTAGCTACAATTAGCCGCCCTCTATGCATGTCTTAGGCGATTAGCTCCATTTCTTTGAGTTTCATTCTTTATAAGAAGGAGTTAATCATGCATCAACTTCCAGAATTTTAGAAATTTTGATCATTCTCATACGTCTTACATTCTCAAAGACATATAGAGCTATTGATCAAGTAAATTAAATTAGTCTCTTGTAGCTACATAACAACCTAGCTGCCTCACTCCCCTAGAGTTCGATGTCAATCTGTAAAACAATGCAAGAAATTTGAAAATAAATTTATCTATGCAAGTTATATAGGACAAACAAATTTGTAGAGCGAGTACGTCTTGAATCCTCTCTTAAATCTTAGTCTAATTCTCAGAGTCTCGCTATATCCCTGTTTTGCTCTATCAGTTCCCAGATCTATATGCGATCGATGATCCGCGAAGCATCTCGGATTACTCCAGCTTCAGATGAATCTTCTTTTCCCACTGTGGAAAAACATTTTCTTTTTACTCTCAGGTGGCTTTCTCTGCATCCATTCCTACTTCTGCGAACAGTGTTCTCCTTGGCGTTCTTCTTAACGCACTCGGGAGTTTGTGGTAAAAGTTGTTGGGACAGGTTTACGAGAGTTTGGAAAAGGAAAGGTGGTTATTGTAAAGAATTCAACACCAGACAAACAGTCTTGTCTAATATCATAGCCGCCCACCATCTCCAGAAGGTAAAAATTTGCGTAGGTTTAGGAAATTCTTCATTACTCTGTTAATCAATTGTCAATAAAAGTTTGGATAAGAATTTTCCTGTTATTTTTGATTACCAGAGTAATTCAGCTGTGTTTTTATCACGAGTCTAAGACGCACTTATTGGTCTTTAAACAAAGTGTACTGAAATGTCAGGTAATAAACTGCGATTTACATAAATATTTCACAGAAAACTAGATTGCTACAGCATTTCATTTCACCTTTAGTCAGCTCTTCTTTAGAAAAGAACGTTTTGGTGCTAATAATATGATTTGGTTATGACAGATCTTGACAGTGAACATGATATAACACAAATCCACAAGTTAATGAAATGTTATGTGTGAATAGTATTATTTTACGTCTATCCATATCTAAATATCTCTTTCAAAAACTCCTATGTTTAAATCTCTAAAACACAAGGACAATGGAAGAACATAAATTCATAATACTCTCAATACTACTTTTGACCATGGAAAACTACACTTGTAGATTCCAGATAAGCATCGCTCGATCACATGTTTATATGAGGAAGTTCAAGAAAAGACGTCGTTATTCACAAAGTGTTTGATAAGAGAACCCTTACGGAAGATGAGATACGTATCAGACGGAAAATATAGTTGTTAAAAAGGAGGTTTATATAAATTTTTTACCTTATGTGTGGAAGGATAAAGAATTAAATTTCTATCTTACCCCATTGTAAAGTTTTGTTTTGTTTCCTGATAGAAGTTATAATGTTACTCTACTTTAGTTACTCTACTTACTGTTACTTCACTAACCTAATAAAATTACGGCTTTTATTTTCTTCCGTTGCATCACGCGTTATTAAAAGTAAATATTTATGAATAGGATAAAGGAATAATTCACATCGTAAACAGTGAATATGCGAAAGTGTGTTTCCCAGAGTTTTAATTACTAAGAAAATAATGCCCTATTTAAAAATAATGTCCAGGTTGGATCATTAAAAAACAATAGTTTTATAATAAGTCAATCTATAATTTTCTTATTGAAAACTTGATACTTTTCTTTCTGAAATCTAACAGCCATTCATCACGATTAACAAAACTTCTTTGTCACCCTTTCTCCCTTTTGAATACATTCTAAAGAATATTCCTTTATTACTAAAGACCTAATTTGTACTTAAAAGACTGAGCCTCATAGAATAGTATAGAGGTAAATACTTATCATTCGACATTTTTATGAAAGCGTTATTCACGAATTTCGATTTCTTCTTTGTTATATTGTCGTTTATCCTTAGCTTCATCTAAAGATTTCGAAATGTTTTTTTTAATTGTAGCCTTTGTAATACGCAAAAATATCACATATTTGTCACTTATTGGTATTTTAACGAATAATTTTACTTACTGAAATTTCTCTTTTATACTGTATCCTGAATCTTGCACTTGTTATCAGAATTAGAAGAGTGTCGCTATGAATTTGTAGTGGAAATTACAGCCTAATTAAGCACACCCTGATTTTTTTAATATTGGAGGTAGTACAGTAAAAGCAGTACAGTAAATCTTTATAGTATAGTGAAATCTTTATAATATTTGAGCAAAAATAATAAATTCTCTCACTTGATGCAGTCATATTTTTCTTTGAGCTCATTTCTTTTTTTAGTCTCTTTAAATCAGTCTTAAACCGCAATATCTCATAAGCGATAAATATGTAGTGTTGCCCTGTAACACGCCCTAATCCAAGATGGGGACATTCATGCTTACATGCATTTGTCCTGTAACTCATTTGTCCTGTAAACTTAAAAAAATCTGTAAGATTAACGGTGAAGATCTAGCAATACGGATTGTTTTATGAAAAACGTAATTGCAGCTTCTGAGGTCGTCAGATATCAACGTCACATATTAACTGACTGTTAAAAATGAGTGGTCAAAATATTGTATTTACTAGCTTCGAAGATGGCTGCAGAACATGTGATCTGGAAACTCGGCAACGGACTATGGAGTTGAGCGGAATACCAGAGTTGTAGTTACAAGGTGTGGGAATTGTAAACATCGTACCCTACCAACCCTATGTTAAAAAGAAAAATCCAATAAGAAAAGTGATCCAACAGTCGAAACATTAAGAGTTATTGAGAGAGTTTTTCATTAAAAATCTCCAATGAATAAATTCTACCTTACCTCTGCTCTAACGCTCTTGCACTAACGGCAGAATACCGTATTTTAAAATTACTGTTTTTTTTTTTAAATTTTTAGGATTTACGGTTAAAAACCGTAATTCATAGCCCCGGACATTTTTTTTATAATGTTATGGTTTCACTTTGATGCCAAAGTAATGTCTATAAGAGACAAGTATGCATTGTTTCTAATACGTAAGATAATGTTTCTTTTACCGAATTTTCATGTTAAGAGGATCCAGGACTCAAATTTTACAAAAAATCACTGTTTAATTTTCTTGGTTGAAAGTATACTATAGAATAATCAAAAACAAATAAAGCAAACCCCATGTTCCTATGATAACTAAATTGACAGACGCAACATTTTTTCTGTGCGTAACCTTCTCCGCCTCAGAATTTTAAGTCTGCTTATCTCCGAATGAAGTTATTCACGATTTGCCCAGTTTAAAAGGATATAGCTAAAAATCCTTGCAAGGTATCTCTGCATGACATTTTGCACAGCGCTCCTTTGTTACATTTTCATTGAACTATCATTAAGGTTTTTGACAAGGAGCAAAGATTCTAAGAATATTTTCTTCAAATAAAAAATATCTAGAAAGAAGTAACATTTTGCCTTTTTAATGTATTTAAATTTTTTAAAAATATTTTCTGGTGTTTTAAAGGCGAATTATTTTGAATATAATCCTATGTAAGAGATTATGGAAGATAAGCAAACATAGTCATTAACTATACAGCTTTGGCGAGAATTAAAAATGCTGTAAATTTTGAATTTAAATTTTTTTTAACAAAATTTCGAATTCTTGAGGTATTTTTAGATGCACACTGACGTCTATATGACGACACATTTGAGAGGGAAAAATAGTTAAAAATACACGTAAATAAAGGAAAACTGAAAATTTTTGTACCCTTATAGTGGTTGAGAGGGTTGCAGACATATGAAGGCTATATTTGAATAGTGATCCAACTCCACTTTTTATAAAAATGAAGTTAGTCTCACTTTCATGTCCATACAAGTCCTTTCTATCTTATTTTCAAACTGATACACCTTCAGCTTATTTCTGCTGCCAACAAAGGGCATTGCAAATCAGACTTCAGCAGTTATTTCTCAGCACTCATTAGATTTAAGGCTCTGCATCTCAAAATGAACAAGAATGGAGTTGGACCACTATTCAAATAAGGACTTCATATCATTATGAATAACTTCCCATGTTTCTTCCAGGCTCATCCGGATCCTCCCACTTCGCCAGCAACAAGCGAAGCGTCTACCAGCCCCAGGAATCTTCCTACAGCTCAAGCTCAAGATCAAACTATCCCCAACAGAACTACGCCCACTCTCAGCAACACGCTCAGAGCACAGCCCAGACCCATGGCCGCGAGATGAAATACACCGTCAAGGACCCACAGAACAGGGGCACCACCCACGTCACAGAGACCCACGTCGTCAGCAACAGACAAATGCATGGCGCTGAAGCCGAGGCTGCCATGAAGAAGCTCATGGGATCCATGGGACCCAGCTCTGACGGTGGATTCAACGACTTCGTGAAGGGAATGGGCCTGCCTTTCTACTAAGCCGCTTTCGGACGACATTTTGATAATTTATTTATTTAATCGTATTTATCCAGTATATAACTCATCTTTTTTGTCCGTGCTGAGGGTCATTTTTTTATAGGAAAAAAATGTTTGTTTTATCTGTTATTGTAATTTTGATACTCTTTGGTATTTTTAATATCATTGATATGTATCTAAAAGATGAATTGCAAGATGAAAAAGGAAAAAAGTGTGGTGTGTGTGCTTTTTTTGTAAACTACCTTACACTTCTGAGACACAAAATGACGAAAAATACATATTTTTTATGACAGATTGTGGACACCTGGAAAATTCACTTTCACTGAAAATCAGATCTTATTTTTAAACAAACACAGTAATATATATGATATAATTCTTTTTCGAAACAGTATAAAAACAATCTTGATATGACAAGTGTTGTTGTCACAGATAATAGTTATTAATATTGGATGTACAAATAATTTAACTAATAATGACTGATTTCGAATATAATTTATTAAAATTTTGAATTATTACGTGAAATGAATTTATTTCAAAACTAAAGTAAAATATATAATTTAATTTTGGATTATCAGATGACATTGCGGGATTCAAACAAGAACAATAATAAATAAATGATAATTATGCTTTCTCGATTTTGAGAAATTTTTAATTAGTGTACATCTTAATTTTACATTATTTAACATATAAGAACATTAAAAAAATATTTTAAACAAAAGTTAATTGGAAGAAAACTCTTAGTTTCATGTTTTCAAAATTTATTCAATTTAGTTTTGATCTTTAACTGACTTTTGATACTTAAATCTGAGAACATTATACTTTTCTTTAGTCATTTATTTGTATTATCTTCAACATATTAATTTATTTCAGCCGGCAAATTATACTGTTCAGAACTATCTGTTACTTCATAACAAAAATGAAAGTATCAGCTAAGATAATGAAAATATTTTCCCAGCTTCAAATTTCAATTGTACCAAGAGATATTAAATAAAATAAAAGCTTTAAAATCATCAGAAATTAACAACTTTCTGAAAAAACAGCTTTATTATGATTTGAATACATTCAACATTGCGTATTAAAATATAAGAAATGTATTTAAGCAGCTAAAAACAAAGAAATTTCTCAGGAACCACACAAATTAAGTGAAAATAAATATTTTGTAATTTATTATTTTCCAAATTTTATTTTTCTCATAGAATTTTACTTTTTATGATTTCAAAACAAAATATCGATCATCAAGCACAGTAAATTTCTATAAATTAACGCTTTTTTTAAAAATCTTGATTTTACTCAAAATTTTAAATTTTATGGTGCATTTAAAAATTAAAACGATAAAACAATATTAAGTTTCTTTTAAAATTTATCACATTTTATATGCATGCAACGAGGTTTAGTAGAACTGATAGATATACAAAATGTAATCTTTATTTGTCTAGTTATATTATATATCACATAATGTCGTTTAGTTTCTGAATTCTGCTCTGGATTAGTAACTACGACTACTTTAAATTTCATTCCAGTTAAATTTACCCTGAATTGGTCTATAATAGACTACTGAAAAAAAATATATATATTCTTAATGATTGTTCCATAAGAATCAAAGCATACAATAAATTTTAACTCAGAAAATTTCTTTAATCTTATAATTGGCGTACTTACTGTATAAGATAAAAATGTATACTTGATAAGATGTACCTCCTTTACCATTGATTATTATATATTTTCTGATTTTAAGAGATATTATCATTTATGTTGCGAATGAAGTTACTGGTGCTGTAAGTTTTAATTAGCGATCCGTAAAACAAAAATTATGCCGTAAATCTTTGTTTTAAGGAAATATAAAAGAGAAACTAAATTTTTGTGTGAAAAGTATGTGAAGGTATGCACAACAATCTAAGTTATAGTACACTTTTAAGTGTTTTTTTTTTTTTTTAAAGATTGGGAGTTTATAGTTCAACTGGGAGAAACGTGTATCATGTTCTAAAATCAAGGATCAAATGACAGAAAAACGAACAGAACAAACGGACATAATACCACTGACTCAAACCACCTGTTCCTGACCGGCTTGTTTTATAGTATACATAGAACCGCATTGGTAGTTTATTTTATTCATTTATTTATTTTTACAAACAGATTGTATAGGAATGAAATTTGAGCGTTCATTTTTAAGCGAGGAATTCCACAGTTTGTATGGAAATCTCGTAAGCTTGGCATCATTTGGCGAAAAATTTTTGTGCTGCACTAAATGACATTTTGCTAATGAGATATTTAGGAAAAGTGCATTTCCCACAATTTTAAAATTCGGCCTGATAATCAACACTTTAAATCAATATTCCACATTCAACTGATAAGGTAATTAGCAAACGAACAGTGATAGAATATTCTAATATAAAAGATATTTAATAAAGTATGAAAAATAAATGAAAAATCAGCTAAAATATTTGCAAAAAATCAAGAATTTATTGATCAGTTTTAAAAAATAGGTCAAAATTTAAATACTTAATAAAAATTTGAAATGCAAAATGTTGTGGCGAAGCAATATATTCAAAATGCATGAATTGCATGGACAAAAAACTAAAAACCTCAGAAGAGCAGATGAGAAACCATTTTTAAAATGTAATCGCCAAATTTGTCACCATAAAAAATCTGACACAGAATAAGGGGCTTGTCTCATTTTGACAGTGAAGATTATTTTGACTATATCTTAGATATAGTTTTAGCGCAAAAATTTCTACACATATCTTATTTCTATATATAGTAGGCTATTCTTTTTAATTTAGGGGAAAAGTATTATGAATTTACATTGAATAATGCAATGAGTCTAAAATATTTTATAAAAATCAGCTGTTTTCTTTAAGATATCCAATTCTGATCACGATAAAAATTTGAGTGAATAAAAATGTTTAAAGAAATTTCGCTCTGCTATATACAACATGACTTAGGCTTAATGATTTTAAGCATACTTTAATAATAAATGTTAACTAAATCATTTTTTAAGATATTGAATGGTAAGAGGCTTCTTGAATTTCAATTGAAATATATTTCTTACAAAATACATGATTTAAATTCCATTTACCATAACCATTGAAATTCCATTTACTATAACCAATGAAAACATAATCCAGTTCTTTACATTAAATAGAAACTTCTAGTTATGCGCCAAAACAATATTAATAATGACAAAAACAACACCACAAGAGCATGTGATTTATACATTTTTTTGGCAACATTACACAAAAAAGCAAGAACTGGGGTGGTATCTATATAGGGTCATCCATAATGAAAGTAATTATAACTGGTTAGCATTTGAGAAAATAAGAAAACCCAACGTACAGTTGTGATATATCTATTAATGAAAAATAATTTATTCTTTAAAAAAGTAGTGCCTTTCCGTAAATAATTTGTGTTACAAAATAAGATTTTTTCTGCTAGAATATTCTTCTAAAATTCTTCTCACTTTAAAAGAGAAATTAATTTTTAAAGAGAAAATACGCAATGTGTTTTATTAAAATATTCAAAATTCTTTTACATGACTCTTACTTGAAATTTTGATTAACCAAGAAAATTGTTTATTTCCCTATTCAGGAAACAATTTAGTCAATGATTATAAAACACAAAATAAAATTAAATGAAATATTTAACATACATACTGAAGTATACAAGAGTATCCTAAAGTGCACTACATCCTTTAAAATTGTTTACGACCATTAAGATTTTCTAATGAACTTTAAAACTTTCTAGAATATTTTAAAACCCATAAAAATGTTCTGGAGCTTGAAATTTTACAACCTCATCTCTTTGCCATGTCAGATCCACCGAGAACTTCCGAGAAAGTTTTAAAACCCTTAGAATTCACGACAACTTTCTAGATGCTTTTAGAACTTTCTAGTGACATATGCACTTATAATCACACGAGGCTTAATGTCTGATGAGGACTAATTTGTGAAAAGGATTTATGTGCCATTTTAAATCTCGGGATATATTCGCTTAGAGTATTTTGTGGTCTGTTTTGCCGACACTTAGTTCACATCTGCGAGTGATGTTGAATCCATTTTCAATTTTTGGATGAATGCTGTTTTTCTGCAATATCACTTTTATGACCAAGATATCGATTTCGGGAAAAAGTACCTCGATCCGATGAGAAACTGGGTGAATTTGAAACACTTTCTTCCTCTTTCGCCATTTCCTAGTTTCTATGCAAAAGGTATGCTCTTTCCCCGATATCCTGATCATGGCCAAAGGAGAACAATACACATTTTCAATATTTTTAGACTTAAGCAATCGTAAAGCAACTTTTCCTTCCAAATTACAAACAAAATAAACAAGTACACATAACACGGTGTCATCCTCATCTTAATGGGATGTCAAGAACATGATCCCAAAGAACACGTGTTGGCATGTATAGAGGAAGAGACAGGAGAAAAACTTTCTTTTTTCAGGCTAGACTGAATGTTTTATTCATAACTACTCCTTCTCATTGTAACTCTTCAGAGGATGACTTAGTTGTTAAGGCCAATCCAAGGTCTGCTGCATTCGAAAAGCAAACACCAAATAAAACACACCTGTTAATGGTCCCTGCAAAAGAATGAAAACTTCTTGAAAAGACAAGAAGGAAATAGAAACTTACAATTCCTGAAGACATAGGAGGAAAAATTACAAGAGAAATGCACCCATACTAATGTTTATTAACCTATGATATATTTTTGTAAGAATCTAAATAAAGAAAAGACACTTATGATGGAAAATTAAAATTATCTTGGACTTTTCTTATCTAGGAACACGCATGCTTATAGAACTCATCTTTTAAAATTTTTTTCTAAATATACACTTAGTTCCTTTTCATTACCATGTTTCGGCGTCCAATAATATAATTCACAGAATTACATTAGTTGCACAGTCGAACAGAAAAGTTGGGTACCTGACCATTGATTGGTTATAAATTATTAATTCAAGTTATTGCCCAGAAAGACATTTATTTTTAATAATTTATTAAAAATTTAAAACTATGAAGAGTTTGAAAATTGGATCAAACAATTTCTCATTGTTTTGAGGAGTAATTTTTCTGAACTCTTAAAATATATATAGATAGATGACTCTTGATTCGTTAGTAATTCTTAAAAAAAAATAAGCATTGATATTCGGTAAATAAGAGCTACGGCATCTATTAGGTTTGATTTGGAGAGCTACGGTCAACTTAGTGCTACACGAGGGCTAATTAGACCGGGACCTACTGCTTAAAGCCGAGGCATTGATTAGGAGCTATCCATGTGATGTTCGCATTTTAGTTTGATGTTACCCCAAATCTAACAGTCTATGTCATTTTTTTTGCGTTAATAAAAGTCAATGTTTTAAGGAAGGTAATATTAAACTCTTTTCGCATTCTTACAAATATATTGCAAATGATCCCAATTTTCTTTGCTATCAACCACTCCTACTTGTGACGAAACAGCTACTCCCATGGTCACCAATGCACATACTTCCAGCGAGCATGCTATTTTTCCTATTTTGGTAACATGAACTTCAGAATATAAACAATTCATTCTTTGCACAGACTAGGTTTTAATTTAACATTCTTATCATTTCTTTAGTCAGGAAATGCCGTGGCTCTCTGAGCTGGCATTTATACATCACACTTCTTAATTTTTCTTTTTTTCCCATTTTTTAAATTAATTTATTGTTTGTTTTTCAATTTATTATGCACACGTAACACAAAAACAACACTAAGCGCCGAACACTTTTTTTTGGTATAAAAAATGGAAACAAAAGTCTAATAGCTTCTGGATGTGTCCTTTAGCAGACAAATCGCTTTTACAAAAGACAGAGATCCCAGTTTTCCTTGAGAAAATCTTCCTTGTTTTCCACGTTTAAGTACCACGTGAAGAGACTTTCGAAATGCTAAAATATGGGAGTTTTAAGCATCAATCACATTCTTGAAGGAATTCTCCTTCTTGCAAAAGACGCTGCAAATGGTCAACTAAATGAAATAACTCCAAAATAAGCGGTGCAGTATGTAATGAGCGTTCCTAAATTTCTTAGATTTTTAGTAAGTGGAAAATGTTGAAATAAAAACAAGATAATGTGTGAAAAAATAAACTTTTATTAATTTGCTACATAGCAACAGAATTCTAAATCTAACTGTGAATTAATTCTAATTTTAAAATTATAGCCTTGGAAAGGTTCAACAAAGAAAAGACAGCTCCCTGAAAGGCAATACCTTATAGAACATTTGCTAATTTCTGGGATTTGTAGAAAATATTTATATCAAATAAAAACTGACAAAATTAGTATAAAAAACAAATTTTAAATGCCCTGCTGCCCAGTAACAAAATAAATTTTCATACTATAATTATAGTTCGGTTATTATGACTGTTTGATAAAAATTATAATGTTCGGGAATCACGCTATAACTTGAAGTTTAACATCAACCGAAATTTTCCAAATGCTTATGTGAAATGTTCAACATTAATTGCAATCCTTTCCTGCTTACAGTTTGTACCTTCTATATCGTTACAAAATACGGGGTATAATTTTACAAAGAAATTTTACAAAATACAGAGTATAATTTTAGAATAATACAGATTTTTTTGCACAGAACATGATAAATTTTTTTTTAATTTGAAAGTAACAACTTACTTGATTTTACGCCATAAGAGTTAGCAAATATACAACATCACTGCTACTTATTTTTCTCTATTAATCTGATGTTTTTATACTTATATAAAAAATGTAACTTAAAAATCTGTTTTTTACTGTAATTACAGGGTCACTTACATAGTTTTTTAGTGTACTTACAGAGACACTGGCATTTGATACACAATGTTTTTATGTATTATTATGAAATCAAATAAATACTGAACACTGAGGGTTGCAATAGTTCAAAATCTATACTCTTTGCTCGGTGCTTTGCAAAGCCCACAGCATGACAGCGCATAAAAATAACGATTCTTATCCGCAATTAGTCATGCACTTTCGTTTTCCAAAATAATATCCAAGTCACATATCCCATATTTGTCACTCTCACTTGCACAAGAAAAATAAATCTCAGCCAGAGTGTCCGATTTCTATATTGGGTCAATCGTGCGACGCTCCCTTATTGACCCAGCGACACCGCCCAAGCATTTGCATATTGGCCTCCTCAATATCGCGTCAATGCAGTGGCAGCGCGCTGCGGTGAACTCCACCCTATTAGTTAGTAGACTCTTGTGTCAGTTACGAGAAAATTATCTCAGATATTTTGAAATGTACAATGTGGTTCAAGGGAGCCATATTATTTTCCGGTGCTGATTTTTGTTATAGATGGCGTCATACAGGATAATAGTGTGATTGTTTATATTGTAATTCATTGAAAACAATTAATTTCGATTCATTCAAGATCACTAATTATTGGCAATGAATTTAAAGTTGACCTGAACCACTTCTAAATATAAATATTGTTAGTGTTGTTAGTGTATGCTTATAATGGTGATTATAATGAGCAAATTTACGTCATGCTTGTGAATATTTAATCCTAGATAGAGGCAATTTTCATTATAAGTGAAGCATAATAAATTAAAATTTTAAACTGTTAACTCAATAAGTTTCTATGGTGAAAAGTTTTCCGTCAAATAGTTTGCCCAAACAACAACAGTTTTAGAAATTTCGCCGACATGACTGAAACAACTCTAATCAAACAGTGGCTTAATACTATCAGTATAATCATTAAGTCAATTGAAACTCTTATTGAACTGATCTTTTCTTCATATTTCCAACTATACCCTCACTCTTAAGTGATTGATGCTCGTAAAGATCAATTAACACGTAGTTTATACTCTCTGTAGCATCCGTTCTAATTTGTAGTTTGTTAGTTTATCTGCTGAGAACCACAATATTTTCCATAGGAGTATTCAGTATTTAATCCTATATTTATTATGAAAGTCAATGAAATCATGATTCTTGACAAATATTTACAGGATAAATTCCTTATGCACTGATAAAAGATTCCAATACTTCCAATAAGGGAGTATCCATTATACGCCCATATTTATTAAGGAAGCCAATGAAATCACGACGCTTGACAAATATTTACAGGATATATGCCTAATGTGTTAATAAAATAAGTTTATATACTTTTATTGTTAAATAAGTTTTTTTTCTTTGTAACATAAGAATTGTATTCTCAAAATTCTTGTGGAGAAACAATAAACTGAAGATAAATGTTTCATCTGTATGTATTATATAATGGCTTTAAGGAGATACTGTTGATCTATGAGATGAAAACACACAGTACAAAACATGATTAAAAATTAAATAAGGAATTTTCTAGGCTCGTTTGAAAAAGGCAATTGTCTGATAGGCCTTAGCTCTATCCTCATTCTCCTTTTTCAAAACGGAAAGATTCAAAATTTTTCATTTGAAATAAAACTTTTTTTGATCAGAATAAAATCAATGTAAGTGATACACAAGAATAAATTGGTTTTGAAGATGAACTACGTTAGGAGCGATTCGCTGACTCTTCCTACTGTTTGTTTAAACTCAAATTAAGCTTGAAATGAACACAAATCTTCATAAAATCCGCAGCAAAAATTAATTAAATATCTAAACACAATAAGAATGCAAACACAGAAAGAAACAATTACTTAAATAAGCAATTGAAAGAAGAAAGTAAATATCGTCATACGACCTCGGTTGAACTAAAATAATAATGTCTAGCCAAAGAGAGTGAAAAATAATGTTTCAAAATCAATAATTCTTTTAAAGGCTCTACAGATTAATTAAGAAAGCATATAAAATTCAAGGAAGAAATAAATTTATGTCTAACACACATAATAAGACTTTTAATGTGAGATCTTTCTTACATTTTTGGAGATAGTTAAGGAAAACTTATATAACATACAATTAAAATGCAATTAAAAATCAAATCCGAAATTTTCTGAACTGAAAAATTGATCGCCTTTGCTTATCCTCATTCTAATTCCCGAAAACGGAAAAATTCAAGAATTTTCATTTCACCTTAAACGTTTGTTTATCTGGATAAAATGAAAATACAGCGAAACACAAAGATTGATTCCTAATACGGATTAAATGAATAAACTGTTTGAGATACCTTTCAGTGACTGTGTCTTCCCTTAGTTCAGCCAGGTGATGGCCGAATGGCTAGGGCGCTGGCATTCGGTTCAGATCCTGTGGGTTCGAGTTCCACAGTTGGCATGGTGTTTGTAGCCGCTCGGAATCGGCTTTAAATTGTAGGTCCCGGTCTAATTAGCCCCCGTGTCGCAAAAAGTTGACCGTAGCGCTCCAAACCAAACCTTAGTTCAGACTTTGCTTAACAGTAACACACTGTTTCTTAAAATTAACAATAAAAACCCATTAGTTATATTATTTAGTTATGTACGAGTACAAAAAAGATGTAAACACTAAGAAGTACACAAAAATATTGATGTAAAGACAAAACAGATGTTACTTCTTTAATAAGCAATTTAATTGGAGAAGTAATTCACTTTATACTACTTCAGTTGAACTAAATTAATGCTTAACCAAAGAGCACGAGGCATTATTATTTTTAAATCAATACCGTTTCAAAATGTAATTCAAAATTTCAAAGTGTATTATAAAACATTAATGAGTTATCAGATGGGTAGAATAGTAAAACAATAATAGTTAATTCAAATTTTAATGTTGGAGGATGGGTAAGATTATACGGTAAACGACCAGCTAGTTAATAAACAGGGGAATTCAATAAAAATTAAAAAATACTTGATGTTAAGAATATATAACGGAAAACTTTTCCTTTATAATATATTTGAATCAATGTGTTTCTGTTTTGATTATAAGAACAGTTTTGTATAAGTAATACAAACTTTTTTAAGCTTTTGGTGTGTACAAACGTATATCATTCCTGCTAAGTCATAACACCATTATTTAAAGAATGTAAAAATAGATCATCTGCATAAATAGTCAAACGTGGAATTTCCCCAATTCGAAACTTGCTTCTATTCTTACAAAATATAATGCTGCTCGTAATTTAACTATATGACTTTGACTGTCTCCGAAAAAAAAAAAAAAATCTCTGTACCTTTTAAAAGAAAACAAAAGATAGTATCACGTAGATAAACCACAACACGCCACCTTCTTAATCATTCATCTCACGTGAAAACATCAGGTTGAAAGTGCTTCCTTATTCATACTTGTGGTATAAATTTAGTTTTCCTATAGCCTTGCTTTTCATTTTCGACGCTCAATTTACCTTCTACTTAGAGTAATGACGGCTCCTGGCGTCTGATGAGTAGAGTGACATATCGAATGACTCACGAATAACGAAAATAATAGTCTACGTTGAGAGTAGATTATGCGAAAACTTTCCTTTATACTATAAAACCCTGAAAATAAACGATAGACTTATTTTCAGGTTTTGCATAATCTCCAGAATACGTCAAATTTAGACATCTAAACCAGTGGTTCCCAACCGGTGATCCGCGAGAGCCTCGGGAGTGGTCCGGCACCACATATAAAAAAGTTGCACAAACAAAAAAAAAATGGCGATTTTGAAAGCAATTTTCATTGAACTAGATGGGCCGAATATATCCGATGACTATCAGGTCTTGAATAAACATTTCTTAAAAGTGTAACATAATTAGTTTATAATTAAAATATGACACAAAAAATTTTTCATAACCTATGCATGTTTAAATGTTAGGGTAATGTTAGGGTAACCTATGTATGTTTAAATGATTTAGGCTATCTAATTCTAAAGATTAAAAACAATGTTGAAACAAAAAGTGAGTACGTTAATCCTGTATCCCTTTTGCCTGAGGGATATTCTATACCCCCATACCCTCCCGGAAGGTCCCCCCCCCCTCACGTCGGTGTGTGTGAAGGAGGGGGGGGGGTCCGCACATGGTTCAATTTCTGGCTTAGTGGTCCGCAAACTTCTACGGACTGGGAACCACTGATCTAAATTAAGAGTAACTATGTATATACTAAGAACAGTAGTGTCTGGATTGAACGAAATTCCACCCATTCTACTTAAAATTCGTAAAAAGGAAATTCAATTACCTGAAATCAGTTCCCTTGCTATAACCTATTAAACCCTGATGATAAAGGATAGACTTCTCTTCAAATTATGTTAAATTTAGACTTCTAAACTAAGAGTAACTATATACTAAAAATAGTAGTGTTTGGATTGAACGAAACTCCCCCCATTCTACTTAAAATTCGCAAAAAGAAAATTCAATTATCTGAAATTAGTTCCCATTTTAAGAACTGTTAAACCCTGAAGATAAACAATAGACTTTTTTCCAGAATTTGTCAAATTTCGTTACCTAAATTAAGAAGCACTATATACTAAGAACAGCTCATTCTGGATTTAAAGAAATCGCTCCCGTTCTACTTAAAATTTGTAAAAAGGAAGTTCGATAGCCTGAAAATTGTTCCCTTTCTAAAAAAGTAATCCGTGTAAAAAAAATAGAGATTAAAAACTGATCTACTATTTAGAGTATAATTAGGTAATGTTTGTCAAAGTAAGTTGTATGTGTGTCAGGTGAGTGAAAATGAGTTTACAGCTGAAGAAAAAAACAGATGAAATAATAAATATTAAGTGAGAAAAAATTCTCCGATTAATCATATTATATGTTAATACTGTATGACAAACGAAACAAAATAGTTCATGATTAAATTTAAAGAAGGAAACGAAGTCTCATAATAATACAGGTGATTTTTAAAATTTTCATGAAAAATGAGTTCTTTAGATTCTCATGTGTGACAGTCCAAATTCATATCTAAACGGAGAGAAAAATCCGTAACTCAGCTTTGAACAGGTTTCGTTTAAAAGGAGTTTAGTAACTAAACATTTAGAAATATTTGCAAAGAGAGAAACGCTTTATTGGAACTGTAATCACAGTTTCATATAATAGTACACTTTAATATCTAGAAAAAAATTTTATTAATAGAAGGATTAATTTTTACATGCAATTTGGAATAACAGTCGCTTGACAAATTTTGAATAAAATACTAAAAGGGAAATATAATGGAGATAACAGTATGATGAATGTAGTTTTCAACTAACGAAATATTTCTTAAAAATCGTGCTACGGTGGACTTTAGTGTAATCAGTAGATGTAAAATTTACAATTGTAGTGATATCGTCAGAGCAAAACTTTATGTTAGAGATAGAAAAATGACAAAAAATTATATATATTCCCTATGTAACAAATTTTAATAATGAAGAAAGTCAAAAAGAGGAAAATCAAAATTTTAGTTTCCAAGATAATCTTTTGATAATTGTATCCACGTTGGAAAACTAGTGTCCGAATGTAAATCGTAGAAACATTTCTATATTAGAACTGGGTGAGAATGTGAAGGCAGAGGTTACACGGCACCTTCAAGCATCTCTTGCAATGCTAATACTTCTGTTTTCGCATCTAATAGTTTTTGCTTTTTTAATAATGAAGCGGGCAAGTTGTCTTTTGACATTTTCCCGAAATGGACCATCAGCGAAAGACTGGTTGATTTCAATGAGGGCACAGTATAGTGAACAAACTCCACCTCCTGGTGCCACCATACTTTTGATCGAGCAACCCCCCAGGGGCAACATTTGGATGGTTCTTACCTTCCCCCTCCCACGGAACACATGGAAGGCTATCTAAGGGTGAAAATGATGAGAATCTGCAGACAGAGATCACAGGGTATCTTCAATTATCTTTTCAAATAATTTTTTTCCTGCACTGAAAAATCAGTGCATTAAAAGTAAATCTTAAAATAATTGCTATTTTTGAAGACGAAATGTATGAGAATGTGAAGGAGGAGACTACATAGTATATTAAGACGTTTGTACAACACTGAAATTGATGTAAACGAGGATGAAATGGATAAAAATCTGGAGTAAGAGATTGCAGGAAGTTTTCAAGCCCATGTTTTGAAACCATAAAACTGGCGCTTGAAAGTAAATAATTGCTACATCTCAAGATTAACTGGATGAGTGAAGGAGAAGATTACTGGCACCTTCAGGCATCTGTAAATTAGTAACATTGCTGTAAACGAGGGTAAAATGGATGAGAATCTGAAGGTGGATGCAGGACATTTTAAGGCATCTGTATCCTAGCTGCATCAAAAGTAAATCCTTGAAGCACTGCTGTGTCTAGTGGTAACTAGGAGGAGAATCTGAAACAAGCGATTTTGGGACATCATGCATCTGTATCCAAGCTCTAAACTTGTATCCGACAATAAATCATGAAAAGAAAAACCCACCAAGAAAATGGTTAAACAGTGGGAAAAGTTAATGGATAAGATTACCTTGAATATTTTAAAAGACAATACATCCCTGGGCAAAAGAACCTACATTGCACAAAAACCCGACTATCATTACAGCCGAGCCCCTTAATGATGGCAGTCTAACTAGCCAGGAAGATCCAACCAGTGAATGAGGTAGCTTAGTCAGTTTGCGTGGACAGAAGCAATTGTAGGTAGTTAGAGCTAGGTGTGAGAGAGTGGAATTTAACGTTAGGGCGTGTAGGGTTGAAGCGAGTATCATTTTCATAAAGCTTTCTCAAAGTTTGCATTGAAGGGAATCAAAGCTTAATCCATAGCTCCTAGAAACGTTCTTAAAGGACCTGACCAACAAAGGGGAACAGAGTTCGGACGACAAAAGTATTTACGTTGCAGAGATTATGGCAAAAAGATCGGTTACATCACTAACAGTCTCTATAATGTCAAGTCTCTCACTTTTTCCTCTTATTTTCTGGAAATGGCTGAATAGCTGGGAAAAAGGAAAAAGAGAGTAACTCATAAACTATATATGAGTATACACGCACACACACACACACACACACATATATATATATATACAATACCGTGATTTTCTTACTTCCTTTTTTCTAAATGAAAAATCCTTCACATTCCTGAATTGTGTGCTTACTAGTAAAAATATAACAGTTAAAGTATCCATTCATTTGCAAGAATACCTTAAACTTGAAAAATTACTTCTTTTCCTGAAATGTTTTAACTGTTTCAAAGCTTAAACAAAAAGTCAAGTCATATTTTTTTTTTAAAAATCATTATAACCGCATTTATGGAGGAATTTATATTGTGGAGCATTTTCCCTATCAGTGCAAATGTATTTAAGAACTTTGCATAAAAACTATGAAAAAAGTGTATTTAAAACATATATTTATTTTTATAGCATTTTTATTTTATAACATACACGGTACGACTTTCTTACTAATTATAAGCTTAATCTAGTTTTGAGAAAATCAGCTTTAAAAATTACCATTTTTTTTGAACAAAATTATATTTAAAAATGTGTTATTTCTTAAGTAAGTTTTTTTCTTGAAAAATCCGAGAACGAGGATTATGTCATTAAATTTTATTTCTGTTTACGACAACAGATGGCGCTAAATTCATGGCTTAGGCTCCCTTACTTTGCTTTCGATTAGCTCACCGAGTTTTGAGGTCGCAAAACAATTGAAAAAATGAATTGTCCTTTGTTAAATGTGGACTTGAATTCAAAGAGAAAAGAGGAGGAAAAAGTTGTGGAGTATTTCAGCTAATCAAGGTGTTTCATCTTACAAGTAACGGAATTTTCTGGAATAACATAAGTTCTTTTATCACCTATTTTTCAATTCCAGGCGACAGATTAATAAATCAGACGACTGCATTTTACAAAGCATATATTTTTGTTATTTTCTGAGCAGTTTGTTTGTCGGTGTACCAGGTTTAGAACAGTAAATTATAAATGAGTCATTTAATTACAGTACGAATCCTTTAGAACAGTAATTATAAATGGGTGAATAGCAAATTATAAATGTTTACATTTTTTATTTACTAGATTATAATAGATAGAAATTTTGTATATGGGAATAAATTCTGACAGCGAATTTGGAGAAATATAATATCTGGTACATTGTTTCTTATTAGTGTTTTACTCTTTAACGTATCCCAAACTTTTACTTTCTTCGTACATTAAACTAAAATCAATAATATTTTTATTGTCTTGATGTATGTAAACAAAATTTCTCCAAAAATAATTTGAAAGGTTTAAATGCAAGGCTTGAGAAACTTAGCGGCACAGATAATTATTATCAACGATGATAATTCCGTAAATGATCAAATATATCTGATTTTTACAAGTGTTTTAATGTAATTTATTTCCCATAAACTAGGTACTGTCAACAATAATATATTTACATATTGTTAATGAACCTACCTACGTTTAAATGGCTGTTTTGGTGCAAACTTTCAAAAACAATTTTTACTACTCTAATTCAAAGACCAATATTTTAGGATTCTAAAGCTGCTTTACTTTTGTTCGTATGATGATTGGATGAGAACTTATGGCCAATTTAATAAACCGAAAACTTTATTAAAAGACCGGAAGTAGCATCTTTAAATGGATTTTCTAGAAAACTCCTTTTTCAGCTACTTTTATAAACAAGAAAGCTAATCATTTAAAAAGTTTTCAATATATTTTAATAAAATTGAATATATTTCAAGTACCGTAAGATGGGGTTACTTTTTGACCGATTTTTTCTGTGCCAGCCGAACAGTTTTTAAAGCAGCCCAAAATAACAATTTCAAAACATTGGCACATCCTTTCCTTGCGTAGTAATGCATTGCGCTAACCCGGATCTTTAATTCCACTGAGAAATTAAAGTTAAAATGTGTCACAAAGTTGCCCCGCCGAGTGGGGGGCTACTTTGTGACATCTGTGTTTTCGCCTTGAAATCCAGGAGGAAAAATTACTTGACACAAAGTTAGACAGCAAAACTCTTATCAAAAGCTTGATACACAATTACATACACCTTTTACAAATATTGGATAGCTTTATCTATATCTTTGGCATCAAAGAGACCTCGGGTGCCCAGTGCAGCCATCAGTTCTTTGAGAAGATGAGGAAATTCGACTTTAGGCACATTCTGCTCCTTCGGGTAGTTTTTACCAGATAGTCAATACTTCTCTCTCTCCAGTAGTATTTTAGAGGACGGAAAAATGCAACAACGAGCAGCTGTAGGAGATGGGTCGACTTTGTGGGTTATTTTGTGACAGTGTCAATGTGTCACAAAGTAACCCCGTCACCTTTCGATATTTAGGTTATGTTCTCATATCTCTCGGAAATATCCCTTCACAAAAGTAGTATTGCTCCATAATCTAATCAACAGATTGACAATAAAAAATAATTACCTGTAGTAGTTGGTTCTATAAAGTGTTAGCCTTAAGCACACGAAGTTTCCGAAGTTTGAGTCAAGGGCTTGACAACAGGTTTGAACAATACACTGGCCAGCGAAGGCAAATGGCGCACAGAAGCTTCGTACACTGGTCACTAGGTGTCTCTGCATGTCGGAAGAGCTGTTGGTGCTGTTCTTTGCCTACCTAGTATTACGGACGCGGAGCAAGATCCGAAATACGAAAAAATTACTATGTGTCACAAAGTTACCCCCGTAGACACAAAGTAACCCCATCTTACGGTAGCTTTTAATGTATTTCAATAGTCTTTTACATATTACTAATTAGGGGTTTTACTACTTTGAAGTTAAAGCCAAGCAATATGTGTTAATCATTCTACGTGTACATGTACTTACAAAAATAAAATAAAAAAACAGTCCTTTTTCACTTTTTTTTTTGGTATATTTAGGTGATTTTTAGTAATATTTTAAGCCTTTTACTTCAGAAAATAGGTAATTGTCACAGCAATATATAGTATAAAATGAAATATATTTTTATGAATTGAGTGTAGGGTCTCCGACGTAAGAACTCATTTGTACTAAAAACTTATAAAATATTCCCTATAATTTGAAATGTTATGAAAATTTTAGAAAAATTATATTTATTTTCATGATTTTTTATCCCATTTGAACTAAAAATATATGTTTTTAATTAGTACTGTATATATTCTTTAAAAAGTGCTCCGAACGTAGGCAGACACCTTAAATATATCACAATTTTCCCATTTTAACTGACATCATAACAGAATTATTGCATCTTTGAAGTGCACCAACAATACGTAAAATGCCATGACGCAAGAGAAGAAAATAAATATTTTTTGAGACAATCAGAAAAGGAGATAGTAATTATAGCGCAGTAGCGTTAGAACAAGACACATTGTTACAGTTCAATGGTATATATGATCAAAAATATCATTTAAGTAAATAAGGAGAGTATTCAGTCAAAACTGAAATGCCTCACACTAGATTTTGTAATTGTAATATTCTCAGTACATACTACTACTGTATTAAAAAAATTAGAATAACGAAGAAAAATGTTTCAAATTATACCGATCCAATTAATTCCAAAGAAATAATAAAATTTGCCGTATTTGAATCAGTAGTATCTATACTTACGCCGTTTACAGGGCATTTAAACCATATAAATACAAAAACAATGCATCAAAGGAATTTTAGTAGACTATAAAATGCACTACAACAAATTTTATCAAAACTTCTACATTAAAAAATTCACAAAATTAGAAGAATATCTATCGTTCTTTAAATTATCAGATACCTTAATTTGAAGTTTTGAAAACAGTCGTATGTTAACCTGTCGTCTAAAACAACCGTAATCAAAGGGGGGGAATTGAATATAATTTAGTTTACTGTTGTACCTCCTAAGCTTTCATTACGGCAATTGCATGATCTGAACTATTATACAAGTGTTTCACTGTCGGATCAAATCATGCCCTCAAGTCAGGTAAAATAGGAATAAGATCTTTATCTGTCTTGCTTAACTGTATAGGTGATCTCTTCCTTTGATGCTGAAGAAAGCTGCATATGTTTTTCAAATTTGAATGGAGATAAATTTACTAAAATTGGACTAGATCCTATTATCCTTAACGAAATTTACGCGCTATTCTGGGAATTAAACCATGGGAAGAAGGAAAATAATGCATTAAATGAACTATTAAAAAAATGTAAAGGAATTATAATAAAAAAATTAAGATGAATCATATAAGGGTCGCCCAAATGAAAGTGGCACTGCCATTATTGCTCCATTATTTTAAGATACGGAAGACTGCGCATGCGCCTGTAGAGGGCTCCAAGTGCTGGGAAAGCATGCCATATCATTAGATTACGACAGATGCTCGTATGATAGTGTAGGAGCAAAGTCAACGGTATCGTTCGTATGATGGATGCCTCCAAACGTTGTCAACGTGCAGTCGTGCAATTTTTATATGACGGAAAATACGAGTGCTGGAGAAATTAATCGTCACATGCAAAATGTGTATGGAACAGAGTATGTCACGCAGATCAGTATTCAGATGATGTAGCGATTTTCGTAACGGACGAAGCAGTACGGAGGACAGGGCACGACCTGGTCAAGCTCGCGTGGTTATCACCCAGGAAGCAATTGCAGCTGTGGACTGTCTCGTGAGCAATAATCGGCAAATCACCACTTGCTAGATAGCGGATGGAATATCTATGAACGAAGGAAGTGTTCACACAATTCTGCATGGTTCCACTGCCAACTCCGGAGTTTCTTCACCCAGGGTATCCATCATCTCGTGGACTTCTGGGACACCTGTTTCAACATCCAAGGCAATCATGTCTAGCCTATGTTCTTTATGTATTTCTTTTTATTTTGTATACTAACTTACAGCAATACCACGATACCATTTGACACACCGACTGTAGTGGCACTTTCATTTGGGCGACCCATATATATAATATTTCTAGAAGGTGATTTTTAATTACGATCCCTTTTTCTCCCTTCATATTTACCTAAAATCGATAAATGAGGTCCCATTTTAAAAATTAGGTTCTCCGGTAATTTACAATTGCACATTGTATCGTTTTTTTAAAATCGAAGTAAAAAATTGACTTTGGGCCCTAGAGTTCTTTCCCTTGATGCGTCGATACGGCACGGCTAAGATGATGTTTCGCTCGGCTACTCGATTGCACCGTCGAATGCAACATACGTTCCACACACTAATCTACATGGAATGTTGAAACCAGTGAGTAGTGTGTAAGGTATACACAAGATTCGATTCACAAGAATCGAACTTTTGAGTGAATTAAAGAAGCTGCTTTAGATATGCTAATTTCGGCATACGCGCTTAGTATAAATACCACGCAGCGTCATTAATGAAAAGGAGAGGTTGTTAAGGTTGAAAAGGTGTTATCCTGCGCTAGTGCTTAGCGGGCCAGAAGTTTACATGGCAGTACTGCTGGTTTGACTTACTGTTCGTGAGTATAAAAATATATTGTTCTTGGAAGCTGTGTTTATACATTCCGTACAAGTAGTACGCATGCTTATTGCTGTAAAAGCCAATTATATGTGCAGCGAATTCAATAAACATTGTTTCATGTATAAACTGTGTTTGCTTCAAATTCAAATAGAGTGCCACTTCAAATTATATACACCCAAGTCTGGGTAGAAGTGAGCATAGAAACTCTATACTGGCGCCCGAAATTATATATACCCTGGTAGTTAGCGTTACATTTGTAACGAACAACATAATTGAAATTAAAAACTGTGTACTGTGTACTTATATTGATAAAATTGTTGCAAGTACTTATATACTATTTAAAAATGAGTGTTGTAGAACAAAATCCTGCTGGAAATTTTCCTCGGGTAATTATGGTTCAGCATTTTGCGCCATTCGAAGCCACCTTCAATGGCGGCCCCTCAAGCCAATTCCTAAAGAAAATTGAGCATTACTTTCAGCAACAATGCACCCCAGAGGGGGATAAACTTAAAATTGCTCTAGCCGCTTTAAGAGGTAGTGCATTTCAGTGGTACACATGCATGCAAAGCAGTAATTTGATTTTTGACTATTTGTCATTCAAGCAACAGTTTCTTAGTGTTTTTCCAAAGACCTTTAATCAAAGTGAAATTTAAGCGGAAATTTATTCGCTAAGGCAACGTGAAGGTCAGTCTGCATTAGATTTTGCTATGGAAAAGATTTCCAAGTGTGAGGAATATTTAGAAGGGGTGACGGAAGCGATATTCTTAAAAATAGTTATCCAACGTTTGAAGCCAAGTGTTCAAGATTTTTTAGATAATCAAACAATTACAAGCAAGGTTACCCTCCTTCAAGCTTTAGCTAAGCATTACAATAGGCATTTCTTCGCTACCCCCTATCCTAATTCAGGTACGAGAGATTTTATACACCCCAGCCAAAATTTTTCGCGAGTTTCAAATCGACATCGTGGACGGCATGATAGTAAAGCCCAACGTTATAGTAACATTAGAGCGCTTACATTAAAAAATGTGCAACTACCTTATGTGCACTTGCAAATTGATTCAATTCCCATAACAACTTTACTTGATACCGGCAGCGAAAGGTCGTACATGTCAGAAAAGTACTTCAAATCGCATTACGACATGAAGCGCTTAAACACACATAATAAATTACGAACAATTTCAGCTCAAGGGGAAGAATGTCAAATATTAGGCTCATTATTGACACACATTAGTATACAATCCCAAAAAAACAACCTTGTTTTTCATGTAATGCGAAATATGCAACAGGAGGTTATCCTAGGGATTGATTTTTGCTACTCGTGTAATGTAGCACTAAATTTCAAGCAGAATTCTATCTCGGTGCAGATGCACCAACAGTCCAAAGAAGCTGTGCTGCCCGTTCCGGTTGACTTGTCGAAAACGGACTTAAAAGAAAACGAAAAAGTTCGTTTACAGACTACTTTAAACAAATTTGCCGAGGTATTTTCAGACAAGCCAGGTATTACTCACGTTACAACTCACAAAATTGATACGGGAGCATAGGCGTAGCGTCGGGGGGGCACGGGGGGGCACGTGCCCCCCCAACTGAACTCGAAATTTATTAAAACTTAATAGAGTTCAGTTAAAATCGGAAAATTGTAGAAAACTTTAAAGAAAGTTGGGTTTTTTCCCGCTTTTTCAAACTGTGAAACTGAATATTCCGATTATGTCTTTAGCCTTAACATAGATTTTAACAATGATATGATCCATAACAAAAATTCGATGCTATATTTTTACCTCGGCTAAAAATCCTTTGCGTTCAGACCACACTCTTTACCCCCTTGGGGTCGTTGAACTTACTCCCCCGCACCCCTTGAAGGAATGCGCTACAAAGGGTCGCTATCAGTGTTCCTGGAAACACGAAGCAGGCGCTGGGTGGAGAATTTTAATGGTCTAGCGGCTGGCCTAGACCATACCACTTTCTATATCCACCTCTACCAGTCAGTAATTCTTTGTGTGTTGGTTTCAATTCTTTGTTTTCGTGCACGCTTTATCAAATCATTGTTTTTGTGCGTTTGAAAATGTCAAAACAGAAATCAGTACTTTCTTTTTTCAAAACAGTCGATAGCTCGAATAAAAAAATTGATTTGTTAAACCAAGAAAAAAATCTAGAAGCAAGTAGTGACAGTAACATTAATAAATGTGCCAAGTCCAACTAGGGTGATAATCAGCTGATGCCGATACCATCTTGTTCAACAAATCTCGATGTGGAGGAAAAATGGCCTAGGCCTATGGACGTGGTGGAAAGTAGTGGTAGAGATCCTGCTCTGGGTCTACAATCAGCGGATATTTCTAGGGGTCCATTCCAGCCTGTTGATTGTTTCAAGGTAAGCAAAATACAGTTAAAATCTAGACAGTTTAGAAACACGTGGTATTCTGAATTTGGTTGTGTTGAATACAGCCCCATTTTGGATGCTGCATTTTGTTTCTCTTGTCGTATTTTTTGCAAAGATAAAACAGGGCGTGGAGAGGAGTCATTTACTAAAATTGGGGTGACAAACTGGAAAAAAGCATTGGAAAAATTTAGAAAACACGAAAAAAGTGATATGCATCTAAAATCTACCGAATTTCTTAAAGAATACCGAAAATCTGGCAAAACAGTTGCAGACTCTTTGTCTTCAGCACACACTAAAAAAGTTAAAGAAAATCGAAAATATGTAAAATTCATTATTGAAACTATTTTGTTCCTTGGAAAACAAGGTCTTCCCCTAAGAGGACATTGTGAGGGTTCGGTGTCTTTAAATAGAGGTAATTTTCAGGAGCTACTTGACCTTAGGTCAAAAGATAAACGAGAAGATATAATAGCACTGATGAATTCAACAGTTCATTCATACAGGAGTCCCCAGATACAGAATGAAATTATAGATTGTATAAAAAGTGAAATGATACAATATATCGTGAAAGAGTTAGAAGAGGTTACGGCCTATTCTATAATTTGTGACGAAACAACAGATGTTTCCACTCGTGAGCAAGTGAGCATATGCATTCACTACATCACTAACAATGACGAAAATGTCCGAATTAAAGAGAGATTTCTGGGCTTTGTTGATGTTGCAGAAACAACAGGTCAAAAATTACATTCGGTTATTAAAGGGTATATACAGCAAATTGGGATAAATCTTAATAAAATGCGTGGTCAGGCGTATGATGGTGCTAGTCAAATGAGTGGAAAGTTCAATGGCGTAGCTGCAAGGTTTCAGGAAGAAGAGCCTAGGGAATTATACACTCATTGTCATGCCCATTTGTTGGATCTTGCTGTTATGCGGTTTTGTGAAGAAGTAAGACAGTTGCAAAATTGTTTGTCCATAATAAATTCTCTGTATAATATTATCAATGCTTCTGCCAAGAGGTTTTCCATTTTTGAATCTATATGTAAACAAAATGAAGAGGCTAAAAGTAAAAGGCTGATTAGTTTGTCACAAACAAGATGGACTGTTCGTCACCGTGCTATAAGGGTTATCTTAGAGCAGCTCCCAGAAGTTTTGGAAGCAATGGAAGTTGTGGCAAGTGACGCTTCCAATAGAAAGATTGCAGCTGAAGCAGATGGACTAATAAAGCAGGCGAGTAGTTTTGAATTCATCTTCAGCCTTAAACTCATGTACTCATGTACTCTGACTGACATACTGTCGAAAGAGCTTCAAAGTGAAACGTTAGACATTTCCAAACTGTTCAGTAAAGTTGAAGCTGTTATCGACAGTATAAAACTTCAACGAAATGATCAAGGTTTCATTCACTTATGGAACGAAACAGAAGAACTTTGCAAAGTTTTTTCCACCAAAGGCTTGTATGTTGACAGACTCTCCTTGCTTCGAAAACGGAAGAAACCAAAAAGGCTTGAATATAATGATGCGTCTGAATCTTTTTATCATCGCACCTCGGCAGAAGGGCAATGTAAAATAGAAATTTATTTTGCGGGGCTTGACATTGTAGTAAGTAACCTCCAAGCTCGATTTTCTCAGAATGACTACGACAAAATCAATTCCATTATCCAGCTTTTGTTGCATTGGGATAGCTTAGATGAAACTTTTGTTGGGAAAATCCAAACCTTTTATCAGTTGTCTTCAAGTCTTTCCTCACAGCTGAAGTTTTTTCACTGCTTCTCTAAAAAAATTTAAAAAAAAAAAGACAAGAAAATACCAAACATAAATCTGCAAGAGTTGGCACAGTTTTGCACTAAAAACGGCCTGAAAAACAATGTACCTAAAGTGATACATCTCTTAGAAATTGCTCTTTCATGGCCTATCACAACTACGACCGCAGAGAGGTCATTCTCTACCCTGCGAAGGCTCAAAACTTACTTGAGAAGCACGATGAAAGAAGAACACTTAAGTGGACTTGCCATAATGGCAATAGAACATGAACAGACGCAGCTGTACTCGAGTGAAGAAAAACTGGACTTGCTTGTGGAAAAATTTTCAAGGCATTCTGAAAGAAGACTTTTATTAAATTAAAGAGGGCTGTTATGGCCTAGTACGAGACAAAGTTTACCATTGTGTTAAACAGACATTTAAAATACACTGTAAAAACTTGTAGAACTTGCCTAGAATCATTATTTTATATTTTATTTATTAACTTAAGATTTTTCAAAGTTTCAATATTTGTTGTTTAAGAAAAGAGTTTGTAGTAATAAAAGCACTGATTTTGACTAGAAAGTGATTTAACTTTACCATCCCTGTTCTGTGAGTTAACGTAAAATAAAATATTTTTTGTATTTTGAGTTGAGAGCTAATTATAGCAGAGGTGTGATAGGTTTTTTGTTGAATAATTGAAAATCCAATACAGCAATCAAATAACATTTATATTAAAATGAGTTAAGTTTAGGAGATGTTGCTTTCGTAACTTTGTTAAAATGATAAGTTTCACTTAACTTTTTAAGTTGTTTTATTTCACTTTGCTTTTTACCTGTTGAGTACTTTCCGCCGCTAACAACTTAGGCTAACAACTTAGCCCCTAAGGAGAGCTTAGCGGCCGAAAGTACTCAACAGATAAAAGACAAAGGGAAATAAAACATCCTAAAAAAGATAAGTAAAACTTAGACTTTATTGGTTATCATGTTTTACAATATCCTCTCCAAATTCATTAATCATGTTGTAGAAAAGATTTTGGGTCCTCAGATAGCCTAAAAACACGTTTTAGGGCTTTCAATTAAAAAAAAAAAATTATAAACTTTTATAGAAACTTTTTAATTTGATAAATATTGTTTATTGAAATGTTATTTCCTTATTGAATTAAATTTCGACCATTTTTTTATCGTACTATTACAATATTTATATATTATTTTACTATACAATCATTCCTCCGAATACGATTGACTGCTTGGTGAAAGGAAAATGTGTTATCGATATTTTGAAATATCGTCTATATTTTGAAATATCGATATTTTTGTGCCGAAATATCATTGATATCGATATTAATAGCCGATATTATCATCGATACTCATATCGATATTTTTCTTTCGATATTATCATCGATACTCATATCGATATTTTGCTTTCGATATCCCATTCCTAATTCGTGCCCCCCCAAAATTTAGAAGCACGCTACGCCTATGTACGGGAGACAGTACCCCAATTCGTGCCCGCCCATATAGGTACGATACAAACAAGCAGAATGTTATAGACATTCATATTGATAAAATGCTTCGCCAAAATATTATTTCACCGGTCGATAGTCCGTGGGCAAGTCCGGTTGTGTTATGTCGAAAAAAAGGCAACTTGCCTATTACTGATCCCGAAGCCTGGAGATTTGCAGTTGATTACAGGGGGCTGAATAAAGTAACAAAATTCTCTACATATCCTATGCCAATAATTGAGGATATTCTTCATAGTTTAAAGTCATTTAAATACATGACTACTTTAGATTTAACATCCGGGTTTTTCCAAGTACCTATGGCTGCTGAAGACGTTAAAAAAACGGCGTTTATAACAAAAAAAGGCACTTTTGCGTTTCGTCGCATGCCCTTTGGACTCAATGGGGCACCTGGCACATTCCAAAAACTTATGGATATAGTACTAAGGCCTGTTTTAGGAAAGAACGTTGCCGTATACCTCGACGACATAATTATTACGGGGGAAACTTTAACCGAGCACTTAGCTCTTTTACAGGAAGTGCTCTCTCTGATAAAACAGGCTGGCTTAACAATAAATACAAAAAAGTGTCAGTTCGTCCGCAAAGAACTACCGTATTTAGGATTCAAAATTACGCGTCAGGGCGTTCAAACGGATTCATCTAAAATCGACGCTGTAAAAGCGTTTAAAATCCCACAAACGGGAAAACAACTTTCGTCGTTTCTTGGTCTTTGCTCATATTATCGCACATTTATACCTGCATTCTCGGAAGTTGCCGAACCGCTTTACAAATTGCGAAAGAAACGCACTAAATTTACGTGGAGTTCTGAAGCCCAGAACGCCTTCCAAACATTAAAGCAGAAATTGATCCAAGCTCCGGTACTACGCCATCCAGATCACAAGCTACAATTCGTAGTGCAAACGGATGCTTCTAATGTCGGAATCGGCGCTGTACTAATGCAGGAAAACCAACCTATCGCTTTCACATCGCGAACTTTAAATTCCGCAGAACGAAACTATACAACCACTGAAAGGGAATGTTTGGCTATTGTCGTAGCACTCAAAAAATTTCGCTGTTATTTCTCAGAACAGCCGGTTCGGGTTATAACTGACCATGCTGCTTTAACCCGATTATACTCGGGCAAAAATTTTACGCCTCGTGTCATTCGCTGGGCATTAAAGATCCAGGAATACAACTTAATCATTGAGCATCGTCCGGGGAAAGGAAATCTGGTAGCGGATGCTTTAAGCAGAGACCCAGAGGGGGAGTCGATAACTCAATGTGAAATGCTCACTTCTATTGTGCTAGATAATAAAACGCAGTTAAAAGAAGAACTTCGTAAAGACCTGGAATTCGGAGATATAGTTAAATACCTAGGAAACCCCGAACAATTTTCCGGAGTTAATTTGCATGCTATACAGGGTAGAGCACAGAACTATGAACTAGTCGATGATCTCCTTTTTTACAAATCATCCACAAATCGGAATGGTGAAATTCGTCCCGTCATTCCATGTTCAATGAGAACACACATTCTACATACTCTTCACGATTTACCTACAGCCGGCCATATGGGTATTCGAAAAACTTTTTCTCGACTTAATAAGGTGGTTTACTGGCCCCAAATGAGGAAGTGGGTCACCCAGTACGTTCAAAGCTGCGACACTTGTCAGCGTACTAACTACACAAATTACCGCCCCGCGGGTTTTTTACAAAGTATCGTGGCCACGTTCCCTAATGAAATCGTAGGGATAGATTTATTAGGCCCATATCCCCGTAGTGCAAGTGGAAAATACAGGTTCTTACTCGTAATAGTCGACCATTTTTCAAAATGGACCGAAATTATACCCCTGCGTAGAGCCTCAGCCAAAGCAGTTGCTGATGCATTTACACATAATTATGTTTTGCGATATGGTGCCCCTGTAAAAATTATTAGCGATAACGGTGTTCAGTTTGTCAGCGAAGTTTTCACGGACCTGTGTCGCAGGCTTCAAATAAAACATGCAAAAATGGTCACTTATAGACCACAGTCGAATATTGCGGAGCGGGTAAATCGCAATGTAGTTAAAATGATTCGCGCATTTATACAAAACAATCATAAAACATGGGATCAACATATACAGCAGTTTGCGTTTGCATTACGTTCGGCCGTCCACGACTCGACAGCCAAAACACCTGCCGAAGTTTTTCTAGGCAGAAAGATTATCACCCCTTTAGACAGTCTATTCTTCGTACCGGGGCAAGCGCCTCAATTTCAACTAGCTGATATTCAGGAGATGCTTCGCGAGGTCAAACAAGTTAATGACCAGATGCGGAAGCAACAGAAGATATACTACGATAAAAATCGTAGGGAGGAGAAATTTGAAGTTGGGCAATGGGTTTTAAAAGCCACCCACTCACTATCTAACGCCAGTAAAGGCATAGTCGGGACATTTTGCCCGAAATTTCAAGGTCCGTACCAAATAAAAAAGGTAGCAGGCCCAGTGGTTACCTTACAAGAAGGCCAACAGCAAGTTCCCGCAAATATAGACCAGATTAAGAGGTATATAAACCGTGCAGACTATATCCTGTTTTCAAATCAAGTGCAACAAGGTTCACAAGGTTCACAAGATGCTGGACCCTCGGGGGTCACCAACGAAGACCGTCCTCCCCCTACTCACGATTCCGGTGATAACCTGCATGAGGGAAGCAGCTCCACTCCTGCACAGGAACCCCGGTCAGGAGTTAAAAGAAAGATTCCCATGACTTCTCCATCGTCGGCACGTGACTCTCAGCCGTTCGAACATCCACGCAAGCGGGGGAAGCAGACGCAAAGGAAACGAAAGATCTCTGCCGCCCAACAAGATCCTCCTCCCAAGAGACCTCCTGTCCATCGTCAAGCCGGACCAGCGCCTCAGGACCAACGACCTGCTGCACGAAGGATGCCCACACGGTCAACGAACCCCTTTACTAGGACTGCGACCATCAAGAGAGGTTCCACGGATTGGACAGACTGGTGCAAGGAAGTTGCTGCATTCATGAGGAACAAGTCTTGTATCAATTCTCTTATTCTAACTCCCACCCTTTAATAAAACCGAACCAAATTGGTTTGAAGTTCCCCATTGTATATACTGTGTAAACATTTTGAGGGGAAGGAGTGAGCCACTCAAAAAAAAAAGGCATACTGTTGTTTTATAAATTTTTGAAGGGGACATGTAGTGACTAGAAAAAAAATACATACTGCACAATATACCAATTAACCACTAATGTACTAACTTCACAAAAAATAACACATGTACATTATAAATTGGGGGAGAGCAGATACAGTCAAGAAATGTCATGCTGTGCAATTGTGTTGACAATTTTAACTAAAATAAGTTTTTTAGGGCGCAGTTGGCCAGCCCAGTATCCGCAACTCTGCAAATCCACTGTGTGATGGTGTCACCTGGACCCTTCGGGGTTAGTTTTGTAAAATGGTAGTGGCGTTTTTCCCCCACACAACGTGTGGAAGGTTTTTTGGCTTTGCCACCCATTATGTAAAAAGTCAGACCAGCACGCGTTTTCAATTAGTTAACTGAAGCCGTTCAGACCTCAGTTACCTAATTTTTTTTTTCGAGGGAGGCCAGTGTAAGGTATACACAAGATTCGATTCACAAGAATCGAACTTTTGAGTGAATTAAAGAAGCTGCTTTAGATATGCTAATTTCGGCATACGCGCTTAGTATAAATACCACGCAGCGTCATTAATGAAAAGGAGAGGTTGTTAAGGTTGAAAAGGTGTTATCCTGCGCTAGTGCTTAGCGGGCCAGAAGTTTACATGGCAGTACTGCTGGTTTGACTTACTGTTCGTGAGTATAAAAATATATTGTTCTTGGAAGCTGTGTTTATACATTCCGTACAAGTAGTACGCATGCTTATTGCTGTAAAAGCCAATTATATGTGCAACGAATTCAATAAACATTGTTTCATGTATAAACTGTGTTTGCTTCAAATTCAAATAGAGTGCCACTTCAAATTATATACACCCAAGTCTGGGTAGAAGTGAGCATAGAAACTCTATAAGTGTAACCCTAAAACGCCTATTTGTTGATCTTCAAAGCTATTTATGCTTATATTAACTCTGTGTTGCAGATTAATTCACAACCATTGCTCTAATCGTGGTTTATTCGCAAGCGAAATTTTCGCACGCACCACCTAGTTATTATAAACTACAGCAAAACTTTGCCTTGGAAAAATAGGAAGGGGATCTGTCAAGGATGGGGAGACCACTGTAGACATCCAAGGGAGTGTTCTCCAGTAAAATATATAATTTTACTATAACTATAAAAATTATATACACTGTACATCGGTGGTTCTTAACCATTCTAATAGTCAACAGCCCCTTGAATCTGAAAATAAGTTTTCGCACTCCTTGGAAAATGTGCTTCTATTTTTTATTTATGAAAAGAGATTTATTGCAAGATAATTTATTTACTCGTATTGCATAAAAAATAATACATTTGCAATACATACTACTCGTATATTATTGCATATAAAACAATATCTACATTTTTGATGGCTACGTTGTTGTTGTTTGTTCATAATTATCCTTTTAAAACGAGGCTTGTTTTTCGAAAGAGCCACAAGTAAGTCATCAGATTCCTTTAAGTGATTTCTGGCTTTTGTTTTGATGTGAGAAAGTGATGAAAAACTCATTTCACAATTGTGGTGGCAAATGGTAAAAGTGTCTCTAATGCTGCTTTTGCAAATTCTGGATAAAGTTCTAACTGCGTACACCAGAACTATTCTAAGTCCAGTTTTTCAAATTCCATATCAATGCGTACATTAACTCGTATTGCGATAAGATCATCTTTTAATAAAACGTTGTCGTCCATTCAATTTAGGTCAAACAAAAATTGATCCACCTATTAATTTTGCTTATATTTCCCGTGGAAGAGTATCCATCAAATGATTCACTCAATTTTTAATTTTCATTAAAATTTTAGAACCTTCTCTCGCACCCCCGGTTAAGAACCACTGCTGTACATGGAAGGATTTCACATCTTAATATTTGTTCTTTTGTCCTGCATTAATGTATTGTCTAGTCTTGTTAGTTCGTGGTATCTTGTGAAAGTTCTACTGTGTTAACGCATCAAAAAGGAAACAAAATTTATTTTAAAAACAGCTTTGAGCATTGTGACCTATTTTTACAGACAGATATACATCAATCAATCACTATCTACGAGCATTTTTTTTAAAATATACAAGTTCTTTGAAACGGCTTAATCTCTCAAAATCAGTCTCCGACTCCTTTCTTTTGTAATGTGAAAAGATCCATTGCTCTGACAAAGAGAAAGAAAATCGAAAATGCGATGATAAGTTCAAATAGTGCGCACTCAAATATATTTTTTAGTATACAAAGATTGATGTAATACGATTTCCGCTCATGTTGTTTTACCCTGTTAAACTGTTATAATGCAGGTCGTGCAGTTTGATAAACTTGCAGAAGGATTTGATAGCACATATGCGTGAGACATAATCCGATGCTGTGACTGATAGGCTTATTCAGTTTGTTACAAATGTTAGATTCGTGAGCTCTTAGCAACTGAACATGAATTGTGAGGCGTAATTTTTAACAACGGGAAAATTTTTCTCTTTAATGTTGAGGAAAAAAAGCTGAACGCTGCTGAATTACAAGCTTTTTTTCATGAAAAGTAGGAAAGAAAATTTATTCTAAAGAGGTAATTCCTCCTTGTAATGCCCTCGTTTGATAGAGAAAATATTTATACACAGCTGAGTAAACGTACAAAAAATATATTCTTATGTACTCAGATGATTACAGCAAGCAGAAAAAAATATAATAAAGGGTGTACGGGCTAAAGGTATCTAAAAGTCATGACTTATTTTTACGGAACTACCCATTAGAATTTTTTAAAATATATTTAATTAGAAAGTACATCTCACCAAGTTAATATCAATCATAGATTAATATCAATCATAGATTTCTATCATAGCATCATAGATTTCGATTTGTGTACCTTTTGTAGCACGACTAACGTCTAAATGGTAATCTAGTTCTCTTCAAGTGTTTCGTAGTATGTCAGGCGTTATTAGACTTTTTACTTGGGGATTCATTAAATTCGTTGTGTCTAAACAAAACCTTGAAACTGTGGATGAGTTGAAGAAACGTATCATTCACGCAATTCGTGTAATAACTCCTGATATGCTACGAAACACTTGGAGAGAACTGGATTACCATTTGGACGTTTGTCGTGCTACAAACGCAGCACACATCGAAATCTATGATACTATAATAGAAATATATGACTGATATTAAAACTTTGTGAAATGTTCTTTCTAATTAAATATATATATTTTTAATTCTAATGGGTAGTTCCGTAAAAATAAGTCATGACTTTTGAATAACTTTAGCCTGGACACCTTGTATATGTAATGTTGGCATTCTAATTCTGAGGCCTGAAAGAGTTAAAGAGAAAACTAAGTGAGATAAAATCATTCAAAAATGAGAGTTGCCCACATCGCCGGGATCATTCCGTCAGTAGAACAAGGGACGCAGAAGTAGGAGATCCAGATTCGACCAGTCTTGTTATGGGTCACTGCCAGGTTAAAAGGATTTTTATTTTATAACAAAATCTCCTCTTTTAGTTCTTAAAGTTTTTTTAATCAACATTTTTAATATGGGAAAATATTTCAAAGCTGTACATTATAGTTTCTCTTTTATATGCTTATATTTGTAATGAAGAAACTTTGTTGTGAAATTAAGTTGCTTTCAGAGAGTCATTGTATGAAATATAGCAAGAAAAATTATATAAGCCAAACTATTAAATTTTTCTATTTTTATTAATTATTTTTAAATAATTCAACTGAGAGCGTAGTTCAATCAAATTAAATCTCTGCTCTACACATGAAATCGAGAACCTTCTCAATGAAGTACATACAAATCGAGTAAATAATTTCAAATAATTAAATTGTAAGAATACTGGTAATTTTTGAGAAATGTAAAAATTTTTTTTATGCATGTTTATTTATTTATTTATTTTTTGACCAAAATAGGACAACATTTGAACAGCGTTCTTTAATAATGAAAACTGGTGCACCAAACAGGGCAAATAACAGTAACACATGATAATTAGAAGTTATAAATGCTTCATCAGATTTTACAAAGAAATATTATTAAATGCTTTCATTTCTCCCTTCTACGCCCTTATCTATTTTTAAATTTTTAATAGCAACACCTTTCAGATGGAGTATTTCTCAACCCCCTGCTGTTTCAGCTCCCTACTAATTGTTACCTTGCACCTTTTAATTGCTCCTGATCTTTATGCAATCCTCGTTATCCATCCGGCTTGGTTCTCGGAACAATGTTATTCCCAATGTCAAGCCAATCAGCCCCACTCACTTCCTCCCAAATCGAGGCCAGAGCAGGCGCACGATTTCACAACCGAAAAGCGAGCCCTGGAAACACTTAACGCCGAGACTGTGTCCCCCCAACAAGTCGCCAATGCACTTAATAACACGGTATTGTAAATTACGACCTAAAAATGTCTGTCATAAACGAGAAATGTTCGAGCATTTAAATAGGTTTTGTTGACCATTACAACGATTTTAATTTTTGTGATACGTTTATAAACTATTTTTCTAAGGTTTTTTTATGAGGAAATGCAAATATTAAAAAAAATACTCATGAATGCAAGGTATTTTATAAGCTACTCTCACGACTTATAGATAAAGAATTGTTACAGATAAAGATTGATGTAGATAGTAATACATGGGAATATGATACGATAAAATCAGAATAAGATTTGGTGAAAGCAAGGAAAGACTACATAAATATGAAATTATATTTTATCAGATATTTATACGCTCCTTCCTACCCTGTTCTTTGTTTTCTCCTCTCTTTTCTATTTGTCGTGATGTTAATTTTCAAGCTTCAGATTTTTCTGAGATGGAATGGCAACACCTCTCAATTCCCTTTTGCAGCCGTTATATGCAATGTGTGCATTGTGTATTTCAGTCCCCGAATAAAAAAGTCTTTTGGGGTTTTACAGTTCCCGAACAAACTTTCTTGTGGCTAATAAATAGTGAATATTTAAAAAAAATTTCCGTTCCTGAAAATATGCAAGTTTACATTTGTCTCAAACAGACGAAGTTTTAATTTGGAACTTGAAATATATACACTCATGGACAAAAAAAAATTAGCGCACCAAGAAGGAGTCGTCAAAATGAAACGAAATTTTACATACGAAATGACTACTTTGATATAAGTAAATGATAAGAAAATCAAAGAAAAAGGATAATTTATTTCAGAGAAAAGGCAAAAGAACGGAGGAGTTAATACTCCGTTGGACCCCCCTCTAGCGCGAATGCACGATGCCATACGATCGGGCATTGAGTCATACAAGTTCTGTATGATGTCTTGAGACATTTCGTTTCATATTTGCTATAACCTTGCCTCTAGTTCATTCAAACTCGTGGGATGCCCAACTCGTCGCCCCAAATGATCCCAGATATGCTCGATTGGAGACAAATCTGGGGATCGGGCAGGCCAAGGAAGGGTAGTAACAGTGCGAAGACAGTCTTGTGACACCCTTGCCGAATGAGGCCGAGCATTGTCTTGTTGAAAAATGGCTCCTGGGAGCCGTTGCATGAGTGGCAACACATGTGGTTGCAGGATTTCATGAACATACCGCTGGGCTGTCATGGTGCCACGGAACAATACTAGGGGTGACCGTATATTGTAGACAATGGCACCCCATACCATCACACCAGCTGTGGGAGCGATGTGTCGCTGTACAGCAAAGGCAGGATTAAAGCGTTCACCACCGGCTCTCCACACACGAACACGATTGTCATCACTGCCGAGATTGAATCTGGATTCGTCGCTAAAGACGACCTGGTTCCATTCCGCTGCAGTCCAGTTTCCTCGTGCGCGGCAAAACTCCAAACGGAGGCGTCGATGGGTGGGCGTCAAGGGCAGCACACGTAATGGGCGCCGCGATACCAACTGTCCTTCAGCCAGGCGCCTTCGTATGGTTCGAGAAGACACAGAGGCCCCTAGTGAAGGTGCTACCTGTGCCTGGATGGCGGCCGATGAAGCATTTGGCTGTACGCGTGCATTTCTTACGATGTGGCGGTCTTCTCGACGACTGGTCTGTCGAGGGCGTCCTGAGCCTGGTCTTCGTGTACATGACATCTCTCGGGTCCACTGGTCCCAACACCTCCTCACAACACAATCAGAGCGGCCTAATTGACGAGCTACTCGCCTAGCTGACCACCCAGCTTCCATCATCCCGACGATTCTCCCCCTCTCAAACTGCGACAACTGCTTATATTGTCTTCGAACACGGCGTAATGGCATGTCTATCTCAGCTCTTCCTTTGTAAATGATTCAGCACACTCAAACAAGCTTTGGTTACCTGTTTTATACTCCACAGAGTACGATGTTCAACGCCCTCTACTGGCTATACGTAATGCGCAATCACGCTGCATTTCTAATCATTTGCATATCTCTCCAACATGTACCTTCATTGCAAGTTTCGTTACGATCCCGCAATTATTTCTTGGTGCGCTAATTTTTTTGTCCATGAGTGTATTTAGATAAAAATTGATTACAAGTACAGGTATTCCTCGACTTACGACCATTCGAACTTACGACCGAAATTTTTAAATTAAAAAAAAATTCTCAAAAATACTGTGCCTCGAATGTACATTACATACCTATATTTATTACATAATTATTAAAAAATATATGACGCAATATTCTGCAATACTGCAAAACTTTATGACGCAATAATAAAAATGTATGATACAACAGTTTCTATATCCTCACCATAAATCAAATAACCTTAATTGGCTTCAGAAAAGGCTTCAGCTTTTCATTATATTAATAAAGGACTACAACAGTTACAAGCAATGGATCCAAATGAAGAAAGATTCACATGTGTAAAGCGTCGTATTCAGGAAAATCTGGCTTGCTACCAGACAATATAGAAGGAAAAGAAGACGCAAACTGTTGAAACTACCTTGGATAACTTTGTTTAAAAAAACTTTCAATGTACCTTCTGTAGAAAATTCTGAAGCGATGGATTGTACTGACATAATAAGTAGTGATGACGAAAAATAATTTATGTCTTCTAAATACAATGCATTTTAAATTACGTATGAAAGTGAAAAATGTATGTATGTGCATATACAAAAAAAAAATGTTTGAAACTCGACTTACGACCAACTCAACTTACGACCAATGCCTCGGTCCCTATCTCTGTCGTATGTCGAGGAATATATGTAGGAACTTTTTTTTGTCAAAAAATTTCTTCCGAATTTTTTTCTTTTCTAGTGAAGCAGAAAATTTTTATATAGAAATTTCTATTGTAAATGAAATATTTGCGTTATATTTTAATTTTGGATCAATATTTGTGTTAGAAGAGCTTTGGTAGTATTTCAAAATATAATTAGCTTTTTTGAAAATCTTAAGTCAAACAGCTGTATGTGCAAGCTTAGAGCTATTTAGCACATACAGTGGCTCCCAAAAGTGTTCGCACACTTACGATTTTCAATGAAATAGCGGTCTATCCATTAATTAAAATGAATATTTCAAAATGGGTATTTGATAATAAGATCTATAATCTATTCTTAACACAATACATGAAATATTTTTAAAAACATAGTAAACTTTATTTTTAAGAAACCAGTAATCTAAAAGTAACAAAAACTTTATCTCACAAAAGTGATCGTACACTGAAATATTTTCGGATAAATTCATAATTAAAATAATCGTCTGGCGCTTTATTTTTATTTTTGAACTAAATCGTACCCGTCAAAACTTGACGGTAAATAATTGAACAGTTCCAATAGAAAAAAGGTTCATAACCTTGTTAAAATATTAGAATTTTTTACAGAATATTAGCTGTTTTTCAATTCAATGTTATAATTAAAAATGTTGGATTAATCCAAGATGTTATAATCCGAGTTTATAAATAAAAAAAAGTCTTTCTTGGAAAAAGAGCATTCTTACAGCTGATTTTTCAATCCGACTTGCACAATCTAACTAATATGCTATGTATACAATCTAACTAATATGCTATAAATATGCTATGTATAAATATATTAAGCAAAAATAAAATATATATACTAAAGAAAATTAGATTAAAAAATCATACAAATTACTTACGTGCAAAAAATGTTTGCAGTCTATTTCAATAAATAAGAATAAATTCAAATTTAACAGTCAAATTCAGTCTATTTCAATTTAATATAAATATATTATATATTCATGTATTACGCTATATACATGTATAAGTAATATCGCCGCTGTCCACACCCGAAGGTTATAAGGCCCTTCAATAATAAAACTAATCATCCCGTCGGCAATCCAGCCCAGCCGGGTCCCGAAGTTTTTCTTTTTGAAATTCGTTTAAGTGTCTTTTTTTTTTTTTAAATCTGAGGGGCTATCCACCTTCCCCTTGTAGGGGGAAGTGTATATTCATAAGTTCCTGCATAATATTCTTGATGTACCTTCTACAATAATAATCCGTAAATAATTTACTAGGGGCCCAATCTTGAAAGCCCAAAGGTAGGTTTTTTCGTGCTTCAGCCCATTTGCTACAATTGTATATACAGTGCTTTATAGTTTGTATATTGCCACACTCACAAAGATCTGTTTTAGCAAAAAATCTGTTTTGATAGACTCCTATACAGCCATGTTCAGTTATTGCTTGATTAACAAGGAAATCTGCCGACAGTCTTTTCGTAGAAACTCTAGGGAATACCTCAAATACTTTCCTTCCTACACTGCTTCTCTCCCAATTTTCTTGCCCTATATTTATGTAATAATTCTTAATTTTATTCTTAATCTGTTCTTTAGTTAATTTATAATTTCCTGTGATTTCATTCAGTGTTGTTGCTTGTTTAGCTGCTTTGTCTACCATCTCATTTTCATTAATGCCACAGTGGGCTTTAACCCAGTGTAAGTTTACTGCTATGTCATGACTTTTTATTAGGTTTTTATATTTTCAATCCTATCTCCCTTAAAATAATTTGCGGATATAGCTTGCAGTGTACTTCTAGAATCACTGTATATGTCGATTTCCTGTATTTTTTTACTTATAGCATCAGTGATGGCCATGTCAATGGCTTCAACTTCGGCGCTATAGGATGATGCATTATTAGGTAGACGTTTAAGTTTTGTCTGTTCTAAAACATTAAGGTTGTAACGTGTACACGCCGCACCAACCCCTTCGTTGGTTTTTGAGCCATCAGTGTAGTATTTAATGTTTGATTTTGATTCCATGTTATATATCCATTCATATTTCCTCATTTCACGTACTTTCTTTAGAGGTCGGCTTTTTGTTTCGCAATTCTGCGCGTTCAGTACGATGTCTCCTAATTTTATTTCTGATCCTTTATTGTAAATTTCATAGATATTCTTTTCAATTTTAGCTGTTAAGTCTAATGGTATGCATCCTGATAGAACGTGGAGTGCATCCGTCGAAACTGTTCTGTAACATTTAGTTAACATTATTAAGAATAGTCGTTGTATCTGTCTTAATTTTAAATCCATTGAACGTTTACCATTATACCATGACTGCACTCCATGCAATAGTATCTTTTCTATAATAGTTAAATATAGCTTTTTGACAATCTCAGTATATACATGTATAAATATGCTATGTATAAATATATTAAGCAAAAATAAAATATATAAACTAAAGAAAATCACATAAAAAATCAAACAAATTACTCACGTGCAAAAATACAATAATAAATAATCGAGTTTGCAACTTTCCAAAAATACTACATTTGACATTATTGTAATATCTGGTTAAAATACACACACACACACATATATATATACTAGCGGCCCGTCCCGACTTTGTCCGGGTTGAACAAAATATTATACCAATAAATTTCTAGTTGATAGCCAATAACTTGTAAATCTTTTTTTACCTTAAATGTCCAATAAAAAGCGTACATCCAAATGTAGTTTTCTTCAATAAACCCTTTAACGTTGCCAGTTTCAAAAATCCTTTTTGTATTTATCAATACCTCCTCTACTTGAATCTTAAAAATATTATACCTTTTCCTTACGGGGTGGGATAGGATAATATCCGAAGCATATACTCACGAAAAATACGGTGTGATGTCGGCAGAGATATAGTTTCGAATTCCACTTCGTTGTGACTTTCCTAACGTCTTTGCCCCCCAAGAACAATTGGGTGACATTCTGGGAACGGAGGGTCAATCTTGCTGAAAAGGACTGAATAATAATCTTTTGTCATTCTAGCTAGAGGCTATTTCTTTTCAGGCGATAGACATCAAAAGGGCGGTTCACCCGCGATTCATCCATTTTCAGCCTTTTGAGAGATGAAAGAGGCACGGAGTGCCGATGAACTACTATTGAAATTCTTCTTCAATAGTAAGAAAGCAATTAACCACTCTTTCCCCTGACCACCCACGCTGAATGTCCCCCACGTAAAATGGGGATAGGAAGTAGATCACATTTTCCCGTTGTAAAGAGTGATTTCGAAAAACGGATCCCGTAAGCTAAAGGGTGTTGCTATGGTTACTTGACTGCGGTTGACAAAGGAAAAGATGTAAGGTACATTTTAATGTACAAAAGTTGTACATTACCCTCCACATACAAAATCTGCTCTCTCTCTCTTTGTATATTATTATAGAAGTATAGATACACATTGGTATCCCAAAATTAGAATAAGAGATGAAATAAAAATACAAAAATAAAAAAGGATTTTAAGTAAAGAATTTATTTAAAATTATTTTAAGCACCTAAGATAATATTCAAATTAATATTACGTTATTTATTAATTAAAGTTAATTTTTTAAAAGAAAGAGGTGTGCTTGAGACCGTAGTTTTATTCAAAAATAAAAAAGAATTTTAAGTAAAGAATGTATTTTTAATTATTTTAAGCACCTAAAATAGTATTCAAATTAATATTACGTTAGTTATTAATTAAAGTTAATTTTTTATTAGAGAGAGGTTAAGAGATGAAATAAAAATACAAAAATAAAAAAAGATTTTAAGTAAAGAATGTTTTTTTTAAAAATAATACTAAATTTTTTTTCAAATAATATTCCTAAAATTATATTCAAATTAATATTACGTTAGTAAATAATTAAAGTTAATTTTTTAAAAGAAAAAGGAGTGCCGGAGAACGGCTAGGTTCGAACCACTATCGTCAGAACAGAAGCCCACCGCGATAGCACCACGCTAAGGATCGTTGAAGACTTCGGCACAAAAAGCGGTAGAGGCACAGTAGCGGTAACAATGGATATTGTTATGATTAAGCCCCTAACTTTATTTCTACTGATCAGATATACATAATATATAGCCTATGTCCATCTGGAATAATGTACCTTTCAAACAGTGAAAGAATTTTTCAAATAGGTGCAGTGGTTCTGGAGATTACCCTCCACGTACAAAATCGCTCCCTCTTTATATATAAGTATAGATTCCGAGATGATCTTTTTAACTATTGTTGCCAATTCTAAGACAGCGAAAATAATATTTCCTTTCTAACAACAAAAGTATTTTCACGTGAAAATTAAAAAGTGAATGAAAAATTTGTGAAAATTACGTCAGATTATAAAACGATACATCTATACTAATATTATAAAGAGACATTGATATTTGTTGCCAAATGAGACATGAATAAGTGATATGTACAACAACAAATACGTTTAAAACGATAGGAGTGAATTTATTTTGTGATATCATGGACAATATTTTGCTTTACTCATGGACAATTATATGTTGAACTCTCTTGGTCAGGAAATACGGAGAATTAATTTATTTTAAAACCTCAGAAAAACGAAAAATGTGGTACACCAAGAAGTTTTAAGATAAGTTATATCTGCCTAATATCTACTTAAGATAGATAATTTTTCAACCCGGACAAAGTCGGGACGGGCCGCTAGTACAAAAATAAAAAAAGGATTTTAAGTAAAGAATGTTTTTTAAAATTATTTTAAGCACCTAAAATAGTATTCAAATTAATATTACGTTAGTTATTAATTAAAGTTAATTTTTTAAAAGAAAGAGGTGTGCTTGAGACCGTAGTTTTATTCAAAAATAAAAAAAGGATTTTAACTAAAGAATGTTTTTTAAATTATTTTAAGCACTTAAAATAGTATTCAAATTAATAGAAAAAGTAATTTTTTAAAAGAAAGAGGTGTGCTTGAGACCGTAGTTTTATTCAAAAATAAAAAAAAGGATTTTAAGAAAAGAATGTTTTTTTTTAACTATTTTAAGCACCTAAAATAGTATTCAAATTAATAGAAAGAGGTTAAGAGATGAAATAAAAATAAAAAAATAAAAAAAGGATTTTAAGTAAAGAATGTTTTTTTTAAATATTCAATTTTTTTTAAATTATATTCTTAAAATAATATTCAAATTAATATTACGTTAGTTAAATTTTAACGTTAAGTTTTTAAAAGAAAAGAGCGTGCCTGAGAACGGCTAGTTTCGAACCGCTAACGTCAGAACAGAAGCCCACCGCGATAGCACCACGCCAAAGATCGTGTTTGGTACAAAAAGCGGTAGAGGACAGTAGCGGTAACAATGGAGATTGTTAGGATTAAGCCCCTAACTTTATTTCTACTGATCAGATATACATAATATATAGCCTATGTCCATCCGGAATAATGTACCTTTCAAACAGTGAAAGAATTTTTCAAATAGGTGCAGTGGTTCCGGAGATTACCCTCCACTTAAAAAATCGCTCTCTCTTTTTATATATAAGTATAGATATATATATATATATATATATATATATATATATATATATAAATTATATGGTTAATATATAAATATATATATTAAAATAATAATATAATGAAAAACTGTTTTATTGTGAAGAAGATTCTCTGATTCAATTTTTCTTAAATTGACGACGATGAATGAATCACGGTGAATGAATGACTCACTCGTGTTTACATTTTCAAGATCTGAGTATATAAAATGAATACTTGTATTACAGCCGTCTAAAAATTGAAATAAAGCTGATTTCTGTCGATATTACGTTTTTTTTTCCAATGCGGAGGCACTTGTCGTGAGACATTCGCCTATACTACGCCGCAGTTTACTATCCATTTTATTGTGGGGGCACCATATAGGCGGACAGCATTACCCCCTATGAAGGGACGACATGAACGGAGGCATTTTACTTGGCGCAACGCCGGGATTCGATCTGAGCACCCTCAGCACCGAAAACCAGCGCGATGTACCACTGGACCGCCACAAGCCCTCTATATTACGTTGTTTTAATCAAAATTAGTTGGGTTTATATAGCAAATAATCTTTTTGAACTTTACTTTTAACTTGTTAAGCCTAACTCATAAAACAAAATGGATGCCATGGGCTGATATATTTAATGAAGCGGTCTGTCCGGAAGCGTTACATGACACATACATACACAGAACAAGGCAACTATTAGGGGGATTTTGGTGGCATTTAAAATACCGTTTGACTTTAATTTTTGCTTGTCTACTCCGTAATATTGTATTTATTAATTAAAAATGGCTCGTAGTCGTAAAGAAACAACAAACAGCATTCGAAAATTGATTATTTTTCAAAAGAGAAGTGGTAAATCAGTTTGGAATATTACTAAATTACTTAATTTATCCCATTCTACTGTGCAGTATGTTATAAAATGCTTTAAAGAAGAAAATAAGGTCGTCCGGCAAAGTTAACAAAACGTGATCAGAGATTTAAAATTAGAAAATTTGTGAAAAATCTACATTTGAATGCAGTAAAAGTTTCTGCAGAATTTAATTAAACATTTTCTACTTAAATTTTACCTGAAACTGATCGACGAGTTCTCAGAGCACCTGGATTACATGGGCGTTCTACCCGTAGAAAAGTTTTTGTGAGTGTGAAAAACAGAAAGCTTAGGCTTTCCTTCGCACTCTCAATGATAAATAAGCCCCAAACGTATTTGAGTAATGTCTTATTTGCCGATGAAAGCAAGTTTAACATTTTTGGTTCCGATAATTGTATGGAGATGAAAAAATGAGGAACTTAATCCCAAGAACTTAGTAGGAACAGTTAAGCATGGCGGTGGAGGTGTCCTTGTGTGTGGGTGTATGTCAGGGACTAGGTAATTTGGTATTTATTGATGACATAATGAATCATGCTGTTTATATAAATATATTAAGAGACAATTTAAAATTATCAGCACAAAATTTGGGTATTGGAAACAACTTTGTTTTTTTATCAAGATAACGATCCTAAGCACACGGCTCTCAACAGTCGCCTGTGGTGTCTCTATAATCGTCCGCAAGTTTTGAAAACACCACCTCAATTACCAGATTTAAACCCAATAGAACCTATTCAGAGAGAACGGGAGGTTCGAGTACGAAAACACGACATTCACAAGAAAAGCGAACGAAAAACAAATATGGTGGAAGAATGGATGAACATTGATGCAGAAATTACAAAAGAACTAGGGCAATCTATTCCCAGACGTTTAAAAGCTGTTGTGGATGCTAAAGGATATCGTACTGAATATTAATTTAACGAAAAATTAGAATATTTTCTCATATGTAGACATTTTTTACAACTGTACGACGACTTATGTGAGATAAAGTTTTTGTTACTTTTGGATTATTGGTTTCTTAAAAATAAAGTTTTACTATGTTTTTAAACTATTTCATGTAGTTTTGTTAAGAATAGATTATAGATCTTATTATTAAATACCCATTCTGAAATATTCCTTTTAATTAATGGATAGACCCCTATTTCATTGAAAATCGTAAGTGTACGAACACTTTTGGGAGCCACTGTATACATTGTAGCTTTCAGAACCGTTTTTATAATGTTTTATTTTATATTATTCCCTTGACTAAAAGAAAAAAAATCAGCTCAAAAAAAAAGTTATTTCCAATATCAAAGTATGAAAATTTTTTCATAGTGTGGAACAGGAATGGTAAATTTGAAATCCTAGAGAAAATGGAGTCGACTTTTTATAAAAACCTTTCGTGATCAACCGCGATTGATTTGTAAATCATCCGTGGTCTATGATGAAAGCTATGTGTTAGATCTTATATCTGTAAAAGTAGTACAAAAGATATACATTTTATTTGACGACTAAACTGCATTAAAGACGGCAAGCTACAGTTGGACATTCATCAATTGTATTCTATAGTCATAAAAATTATGCACGTTAGCATTATTTTGTGACTATCCAGCAAAAAACAAACGGCACGACTAAAAATTCTGTTGCAAACGTTTATCCATCATTCGACAAAATGGAGTGAAAAGTAACTAAACGTTAGAAAGAAGAAATTTCCATGAAAGAAATTCAGAATTGCAAGAGATCGGTGTTAATACCTTACGGCTGAATCAAAATGTTCCCAAGGGAAAAATTGTTTATGTCTTGTACAGAGCATATAATTAAAATAAATAAATTTTAAACTAATAATTTAAATTTTATATCCTATATGTTTGTATTTGTGGGAAAACTTTTCTCTAAGCCCAGCCTTTAGAACAGATAACCCCTAAATATTTAAGTTTCATCTAAGCCCTATTGATCAAAATGTATAACAAATGGAGGTTCTAGGACTAATTACTTTCGTTCTAGTATACCTCACAGTATTAAATTCATGGGATGTTTATAAAAGGATAACTGATAAAAATACGTGTACAGAGTTTTCTCCGTTCCATAAATGTGGAATTCAGGAAAACGAAACTACTGGTAATTAAAAAAAATCAACTGCAAATGTACGTCATTTAGCTGAGCAGCAAATAAATCCATTCGTAAAAGTGGCTGTATATTCTTGGATTTTTGTTATACATAGTTAGTTATGCATGCGCACTGCGGGCAATTTTATTTTTTGCTTACTTTTCAAAGAAAATTTTAATAACTGCTGTGCAGGTTTTATATGCCAAAAAGTGATTTTAACTACGATAACTATATATATATATATATATATATATATATATATATATATATATTGTACATATATATATATATATATATATATATATATATATATATATATATATATATATATATATATATATATATATATATATATATATATATATATATCTGATAATAATTTTCAAAAAGTTTAGAGTTACTATAATGTTCTATGATCTGGCGATTTTCTCAGTTAAAATTGTAGGAATTTTAAAAATAAGTTTGAAAAACAGGGGATATTACCGTTATGGAAATTTTAATTTAACATTTTACTTCTATAGTACTGACATATTCCTTGCGATTTACAGAAATCAGTTATAACTAAGACAAAAACCTTTGCGAAAATGGCAAGAGACACCACAATGCTTATCAGAGGAGTGCATTATTGCTTTGCGGCTATCGTGGACGAAGGATGTTTCTACTTTAGAAATTCGATAGCTTTCATTCTTGTTTCTCGCGCCATAATTTCAAGAGTTTTTTTGATAATTTTTTCATCAGTTTTTTTTAGTATTGGTATTTTTATTTAGCTTATTCAAAATCTTGGTGCAGAGTGCAACAACCAACGAATAGCCGTATAAAACAAATTCCACCACCCCAGAACTGTCTTTATATTAACAGTAAGAACGATATAACCCTGCATAAACCATTCTCCTGTCTGACGCCGATTTTGACACACTAATTTCTAGTCTTCAAAACTCCAGGAACGACAAGCAGTCTAAAAAGCTAAATGTTCTTCGACTCTTAAAACACTGATGTTGACCTCGTGTGTACATGTACATGCATACTTTACTACATGATTAACCTCTGTGCTGTAGAGTGACAAAAATATCCTACTCTTTTCCAAGGTCGAAAAAAGTAAAATTTTGCTGAGGACAAGAATAACTTTGACTAATTCGCTTTGGGTATTGGCTGTCACGCACACTAAATAGATTGAAACATCACTGATGAATAGATTGGAAAAACACGGTTTACCACCACTAACTTACGCTTAGGGTATTTCACGTGGACTTGTACCTCTTAAAATCATGTGTTACCTAAAACTTTTTTTTAACAAACGCACAACGTATTTTTTTTTGGCTGATCTGCTGTTAATGAAGCATCGACACAAAAAGAATAGGAAAAAAAATGTTCATCAATCAAAAAAAGTTTATCAAGCACATCTTTAAAAAAGCAAAATTTTGGTAGAATTTTCATGAAATTTAACTCTTATGTAAATGGTCCTCTGTAAGAAGTATTGAAGTTAGATTCATTCATTCTCTCTCTCTCTCTCTCCCATATACATATATATATATATATATATATATATATGTGTGTGTGTGTGTGTGTGTATGTATATATACAACCATTTTTTCTTATAAGATATAATCTAAGAAATCTTTTTAACAGGGGAGAAATTTTATTGGGGAGAAATGTTCATTTTTTACTAGTTCACATCATCAATGTTGTTTTTTTCTTTGCCTTTTAAAGGTAAAAACAGCCTTATCAGATGAAATTAAATCATGCAGTGTTAAAAAAAAAGTATACTTTTCACGTAAAACTGACAAAAACATTTTGAAGTAAAACTTTCCGCAAGGAACAACTTTTAACTGATTATGATTGTTCTTAAGACATATTTAATGTTTTAACTTATATATCTTAAATGTATTAATTATTTGAATAGCTTAAAACATTCTATATTTTAAAATTCAAGCTTCTGTGTTTTCAATTAAGTTTATTCTATCAAAGGTTTAATCGCAACTTCCAACCATTTAAATAAGAACTTGCGGTTTCGTCTGTTACTCCTTAATAAAAATGCAGCGCCTATTTAAACATTTTTAAACAGTAGAAAGTAATATATCATTTGATAAACAAGCTATACATGAGAAAATTATAAACTGTCACCCCGAACAAACATTATTTTACTCTACTTTACTACAACTACTTTACTCTAAAAGCTCCTAGTTTGTTTTAGTCAATAAATAAAAAAATTCCTATTTTTATGAATTTTATGCCTTTTTCGCCCCATTAAATTTTTAGCTTCAAAATTTCTAGGGCTACTCTCAAATAGCCTGAGAATAACGGACTGTGGATACATGTATTCTTTAAATATATTTTGTCAGTCTATTCTCTTATCTCTATGTCAGTGGTTCCCAACCGGTGGTCCGCGAACCACAGGTGGTATCCGAGAGTCGCGGGTGTTGTCCGGCACCACATATAAAAAGTTGTCAAATAAATGGGGATTTTGAAAGCAATGTTCATTGAACTAGATGGGCCGAATATATCCGATGACTATCAGGTGTTGAATTAATTTTTATGTACTTTTATGTAATTTTTATGAATTTTTATGTAATTTTTATGTATTAAAATTGAAGCATTTGTAGTTAAGTTTAAAATTAAAGAATAATAGTAGTTAAGTCGTACTGTACACTGTAGAATAGCAATAATAGATAATGTGTTCTAAAAACTTAAATCTTAATTTACTTAAAAAACTTAAATTACTTAATCACCCATGAATCAATATGTTTCAATTTGAGGCTGAGATTTAGGATATCTAATTCTAAAGATTCAAAACAAGATTGAAGCAAAAAGTGAGTACGTTAATCCTGTATCCCTTTTGCCTGAGGGATATTCTGCAGCGTGGCCTTCCAAGGGAGATCTCCATCGCCGAGCGTAAACCGAAACAGTCAATCACCCCACCTACATTAGTCCAAGCAAGGCACCCAAGCGCCCTCAACCCTGACCCACAGGAAAAAGTACGGATGGGAGGACATTCAGTTCGGTGGAGAGAGAGCCATATAGGTAGATTAAAAATACCCGAAGAATTTAGAAAAAAGAGAAATTTGTAATTAAATTCCCGAAACAAGGATGCTCCAGCGGAGAACAAGAGATGTCCCAAACACACACAATTAGCGTGGCTGGAGTGAAAACGTGCGAAACCAATGATTAGGAAACGTAACAAATAGTTGAATCTAGAAGATCGAAGCAACGACTATTTAGGAACCAACCAAGTCCTAAACCGTTATCTGGTCGATTTCGAGAGAGAACAGTTGCATACCCCCGAAACTCTAATTAAATCAACGTCACGGGCCACAGCCTACCCTGAGGAACCTCCATGAATTGTCTGCCCAAAAAAAGATCTTGTTGGTCCGCCAACCCTTGGAGAAAAATGATTATATATCTATGTAAATGTTGACAAGGAAAATGTCAGAAACAAGCATTTAATAGTAACATTGTACTACCTGTATTTTGACACTGTAATACTTAGAACTGATTAAAACCTTCTTATCTCAACAATGGTAACTTGTATCCGTATCTAAATGTATGCTATGGAAGTCGTTACAATCTGTAATTTACAATGTGGAGTATTGCTGTAGGAGCACTGTTATGTAATCACCTTTTAAATGAATGTTCGCGGCCTCTTTCGAATGACAGCTTGAATGACTTTCTTTGTCTGTAAACCATATTTCAGATCCTGAATAGAATATTGTTATATTTTACACTTTCATTGTCAGCATATCTTAGCTTTGGAGCTAAACTAATTATTTCGTTGTGCATTCAGTAGTTGTGATAGGTATTGCATAGTTAATAATAAATAGATTCAGGAAGGACTCATTTTGAATGGATATATTTCTTTTGTGAATTTCTCTAAGACGGTTATAATTTATCCACATTTAATGGGGTGGAATTCAGCAAACGTTACTTTCTTATTCATTTTCGTTTTTGTAGTGTCCTTGTTAACGTATTTGCAATGGAAAAATATTAATATTTATAAAAATAACCTTCATATTAATGCAGTAATAGCATATACACGTAATTATATGGATATAACGTACATTGTCCTACTATCCTAACCATAAGTTTTAGGACAAAAAACACGTTTTAATATAATTGTGATATAAGGTAGAGAAAATATATTTGACGGCTAATTTTCTTTGTGAAAAACTGTTTAAAAAAATTTTACGTGAAATCTTTCTTCGCTCGGCATTTTAATGCTGCCATCAAATCCCCTTAAAAGGAGACTATGATAAAAAAGCAAAACCCATTGATGACGAATAAGGAAAAAAAAGTTAGTAATAAAGATAATAAAAGTAACAGATAATATAAAAATAATAAGCTTAAAGTACGGAAAAAGTTAAGAATTAATAATTAAGAGATGCAGAGAGCAAAAAAGATTATAGAAGGAAAAATTACAAAGAAACGAAAGAGGTAATTAATAGATATTTAATACGAAATAAAAATATATAATAACGAACAATCCAAAAATTAAATTGTTTTTAAATACATAATAAATTTTGAAACAAATGGAACAGGAGAAACAAATCGTTATATGATTGAAAAGGATTTCAGTTCCGAACAGGTACTTTTAACATAGGATTACGTTCCTCCATAACGGTCCTCCGAAAACAAAATTTCAGACGCTAAAACCGTCCGTCCGTACCTTGCGAGTTATAAATTTGGCAGCTCGCCAAACTCAGTCTGTATCGCTTGGATAAGCAGTAAACAGTTAAACAGAAAAGTACCAAAATGCGTCAAAATTTTGACATATATATATATATATATATATATATAGATATATATATAGGTAGATAGATAGATAGATAGATACGTACATATGTATAGATACATATATAATAACACATACATACATATATATATACAAAAGAGGTAAGCAACGATAAGTAATCATACGTTAATAACCCGCGGTAGTTTCGTTAGAAGAGACTACTTGAAATTTTTAACCCATAATCCATTACTGTAACTTTCTAAATAATGCTCGCAATTTATCTTTTTTCATCAACTCGGAGACGATATCTCGGTAATCTAGCAACCTTGCATTTTTTGCCTGTTTTCAGATACTGTTAGATGGAATTATTCACCACCGCATTTGTCAGAAATTGCTGCAAACATAAAAATCGGCCAATTGTGGCTGCTCGGAATACATGCTGTTAAAAAGACATGTGAAACCTCTTATATTTCTCAATGGTCACCTTTGACCCAATTTTAACATTATTTCTTTTATCCGATTTCTTCAGAGGAGAACCATAAGTTCTCTGTCTCAGTTTGATTGTCTTTCAGACGGACTAACCCAGAGTTTTAGCATTACGTAGATATATGTTTAAGATTCTAAAAAAGTATGAAACAAAGTACATATAAAAGACGTATGGAATTCGTTGTTGTGGGAGGGGTCACTAATGCTAGTATTTTCATCTGCGGGGCACGCCGTAGAGGTGTATATTTACAAAGTGAGATCTTTTGAAAGCTGAAATTAAAGTTCCTCTATATACGAGTTAACAAAGAAGGAGGAGTGAACTTCTTTAACTAAATATGTTTTAAGGCCTAGAAAAATAAACTTTTTTAATAGTTTATTTCAAACGCCAGCTGCAAAAAGCTTTGAATTCTACTCGTTCTATTTGCTATGCACACATCTCTCACACTCTCTCTCTCTCTCTGTGTATATATATATATATATATATATATATGTACAGTGATTTCCGCTTATAAGAATCACGTCTGTTACTACTGTTTCTGATTTTTATAAGTGGTTGATTCTTATAGCCGAAATTTAGGTGTTTGGGCAGGCACACACACACCTATATATACATATATTAGAAACAAATACTCTTTATTACGTTAATTATCTTTTATTAAAATTATTTTATTAAAATCTTTTATTAAAAATACAACTTAATTTCTAGACCATTAAGTAGATACACATGATTATAGCAAGAGAAGGGAAAAATCCAATATTTGGTACAACATACCTGCTTAACAGTTTAACATTTTAATTACAGGAAAGGTGCAAGAAAAAGTTTCCTATGGTAGCTTGATGTAATGAAGTTTTCAAGAGGCTGTTTATACCTCTTTCAATACCAATAGTCTCAGACCAAGATTCACCTTCTAGCTTACGTTTCATGGATTGATAACGTGCTGAATCTAATAATGTCACGTTTACCTAAGTAATAGTGGACCCTTCGCCGAAAATTTATGTGTTTCAGGGTACAAGAAGCCGCAACCAGGATGCGGGAGGTGGGGAAAAAGTGTCCCTGTCTTTGTTTGTCGGTGGAGAAAAGTGAAATTGGATCCGGACGGGTAGGATGCCCCTTGGTCAAGCTGATAGGACAGTGTTTAGCTAACGCGCTTAAGGGGAAACTGTTATGCTATGTCTAAACAAAGAAAGGGATGCATTTTACGACTCTGTTCCATCCCATCTTATCACTCTTTCTTTAAAAAAATGAAAGAAAAACTTCGTGCCTTTTGAGGGTTTAAGTGGCTTTTTTGGAAAAATGAAAGGAAAGCGAAAAGTGTAAACTGATTCTTAAAACCGGTGGATTGATTCTTTAAAGCGAAAATTTTAACATGGACATAATAAATTTGTTTTTGTTTTTGCGATATTGATTCTTATAAACGGTTGATTCTTATAACCACTGATCACTATAAGCGATGGTTACTATATATATATATATCCTCAGTTATCGAAGATCATCTGCTCCGAAAAACTAGATACTAAACTATTCTTCACCCGTGAAAAGCTAGGCACTAAACTAAAACAAGAAAGTCGAAAAATCCCTTTAAATTTAAGATCAAATTCAGTTTTATTTTTAGTAATATGTTTGCCTTTTTCACGATTACACTGATTTCTTTTAGGATCAATCAGTAATTGGTTATTTATAGCAACACCTCAGTTTCCTAGATAATTAGAGCAGTTTTAGCAGAAGTAAAACTATTGATCATGGAAATTTTAGTTAATTTGCACGTTCATTTTGTTTTGCAGTCTAGCAGATAAGGCTAAGAATTGTATATACACACAGTGTTGCTTGAAAATAAAAAAAAAAAAATTTAAAAAAAGGGTTAGGTTATGCGGTCAGACAAATAATTACTTTCAATTCTGGCCAAGGCAAAGGGTTCCCGCTTTAAAATGAGATGTATTGATAAAATTCATCAATAGAGAGCCAGCAAAAGCAAAACTGATAGAAAAGGGTGATAACGTCAAATTTAATTTACTTTGTTTATAATCGTAGGTTTCCAGATAAACGATATGCTGATTTTTTGGCCTGATACACGAGAAAAATCAACTTTTATTTAATTTTCAAGCAATATAAATATCTCTTTGTCCTCTCATTTAGACAATGAATATCTTAACACAGTTTCTAGAAGATACTTGACAAATTACTTTTTCGCGCGTAGAAGGTGAAATAAAGAAAAAGTATACAGACTGTAATAATTAAATACGAAATAATTAATCACAGTGACTTAATTTTTTTCAATTCGAAACTTTATAAAAATGGAATAGGCTTGAGTTAAAAGTCTGGGTATAATTTATCTACAGTATGCATGTATGTATGTAGAAAGTGAAACTTCTTCATGATGGTCAGTAATGGTTCCGAAAAAAATTGGCCGTTGTGAGAGGTAGCTGTGGAAAAGGGATTTCTTCCGTAACATTGGCTCTATGGAGTCTGTAATCAATCCTGAACAAAATATGGCCATTTAGAGAAATTTCCCTATATATATAAAGTACTATATTCATTCCACATAATGTCATCCTTGTTGCGAAAAGAAGTACTTCCACTAGTTATTAAGGCATTAACTTGATTCGAAACATGAATGAAATATTACGTGAGGTGTAGGTAGTAATTTGAGATACTAAACGCACGTATAAGCAAGGAGAGCCTGTAAAAATTAAAGCGCCTACTAATTTTTTTTTGAATACCTGCTAGATGAAAGAAGTCTGATAGATGTAATAAAAATAGTCATATCTTAAACCAATAAAACAACCTCGTCATACTAAATGTTACAATTTTTTTCTCTGTTTTGAAATACTACTTTTAAAAGAAAGAAGATCTCCAGAAATAGGAAATAATAATCTTTTTTTTCTGGATAATGCCATGCAACATAAAGCTATGGTTTTCAGCAAGTTATTTTCCAAGAAAAATATTAATTGCGGAAAACTTGTTCAGCGGAAAAGTAAAAAAAATAATTAAGAATTTGAATAATTTAAAAATAATATAATTGAATTGAAATTAATATCCCTTTTTCCTACATATTCAACATACATAATGACATTCAAAATAAAACGATTGTCTTCAGTATATTACATTATCCAAGATATTCCAAGAATGTTTTTTCTTAAACTCGAGAGAAACTTGTTCAGGGAAAAGTCCATTTGAAACGGAATGTGAGAGAAACGCGAGACGAGAAAATTTAATATTAAGTGCACATACTGAGCAATCAATCTGGGTCATTAAAAATCAAGGGGTCACTTTATAATGGAAGGAATAAAGTTTATCTAATAGAGGCTACTTAATTTAATTGACAATAAGGATTTTATAAATATGATTCAATTAGGCATTGAAGCTCAACACTGTTTATGTCGTAACAAATTTGTCAAAAATATTTTTAAAGAGCAAAATCTTAATGAGTGTCGTGTATCCTTAAAAGTACAAATAGAGAAACAAAATTAGTAAAAAGGGGAAAAAAATCAAAGAAGATCATGGTAATTGCCTATTATTTGTAAACAAGTGATCGTCTTTTTAATCTTAAAAACTTGGAATGACTTTATGGTTTCTTAGAAATAGGCCCTTTTATGTCTTTACTTCTATTAGAGTCGCCCAGTGGCTAAGTGGATAAGGCATCAGCCTGCCACGCCGGGGGTGTGGGTTCGCTTCCCGCATAAGACTTGGCTGTATTCTGGGGAACCGGTCAGTCTTCCGCCTGCAATTGGAACCCCGTCTAGAAAGGGGAGCTGCAACCCATCGTTCATCGCCGGTGTCATCGTCTGTCAATAAAATTCTTCTGTCATTGTGTCATTTGTCTGTTTCTATGTCTTATATTCATATGTACACCGGACTGGGGTGTAATGTTGTCATCCCCCAGGGACATTAGCCACACACACACTTCTATTAGTGATTTTCGCGTATCATTTTTTAATTGTTGATTCGCATTATATTAAACGTTGTTCTGTAGGTATTAGGAATAATTAAGGCTTCTCACTATGTGCATATTAAAGATATGATATACATTAGAAGATGTACAAATTAACAATTAATAAGACATCAGCTGATATTAGAAATTCTTTTCATTAAAATAGCCATTCAGTAAAGTGTTTTTATAGAATCCTTCCTATATTTATTTTCTGCGCAGTATGAAAATCGCTGCCTAAAGCAAAAAACAAAACAAAAAACGAAGTCTCTTGTATGATTCAATGTTAGATAGTGTTCACTGTGACACAAATTCTGAGAACTGCTGGTGAATTTGTCCATAACTACACTCGATGAGCAGATAAGAGACACACATATGAACACATATGTTCGTTGCTATTGCAAATCTCAAATATTTGGACCCATTTTATGGTAAAAAATGTAAAAACTGAAATACACCAAATATAGACAAATATTGAATCAAAATTCGTTGTAGATCATATGATAAACAGCCTCAACGCGTTGAATGTAGTTTCTGAAATATTCAGGCGCTGATATTGCAACAGCATATCTTTCATCAAATAGGACGTATTTCTTCTATATTAGATAACAAGATGCTGATACTATGGTACACGTAAAGGAATTTTCTCCCACCTATTGCCGTAATCTGTTTTTTGCCTTTACCATAATTTCTCAATAATATTCGATAAAAATTGTCTCTTCTTTTCTATTGTTTCAAATCAATCATTAGAAAAACTTAGCTGCATAATGGAATTAATTTCATAAAACCTAAACGTGCAAAATTCGAAATTTACTTGAGACATATATCGTCCTTTATTCTAAAATACATTATTTCATGAGGGCTAACTATGCTAGCACAGTGTAAAAAACAATTTTATTTTGCATTCTTTCACCCTATATCCCGTAGTTAGTACCTGTACCATGCTAAAATAATTGTAAAATAAATAAGAACTGATATGCACTTTTTTTGCCGGAACATGCTATTAAATTTACATTGGAATCATAATTACTTCTGTTTTTTACTATAAATAGTTTTACACTCATTTTCCAGATTTCTCAGTTATTCTTTAAAAATACACGAGTTTTAACTCCCCATTTCATAAACCGTAGATAAGAATAACATTTAACGTATGCATTGCATTGTGCTACACAAAAACGCCCTTTGAATTTTAAATATAACACAATAACGTAAAGATAAAAAAAAATCTAAATCTCATACATGAATAAAGGAAGTTATTAAAATATAGATATAAATCAGAGAGACATTATCGTCCAAAACAAAAATGTTTAATTTTAGTTTAAATAGTTTTTTATTGTCGCAATAATCTCTCTCACATAGTATTAAAGCATAATCTCCATTAGAAATCCCTTGAAATGAAAGTTATTATTTTTTTTTTGGTATATTTTCGCAAGGCATATAACAAATTTTTCTTTCTCTTGGATTCAATTGTTCTAGCAAATCTTTAAAGTCTTACGCTTAAAAAATGTTCAGTTTGCATACAACCTTAAAATTCCCTTCTCTGAAAAATTGCACAATTTCAAATAACTAGTTTTCCTTAGTAGCTCTTTTAGAAGAAATCATTTTCGTCAAGCGTGATAATAATTTCAAATTATCTACAGAAACTTTTATTTTATAATCATTGATATATAACTTTGATAATTTTAATTTACATTTCCTGAAAAGGGTTTAATAGCTTAGGATACTTTCTGTCATTTTCGTTACGACAGAGCAAGTCCAATGTTTTAGAAAGCATTTCCCTTCTATTGCGTAAAAACAATTTCAGACCCAAACTTACTTATGACACTGCTGCAGAAGAAATATTCTTCTAGTGACTGGTAGAAAGTTACCAAAAGAAGTCAAAAGGGTATCTGAGATACGAAACTTTTTATTTATATTTACACGCAATTATTTTATTTTCAATTTTTAACACTTTGCAGCAGAAGAAACAAATTTCTTTCAGCTGGAAGGGGAGAAAGTTACCGAAAAAGGGCGAAAGTGTCCAAGCTACAAAATATTATTATTTTAGCCCTTCAGCGGGCGCGCCCGGGTACAAAGTGCAACATTTTCGTAATTTTGAATGGTTTGTTTTTACATGTAAGGTTTCAATGTTCTAAGCAGTGTCTATTTATAGATACACCCTTTCTAATGCAGGTCTGATTTTCTGACCCTTGTATTCCTTTCCATTCATTGTTAGTTGTGATTTAACCGTGTTAAATCATCGATTATACTGGATTACAATACGACAAAAGCAGGAGTTGATGTAGTCGATCAAATGTGCAGCTATTACACGGTAGCGTGCATATCACGAAAATGGACAATCTCATTGTTTTTTAGGTTTTTTAACATAATAGGAATCAATTCGCAAGTTGTCCTTAGATCCAATAAACCGAACAGTTTTGAAATAAGACGATTATATCTGAATTCTTTGGCCTTTAATTATAAATATATCTCAATATTATCAACATTTTTTTTTATCTTGTCATAAAACGCAGAATTATTATTTTAAATCTGAAAAAAAATTTTATTACAAAAGGAATAATCAAGGTTGACAGAGACGTTGCACTTCGTGCCACGCGCGCCTGCTGGTGTTCCAAAAAATGGCGCGCCCGCCGAAGGGTTAAATTACAGGCAGTTTTTATTGTTTTTATTTTCTTAGGAGATTGCTGCAGATGAAGCTGATTGAAGGGGAGAAAGTTATCGGTAAAGTCTTTAAAGGTGTCCGAGACAGAAACTTTTATAATTTTTATTTACGCAGTTTTTTTTTTTTTTTAAGTCTTAATGGTGTCGCAGACACAACATTTTATTATTTATATTTACATGCAATTTTTATTATTTTTATTTTTTTAGGACTTTGCTGAAGAATAAACAAATTCCCTACAGCTGGAAGAAGAGAAATTTCTTACAGTTGCAAAGAAGTCTCAAAGGTGTCAGCGATACAAAATTTTATTATTTATATTTACACGCAATTTTTATTATTTTTTTATTTTTTCGGATATTGCTGCAGAAGAATTTTCTGCAGCAATATCCGAAAGATTTTCTTGCAGCTGGAAGGGGAGAAAGTTATCCCAAAAAGTCTCAAAGATGTTCGGGATACAATTTTTATTATTCATAATTACATGCAATTTTTCATCATTTTTTTTAAGGGCATTGCTAAAGGAGAAACAAACTTCTTACAGATGGAAGGGAAGAAAGTTACCATTAAAGTCTAAAGATGTCCGAGACGCAAAATATTATTTTAAATTACACCCAAATTTTATTATTTTCAATTTTTTAGGACATTGCTGCAGAAGAAACAGGTTTCATACAGCTGGAAAGGGAGAAAGTTGCCAGGAATGTCTCAAAGATTTCCGAGACACAAAATGTTATTTTTAAAAATTACACACAGTTGTATGTATTTTTATTTTTTAGGACATTGCTACAGAAGAAACAAGTTTCTTACATCTGGAAGGGGAGAAAGTTACTGAAAATGTCTGTAGGAGTTCCGAGACACAAAATTTTATGGAAAATAATTTTACATGCTTTTCTTATATATTTTTGTCTTTATATATAAAGAGATTATCCGCATACAAAATATTTTACAATTTAAAATTGTGGTTAAAAATATTAACTTTATAACTGTTTACTTTATGGCATATCCCCCAAACCAACCGTACTATTTGCATATTTCTTTTTCCTTTTATGCCAAAGAAAAGTGTTAAAATAATAAATCTCTAGGATTTAAGAAAATCTTTATTACTTTAAAGGGTATAAAAGCCACTTATGTTGTAGGAAAAATATTTTATTAAAAATATTTCATAATTTATACCATACGTCAAAACTCCGAAAAACAGTTTACTGAAAATAGAACAAAGGTATGTTCGACTAAATGTACTTTATAGGGAATATCAGACATATCCTTAGATCATTATTCATTGCAAAATATTTTAACAATTTTTAATTTTGTTCTAAAAATTTGTAACTTAAAACTTTTTCTTTTGGATTTATAAAAACTTAATTTATAAAAGTTTCCATTAATTTGAATGGTAAAAAATCCTTTTTTGTTGTTGCTGTTTGTTTTTGATAAAGTTTCGTTTGAGAAAAAAAAAATTTAGAATTATTCGCCTCAATCAAAAATTCTGAAAGTGGTTTAATGAAAATAGAGCAAATGAACTATCTATCAAAAGTCATAGAAATACCTGGCAAGTAAATTTAGATACATTTTAACAAAGCTGGCGAATAATGAAAAATTCTATTCCGAGATATATAGTCTCAAAGTACTGACGCTCAGCAAGGTATGTTCAAAGAGTAAAATATAAAAATGTAGTACCTATTATGCTAATTTTATGAGAACCTGCGTAATTTGATCCCAAAATCTCTAAGAGTTTGGGGTCCGTGATCCCTTTAAAAATATTCAGAAAAATCTGTCGCTGGCAAAAGAGCTGCCATCGGTTGGGTGATCTTTACTGCACAACACTGGAAGTTGCAACAATCTGTGTCGTGAAATTGAACTACTGTGCATTACACTTCCGTTTTTGCCTAACGCAAGCATTCATCAGGGTGGCTGTCAAGCCACCCTGATGAACGCAAAGTTGTTGCGTTAGCAATCAGAGTAAAAGAAAATCAATTTTAAAGGAAATTGGAGTGAAAGCAATTCTTTTGTGTTCTACGGCATATCCTTAGGTATGGATACAGTATTGTTATTTGCAGAACAGAGAAGTGCTTCTATAACACAAATTCCTTTTTATATCTGTCCTTTTCTCATTCCTAGGGGTAAAGGAATAAAATATATATTCATTTCGTTTAATTTTATTCATATATTTATGTTTTTTATTTTATGTGAAGGAATTTCAGCGTATTATGGTCGCTAAGTAAATAAATTTATTTATTTAGCCTTACTATTATAATACGCTGTATTAATGAATTAAATTTGATTTTTAAGGCATTGCTGCCTTACGAATCACTGCCTTACGCTGAAATATTTGTCGCTAATATCTATTTCAATATGTTTTATATTCCCATCACAAACAGGACATCATTCTGTTTATCGATATTTTTAAATGCGAAATTTATTCCCAACACAAACAAAAAGTTTTATATGCATAACGATAATTTATTCCCATCACAAACATAAATTTTTATATGCCTAAAGATAATTTATTCCCTTCACAAACACAAATTTTTATATGCATAACAATAGTTTATTCCCATTGTAGAAGCGGAATGGTATAATTCCCCACGGTGTGTGGCCAAGAACGAATCTATTGTAAAGGCTGCAGAGCTAGGGGTAAATAGGAGCTTGTACACCAGGAGGAAATAGAAGAATGGCTGTCGATGTGGCCATTGATAGCGATCTAGCAAGTCTATAAATATTGCAGGATGGATTGGCGTTATTTTATGGCCCACAGTAAAACCTTCCCCCCGTAAACAGCCCACAGTACCCCCCCCCGTTAACGGACAACAGCCCCTCCAAGTAAGAAAGGAAAAGCAGAGAAGGTCCAGAATTTTTTCCGGATGGTTTTTTTTTCTAGAGCTCAGATCATACAGTCTCGACTGCCTCAGAGTCTAGGAGTAGTGCCGGTAACCCGCCAAGATGATCCGGTATATAACGTGGTTCCCTGTCATCGATATTTTGGGCCCCTATCATCGATGCTATCTTTCATCGCTGCATACTTCAGCTGTAGTAAGTGCCTCCCCATAGACTATAAAAAATTATTACTTTGACCAGATAGTTTGCCTCTGCTTCTGAGTTCTCGTATGTAAAATGTTAATATGTATAATCTGATCCTGGTGCCGTGATCAGGATCAGATATTGGTTATTAAATAACCTTAAAACAATGAATGCATGCGTGTGATGGAGCAAGCAAGGAAGACAGAGCATTGGCCTTGTGGCGTCACTGTAAGGCTGATAAACTCTCTGAGGCATTTTGAAGAAATTTCACAACTATTGATCCATACCAAAAAAAGACAGATTTCTAATTAAAAGCGAAAGCCAAATTTTTAAAAAAAAACATAACAAGTAGATTTATTTACAAAAAGAATTAAACATTAAACACTTCCGACGTAATCACTTAATTTACGTGCAGATTCACAAATACACGCTCCAGGGCCCATTCTCGGCCCAACAATACAGGAGCCTAGCAAAAACACGTCTATCCCGCTCGGATTTTATACAGCGTCACCCCTCCAATGTCGGGATTTTCAAAGGGGTGGAGGGCCCTGCAGATTATCGGCTGACAGGTCTTCTTAGACGCCGAACTTTACTACATTGCAGAACGTCAAGATGACAGCTTTAGTGGCTGCATCTGTAAGGAAAACGGTTTTTTAATCCCCCCACGTGTTCCGAACTGGTGGAACCGAACAACATTTTCTTTGAAAAACACGCAGCTGTGTTTCAGCCCTTGTGGGGTCTCGGGGAAAAAAGGCCATATTTCCAGTACGCTACAACAGCCTTAGCATACATTTATTTAATAAATCACAAAATTCAATTAAAGTGTAATTGCTGCAAACACAATATTCCCTTTCATATTAACATTTTACATACGAGAACTCAGAAGCAGAGGCAAACCATATGGTCAAAGTAATGAATTTTAGAGTCTATGGGGAGGCACTTACTACAGCTGAAGTATGCAGCGATGAAAGATGGCATCGACGACAGGGACCCAAAATCACGTCATATACAGGAATATCTCGGCGGGTTAATGGCACTTCTCCTAGACTATGAGACAGTCGAGACTCTCTATCATCTGAGCTCTAAGAAAAAAGTCTGAGATTAATCTGGACCTCCTTTCCTTTTCCTTTCTTACTTGGAGGGGCTGTTGTCCGTTTAGGGGGGGGGGGGGTTATGGCCCACTCCTCTTTTTCATTGGGTGGTAGGCTGTTTTTCTCTCAGTAGTTCCTGCCCCAATTGGTTCCTTATTATACTGCCCTGACCATAGTCTACGAAGTACCTCCCCACCATAATTTTCATTTGCAATACTACTTTGACCCTTATCATATGAAGGTTTTACTGTGGGCCATAAAATAACGACCATACATCTTGCAATATTTATAGACTTTAGATCGCTATCAATGGCCACACCGGCAGGCATTCTTCTATTTCCTCCTGGTGTACAAGCCCCTATTTACCCTGCCTCTGCAGCCTTTACAATAGATTCGTTCTTGACCACACACAGTGGGGAATTATATCATTCCGCTTCTACACCCATCGTAAACAAGATATTTTTATATGCATAACGATAATTTATTCCCATAATAAACACAAAATTTTATATGCATAACGATAATTTATTCCTATCACAAACACAAATTTTTATATGCATGAAGACAATTTATTCCCATCACAAAAACGATATTTTTATGCGTGAGTGTTGTGTAACATAAAATACAAATAATAAAACAAACTACAAATTGCAATTCATTACAAATTAAATAAACTTATTTGTAATTTATTATAAGTAAAATAAATAAAAAAATTGTGCAAAATAAATTACATACTCTTCTCGTTTGAAACTCAAAATAGCATCTTTATTTTTTTTCCCCACATTTTACTGAATTTTCCTAATATTTTATAAAGCCGTCCATGTTCATAATAATAAGGCTCTCTAAAATTAATGCATTGATACCGTTTAGGATCCTCTCCTGTTTTTCTGTTTATTCATATAAATGGCAGCAAGGTTATTTATAGTTATTATTATTAGAGATTTGTATCCCATTATTTTATCGCCTTAAAGTCTTCCCATTAAAGTCTTCCGCCTTACAACAGTTGAATGCTGCCATTCAATTGCAACAAAAATGTATGTAACACCACAAAATGGCAAGTAATGTTCTGTTGGTATATTAAAATATACTAGAAATAAGACTAAATGGACTAACACCTCTTTCCTATTAACCTGCATAATTTGTTGTTACAAAATTCTCACACAGAAAATATGCGTATTTGAAATAATAAAACGTATGCATGCATGCTAATTTAGTGAGTTACCAAATATCTTAAACTAGGTTTTTTTAAAAATATTAACATTTGTTTGTTAAGCCGCTTATTCTATCATAAACATTTTCAAAAAATCCTAAATTTGATAATACTCCGTGTCAAATATCACGGCTAAACGGACTAAAGCCGCCTTTTTATTTAGCTGTTTAATTTGCTGTCACAAATCTCACACACAAAATATGCGTACTTGAAATAATGAAATGTATGCGTGTATATTTATTATGTGAGCTACCAAATAATTTAACCAAACAAAAAATTAATATTAATTTATTCAGTCTCGTATTTTGTCAAATACGCTTTCAAAAAATCATAAAGTTGATAATACTCCGTGTAAAATGATACGGATTAAAGCCTGTTTCTTATTTAGCTGTTAATTTGTTGTCACAAATATAAAACAGGAAATATGCGTATTCGAAATAATAAAACGTATGCTTGCATGTTAATTAAGTGAGTTACCTAATACTTTATCTAGTTTTTTTTAAAATTAGCATTTGTTTGGTAAGTCGCTTATTCTATCATAAACATTTTCAAAAAATCATAAAGTTGATAATACTCCGTGTTAAATATCCCGGCTAAACGGATTAAAGCCTTCTTCTTTTTTAGCTGTTTAATTTGCTGTCACAAATTTCACACACAAAATATGCGTACTTGAAATAATGAAATGTATGCGTGTATATTAATTATGTGAGCTACCGAATAATTTAACCACAAAAAAATTAATTTTGTTCAGTCACGTATTTTGTCAAATACACTTTTAAAAAATCATAAAGTTGATAATACTCCATGTAAAATGATACGGATTAAAGCCTCCTCCTTATTTATCTGTTTGATTTTTTGTCACAAATATCAAACCGAAAATATGCGTATTTGAAATAATAAAATGCATGCGTGCATGCTAATTAAATGAGTTACCTAATACCTTAAACTAGTTTTTTTTTCTAAAGACTAGGATTTGTTTGGTAAGTCGCTTATTCTGTCATAAACATTTTCAAAAAATCATAAAGTTGATAATACTCCATGTCAAATATCCCGACTAAACGGATTAAAGCCTTTTTCTTTTTTAGCTGTTTAATTTGCTGTCACAAATTTCACACACAAAATATGCGTACTTGAAATAATGAAATGTATGCGTGTATATTAAATATGTGATCTACCGAATAATTTGACCATATAAAAAATTAATATTATTTTGTTCAGTCACGTATTATGTCAAATACACTTTCAAAAAAATCATAAAGTTGATAATACTCCATGTAAAATGATACGGATTAAAGCCTCCTCCTTATTTAGCTATTTAATTTGTTGTCACAAATCTCAAACAGAAAATATGCGTATTTGAAATAATAAAATGTATGCGTGTATATAAATTACGCGAGTTATGTAAACATTTAAAGCAGGTTTTTAAAAATAAACATTTATTTGTTAAGTTGCTTATTCTGTCAAATACATTTTCAAATAAATCGTATAGTTGATAATACTCCTTGTAAATTATCATATACAGAGAGAGATATATCCATTCCCCTTATCTCTAACCTCCACGCCCTATGTCCTATTACCAGAACAGAATGCAGACCGAAAAACAATAAACATTCCAGAGTGGCTAAGAATGAATTTTGTAATGGTAGAGTTCCGTAGAGAGCCTTAAGCTGTTATTTAGGTTTATTATATGGCAACGTAACCCCCTGCTATGAAAGTGCATTTTTGTCATTCTTTTCCTGTTTGTTTCTCTTTCGGACTAACACCACGCCCTGCAGTTGGTCAAATTAGAAAAAAGTGTTTGGGCTTGCAATTTTTTTGCGAGAGGCTTAGTTCCTTCAGCCGAGACTGTATTGAGTATAAGTAAAAGAAATTTTGAAAAATTGTAAGAAAAAATTATTAAAAAAATTTCATGAAGCACGTTTTCTTTTTTTTTTTTTTCTTTGAAAAATAAAAAAAGATATATATCTTTTGTGTAAATGTATTTCGCTGACATTGTTCAGCTGAAACATGCTAACGTTCAAAGAACTAGCTGTATATAGACTGTTTTTTTTATGAGATGAAATATATATTAAGTACTCAGTTCTTCAGTATTCAAGAAATGAATTTTTTCAAACTGAACTCTACAATTTTTAAAAATGCAACATTTTTATAACGTATGTCTTATGGTGATCTCAACTAATTCATTTCTTTATTTACACCTTCTTTACAAAGTCCAGTATATCATTACAAGTATAATTACATTAAATAATTGTGCAAATTAACGCATTAAATTTACGTCATTTCGCATCTATTTTTTCAATGATTTATATTCTTTGACTATTCTAAAAGGCTAAATTTTTCATAACATAAATATTTATCGTTGAAATAGTTAATAATAAGTCACAAATAATAATTTATAGGTTGTTATTAATGATAATATAACAAAGATTAAAATCATTAAAAGTTAGTTTAATCGCGTACCTCTTACGTTTACGACAAAATTCTCATTTCAGTATTTATAATTTCTACAAAATTGTCTAATAACTAGAAATAAGAATATTTATACAAAATATATTTTAAAAAAATTCAACTCTTATAACTTCACTTTTAACTCTTTTTACGTAACGTGACCTGTTCTCATTCCATTAGTGCAACCTAAAATAGCTTGATACTTTTAAAATTACGATTCTTTAGATTTCTTCGTTCGTCCTTTCGAGAAAAGGAAAGAATTTATATCATTATTATTTACTGTTCATGATATTTACATGTCCTCTACCATAAAGTATGAGGTAAAAAACTTTCTCTTTTAGTCAGGATAATTTGTGTAAAATCCTAAAAACATTTAAGAGAATAAAATGCTGGCAAAATTTGGTTTTGCTTCAATAAAAAAATATTTTATTGCCATTACAAACTAAAACTTCAAAAGTAATATTTCGCCAATTACTGAAGAAATATGTCTGAAAAAGGTAAAACTTTTTCCTTTAGAAATACCTCATTAATCTATATATATAAAACACTTCCGTAACTGACTGACTCACTGACTCACTGACATACAACGCACAGACCAAACCGCTGGACCTAAAGGGTTGAAATTTTGCATGGCGATTCTTCTTATGGTGTAGGGATGCACTAGGAAAGATTTTTGAAAAATTCTTCTTAAATTTTTTAAAATTAAATTTTTAAGCTGTTTTTGTAACTTTTTTTAAGTTTGCATTTAAAATAATAATTTGAGGGTTAAACGAATTATATCACAAGAAAGACCATAAAAATTCCTTTAAAATGAAATCTTTTTTTGAATCTTTACCTCCATTTTCTGATTTTTGGTGAATTTTTAAAGATTAATTTTTAGAATTTAATTTATTAAATGCTGATCACGTGATTTCTTTTTCTGGTACTTTAAATAAATTTATCGTCACGTGCATAACAACTAAATAGACAAAAAAAATATTTTTTTTCTTTCTAATGCAGCAGACGATTGGATATTATCCAAAAAAATAAATATCCCTTACGATGTTTTTATAAATAAATATATATATATATATATATATATATATATATATATATATATATATTACATCAATTGTATTCATTGATCATCGCATTTATTATAAATATATATATTTATATTTTTGGCATTAATTGCATACATTGACCGTTGTATTTAATTTGAATGTAAGCCGTAGCGAAGTGCAGGTTTTCAGCTAGTACATATATATATAAAAGGTTTTTCATCGTTACCTATAATAGTCGTAGTAAACTTTACAACTGGAGGGGGAGGATGTATTATAATGCTGATATATTTCGTTTATTTTGCATCTAAATGAAATCTCATGTACTTGAAAATTTTATCTGTTAAAAAAGCCCCTAAACTTTTTCACTGAATTTTTGAAAATCTGACAGATATATTTTCATAAAGTATAAAGATTTAAAATTACGTGTTTTTATACTCATCGATTTATAACACGATGACATAAACGATAAAGCTTAATTCTCCAAAAAGCAAGAAAGTTATATTTATTTTTTAAATTCCTCCTCGATAATTTAACATTTAAAATAAATATCGGGAGGCGGGGAGGAATAATTATTGTATTTTTATTTATACCCTTTTGATAATTATGACATTCTTACTAGCAATAAACATCCCCAAGACAATTTTATGATGCTATCATAAATATTTATTGCTTTAACAGATTTTGGAATAAACTGCTAATTTTAACAACAGTATTTAAATATCAAAGAACTATCTCGCGTATATTTAGTGCAAAATTGCTAAGAACCAAACAATAAAACCACTTGAGTTTGAAAATTGTTACTAGAGCCACAAGTCACTATACTCTGCGAAAGAAATGACTCAAATCAGTATGAATATTGGACATGACACATACAAAAACTTTAATATCATGCTAAAAAATTCCAAGGAAAAATCTAATTTCTTATTTCCGTTGAAAAATATGAGACTGTTAACCGCAATACAAGATTAAAATAGTTAGTTAGACTTCATTATCAAAGGACGGGAGAATTTTTTAAACTAAAATACTGGACTTTAACAGGCAATGAAAAATGTCGTTCAATACAACAGTGACTGTCACGAATTCCAACAATCTATACTACTGACACACATTAATTAATTAACCTTACTTACAACACATTTTAAAATTTCAGGTGGACTTTTTGAGCTCTTGATTACATTATTTTTACATCTGAAACAGCAAAAAGGCAAACTTCTGGTACGAAATCTTCTGACTAGAGCAATTTATCTTCGAAAAGCCCATTTGTCATTTTGATACTGCCGTCTAACATAGCAAGCAAACGTGTTTTCGTCATGCAACCTTAACAGATTTAGACCGATCGAGGAAAACGATGGCAAGAATAGATTAAAAGTTCTAAATAGATTACTAGTTAAGGTAGAAGAATAAGTTAGAATAGTTCATTACACTATGTACTGTGGAGAAATTTTCGTTTACTGAAACGATAAAAAACGTATTTTAGTATTCAAATCGTTTCTTCTGCTATTAGCTCATATTCTAAAGAGTTTTAAACAAGTTATATTTTTTTTCGGTAGAAATCTAAAAAAATAATTTCAATTGTGTTATTCTAATTAATATATATATATATATATATTGAATAATACAAAAGTCTAGACTGTTTAAAATTTACGAAAGTAACTTAATTTCAAATTAGCTTATTGTTTAGTTGATAAGATTTCTGCAAGAGATGTGTAAAAAAAGGTCTTCCTATACATTTCGATAACTCTCATATTTGGCTAGATTACCAAAGACTCGTAAAATTCGAGACAATATATATATATATATATATATATATATATATATATATATATATAAGAGCTTGTCTGTTTGTTTGTCCGCTATAGAATCATAGACTGTTTCACGTACCGGGATCAAATTCGGCACAGTTAATGTTTAGGACCCGAGAAACTTAAATCAGGAAAAACGAAATTTGGGGCTCAATTAGTTTTTTAAATTAATTTTTTAATGATTTTTGTGCCCCTAAGCTCCTCTTTTAAATGTGGATACAGCCCCTTCACCACAACCAGTCAAATTCAATACGTGGGGGAAAATAGGTTTGTTCGGAGGAATGATCTGGGGGTGGTTTGAGAGTTGGTCTGGGGATTACGGGGAAGGGAGGGCGAAGTGTTTATTTTATTTTTCTTACGTTTAGTGGAGTCGTGAGTCTAAAAAGGTTGAAAACCGCTGCTTTAGAGAATTTTTGAGAATGGCGTTCAAGCTAATAGAACTTAATAAAATTTGGAAAAAAAGGAAGAAAAATTAAGTTTGTCTCATGGTCAGTTTTTGGAAGCCTTCTGTTGATCTAAATATATTAATTGCTTGAGGATCATAAAATGGGAAGAAGTTTAAGAGTTCTACAGGTTTTCTCCCCTAAGTTCACGAAGCAGAGTTAACATACGATATGTATTTGAATTACTTATTCCGTGAAATCATATAAGATAAATCTTTTAGAGTTTTGGTGTTTTTTAAGCAGTGGGGGGAAAAGCTCTTTAAACAGAGAAACATAACGACACTTAACTTTCATTCCGAACTATTAGTCCATTAGTTATATTAAGGCATAAGAAAATTAATGAAATTATTTTTAAAGAATGATTGCCCGGGTAGATATATAGATGTAACATTTTTCATGCTTTCCATCAAAAAATACTGGGTATATAATTTTAGTAGAAACGCGCTAAGCGCATTCCGTCTGGCCAGATGAACATGAAGAGCAGGGGGTGCAGCCCAGTATTTTTTTGATGGAATGCATGAAAAATTTTATATTTCTATATCTACCCGGGCAACGCCGGGCAATAATGCTAGTATATATACTATATATATATATATATATATATATATATATATATATATATATATATATATATATATATATATATATATATATATATATATATATATATATACATATATATATATATATATATATATTGAATACTGTCTAGTCGACACTTGGGTGGTATCCGGAAAACAGGAGAACGGACATTCGGCTTGGTAGTCGGGCCTTGTGCAATATCAACTCCAAATCAAATAAATCAATTAAACAGTGAAATACTTTTGTAACTTTAAACACATTATGGTTATATAATGGTTAAATATATTATACGAAATATTCAGGAATAGAAGCTATTTACACATTCACAGAGAGAACGAACAGCAACTACATCAGGGCATATCGAATCTCTAAGTGCGCAGTTCGAACTCACGCCAGCACACAAAGAAAAATTGCTTTCTTTTTACTAAGTGACCCCCTGTGGTGCCATATGCCCAGGCAACAGCCAGACGAATGCAGAAGGAACGCGGAAGTTATGTAATGGGAAAGACAAGATGAAAAGCAAACGAATCAATGGAATACTAGAATTCAACTCGTGTGGCATTATTATTACAGAATATTATATATAAATATATATGTGAGTGTGTGTTTATGTATCTTAGTATTTATGCAAATTTCAAGACCAGATTAGGATTAAATTAATAGTCTATCGGACGAGTCAGATTACCTCTATTTCTATTAAATGAATAAAACAGGTAGTAAGATATATTTAGTGAAATATAATTTAACACAGAAAAATATTGAAATTGTATTTAGATCTTCTTCATGAATGTCCTAAACAATTTGTATTCTACAGATCAAATCGTATTGTAATGTTTCTGTAAAAGAAAGCTAGCTACACTGAATGGGTATTGTAAGGATCTTGCCTTAAATAAGACTGCCATCCTTTTTGTATTTTATGCTTTAATTGCATTTCGCAACTGAATACAGCCTATTTACAATATATAGAAAAAATTAAATTCATGGGTTCTCGATATCGACGAGGGAGGTCAGACTTGAGTTGTCGCTGTGCTCATTCAAGTCTTTCTAGGCCCAGCAATATCTCCTTGTCTCCGGCTCCAGCGTCACTCTGAATAACTTCCTCTCTGATTCTAAGAATTCGCATTCGGGGACTTTATATACCATCGCTGAAAGTTCTCGAAAGGTTTTTTGGGAATCGCCGCCTTTCTTTATTCAGTTATATTCCCAGACAACTAGGCGCCTCCGGTCGGCAACTCTCCTTTAGTAGCTGGTTTACCGTTCCGCGAGCTGTCGGTAGCACTTAAGACCTTTATGTCCCCAAGCGACAGTCTATCTGCAGCCGTCTAAATCAATTATCTGCACAAACCGCGCTTTGGTTGGTCTTCCCGGAATTTCCATGCACAAAATATTCGCTATTGTACGGGAGGCGTTACAGTATCTATAATAAAAAGATTCGTCTGTCTATGTCCTCATCTGAATAACTTAATGTTTTGATCAAGTACCTAACACGTATTGAATAGTTTTTTGAAGAGCGATTTCAAAAGTTCTTTTACGGATTTGCTACCCTACAATGGATTTAAATTACATGTATTATTTATGTGAATAAAAAAGCCTCTCCTTAAAATGCTTGCATATATATTGGGAAATGACAACATTCAGTATAAATGCATTACATCTAATTGCATTGATTAGGTTTATTCCTATTATTTTAACATTTTATTTTGCACATAATAGCTTTTTTTTTATAAATTTACGTTTTGTTTCCAAAAATTTTCTACAGTTTAAAGTTTTGAATCTTTACAATTATTTCTGAAAAACTATATATTTTAATAAAATAATTATTAATCTGAAATGCAAACAAAATTCATTCTGTAAAAAAGTATCGAGTGGGTTGCATTTAAAATTACACAAAGGATAAGCGCACACCATGGATTTGAAATACGTGTATGATAACTTCCAAGCTATGTCTACTAAAACGTGATATTTATCAACCTAATAGAGCGTTAATAAAAACCAAAAATATATAAATTAGCCTTCACAAAAATGAAGTTCCCACTCTCAGAAGTTAACAAAATATATTAACTAAACTTCTTCGACCAGCGGTTTCCAACCTTTATGCTACTACGCCTCCCTAAAAATTTTTTTTCCGCGCCTTCCTACAAAAAATTTATTTTCCACGCCTCCCTATCTTTTAATAGATATAATAATATAGACACTTTAAACAATAACTTTATTACAAAAAAAAATGAAAATTACAATTAACAGAATAACAAGATTTTACTATAACTATATGAACATGCATATTTATTTTTATATTAAATTTCTAATTAAACTACATCTAACGCATCAAAATTTAATGCGAGGGTTGTAGTAGTTTACTGGCACAAAGTTTATCAAATCTTGGGGGCAATGCGGAGAGTGCCGCTCGTAACTCTTTTTCGAGTATTAACCTGGTTCGATATTTGGTTTTCATTGCAGCCAGTGCCGAAAAGCCCTTTTCGCATAAATAGACGTTACAAACGGTAGAAGCACTTGCATTGCTTTGCAATACAAAGATTCATACTCTCCACTAAGATTAATCCAAAATCGAAATACGATTTCATTTTGAAACTTTTGTTTTAGTGAGCTATCGCATGTGAATGCTATCAATTTTTCTTTTTCGATGGTTGTCAACTGAAATTCGTCAATTTATAGATATTCTGGTTTATTCGTTTATTTATAGATAATACGGTATGAACATGGATTTTTTATTAAAAAGTTTCGGCGCCTCCCCTGGCAATAGTCCGCACCTCCCAGGTTGGAAACCTCGGTCTTAGACGTTAATTAGGCATTTTTTACCTTTGCAGGTGTACAAAAGGCTGTTTGTTATGATAATACTGGAAACCGCTTTGGAAACATTTTTGTACTAGTATAGGGTTGTACTGGGCATTTATTTGTCAAATAAAGATCAAAGTGCATGTGAATTTAGAGAAATAATATAAATAATCGAAAAATGTTTTATTTCTCTCCTCAAGGTAGAGAGGCATATTTTGAATGACAGTGGAGAGAAAAGAAATGTTTTACTTCAAAAAATTGAATTTATCTCTTTTACAACGCAGAGAACTGTCGGAGAATCATTAAAGTAAATTACTGAAAAAGACCCGTTGTTGTTACGAACTCGCTACTGATTTGGTATTTTAAATTTATTAATATTGAAATATAATATCAGTGGTTTGGAGTTTTATCAAAAATTATTTATAATTAATAATTTTTAAAAGTTATGATTAATAGTTGAATTATTCTTTAATTGAAGCTTTTAATATATAGTTATCGCTATTGATTATTTATTATTGGGTTGCTGATGCTTAAGAAATTCTTATAGAAATGTTTTCAAGGAAGAACTTCTCTTTCTGTTACAAAAATATCATGCAATAGAATTTCATTATAAAAACTGATAAACTAAATTATTTAATATTTATCAACTGGTTATATTTTTTATAAGTTAGCATATATATTTAATTTTTTTCTCTAAATATTATGAGAAGTAAATATACACTTTTTTACAATGAAGTATGTTTCATTTTAACACTTTATTTTACATTTCAAGTTTTGAATCTGTAAATTTTCATTTCAATTTTTAAAAGAACGAGAATTTCTTTATTAGTTTATAAATGAAATTATTTACTTATTGTGTTTCAGCGAACCTCAGGAAAGATAAAATTGACGACCTTATGCAATGTAAATGTAATTACGTAAAGCCATGCAAACATACTAAGTATCTTTCAATAAGAAAATTTTGAATGAAAATTCTGTGTTTTCTCTAAACTTAAGTTAAGAATATATCATGATATTAAGACTTCTGATGTCATACTTATCGATTATTAGAGTAAATTAAAGTAATTCAAAGAATTCATGAAGTAGCTTTTGGAGCTCGAATATATTAATTTTCATAAACATTACTTTACCTCTATTGAATACCTAAAGAATTATTTAGTTCAAAAACCATGTAATTTAAAAAGTATCTTATTACTTTTTAAAAGGCAGGCGTAAACAATTTTAAATACACAAACCCGTAGATCAAATGGTGACCTATAAAAAACTAGCATATGAAAAATTGAAAATTCATGCACCAAACTATATCTAAACCATCCGTAACACACTGTAACACCAGCACAATAAAGAATGCATAATTATCCCAAACGTACACCTCTTTGGGCGAACTTGGGCGTTAAGAAACGTAACTACTTAAACCATGATAAATAGGAGTGTAAAACTGATGGATATTTCCTGATGGCCAGCTCTATTGTGTTGGTATCGTATTAAGATCCCATGCTCACTTCCATTACAACACGCATGATGAGCCCGCATGTGACCCGATGACCCCTGATGATTGGCTGTTGGATCCTGCATTACGCAGTCAGAGCACGCGCTGTGGGTGGAAGTGTCCTATTGTTTTAGTGTCCTAAATGTTTAAGAAGAGTCAAGGCATCACCGTTTGAGAGTTGTCGATAACGAAAATCGGATGTTACTCATTGCAAAAGGTTACTGGGGAGAAACCACGCTGCGCGTTTCATTGAATAATACGAAAACTTCCGATAAGAGAATGAATGATACATTAGGAAGCATGTTGTTGGCTGTAAAAAGTATGTCATTTCAGAAACGATATCCCTTATATGGCTTTCAAGAAATATTTTGATCATGAGACATCATAGGGTTCTACTGTTTAGTATGGAATTTACGGTATCTTCAGGATCTACGATATGAAACTGCACTCTAAGTGAATGTTTCAACTATCCGAAATGTTATGCAAAATTTTTGCAAAACGTTTTTCTCTAACTTTTATCATCTAACGACAGTAAATTATCCAATATTTTTCACAGTACTTTTATGCAATTTGAAGAATTTTCATTACATGAGAATCCGAAACGTGTTGTAGAACACGTAAAAGGAGCTAAAGAATTTCTTCAAAATGTATCCACAAATGTATTCTTGAGATGTATTTTGTTGAAAAATTGACAGTTAGGATATTACTTGGGAATAGCTTAGCGCTACCATGCGTCATCTGACAACAATTAACGATACAATATTTTCGCAATACTTTGCAGCACTGAAGGATTTCCATTACATCGCAGTATGAAATGCTTCCTAAATCCCTTAGATATAAGGAATTTCTTTAAATTAACTCTCCCATCCATTGAAAAACTCGATTTTAATAGAATAGTATTTAAGCAGATTCTGATCGATCATCTATCAGCACACATGGGGCCGTAAAGTCAAAGCTCTAGCCCAAAATTCAATACCCGACCCGACGCGAGCCCGATTGATTGTTAGATGGACCGGTCCAGCTAGCAAACATTTTGATAGGCTGATGTCCGAATTCGGCTGTTGTTTTCCCAGTTAGTTGAGCGTGATCCATGCCCGGTCGAAAATTAGCTAGTCACCTAGTAAAACCCCTTCTCCCTCCCTTCCGCAGTTTAACCAAATGAAGGTAAAGACATATTTTGCAGGTTACATGCATTCAGAATGTGTATAACACAAGGATATTTAGTTTATTATGTTATTTTAGAAATAATATTGGTAGAATCTGCAGGAAAATTAAGCAATTTTTTTTTTAATTTTAAAGTTAAAGAGCTCCTCAATGGAATATGGGAGAAAACTGTTTTAAATTTATAAAATCCCAAATTAAAAACAAATATATAGTGAAGTTCGAATATTTACTATAATAAATACAACCCCTCCCCCCCCTCAAAAAAAATCTTTTAAATTAAAAGAGATTTCGATAAGGTTACAAGGGAAAAGCAAATCTCATTTTATGATGCATATTTTTAGTTTATGAAAGACATGAGAGAAATTCCACAAATCTACCTTTTAATATCCTTTCACCCATACGGCTGGGGTTGCTCAAATGGTCGATTATGATTATAAGTGCATTTTAGGACGTGGTTGTTCCCAAAGAAACTATTATTATTGTTGTCTTGTTTTGATTTTCGCAAGTTGTGTGTAAGCTACTTAATCACCTTTCTTGACTGCATTTATTTGTGAACGGCCATGATGGTTTATTGATAACTCATTATGGCAGATCTTTCAGATTTTGAAACCGGACAAATTTTTTAAATGTCTTCTGAATAAATTTTCGCAGTTGAAATTGTCAATTTAGGGGGAACTAGTAATACGGCAATAAAAGCCATGACAGCATGCGCTCTACTAAAAGATGTTTCCATTTAAACATGAATTGAATAATAAAGACATGGAAGATTACTGTTGAAAGTAATACAATGAAAACGGCTGCTAAAATGATAGCAGGTTTGAAATGTGATTTTCAGAGTCATGCCTCTACAGAAATCCATTCTACAAAATCCGTGAGATGAGAACAGAGTAAAACATACGCAATGGGAAGAAAACAGAATTAAACTAGCAAGAATGCAAATCTGATGCCACAAGAAATAAATGGATTAGAATGATCAAGTGTCAATTCAGACTTGTAAAGAGAACTTACCTAAACTGCTTATGATTGGGAACATGTCATTTGGCCCGGTGAAGGCTGCAGGACCAGAAAAATCCCTCAGTATTGACATTTTTACCATTCTTTACAGAGGTCAAATGTGATCCTTACTGCTAAAATCCTCCCAACAGGATGAAGTTTGACCCTTGTTACCCTTATATCATAGTTACCCTGGTGTCCTGAACTTCGGCTCCTCGTGGTTTCCGATCTGTTATCGAAATTTCTGTAGAGATAAGTCAAATCTAAATATCCTCCTTCGTTACCTCTCCTACAGATGGAAACAATTTTGACAACTGAATGGAACAGAATAACAATCTTATGGGCACGACAGGTAAACTCCGTGACAGGTAGAGTTCCAACTGTTCTGTATGCTCCGGGGTCTTAACTCCTTATTGTCTAGCCTTCATTAAATTATTCGTCTACTCACGTATAGTTCCCATTCATATTCTCCATTACTTGCATTATTATACATCATTGATGCTTGTTTGAGAGCAGTATACCGAAATATCACTTTACATAGATTAAACGATATGATTGAGCGATACGACTGACCTATATGACGATTCAAGAAAATATATCTTATTAAAATGTACAGGTTGTAAGAGAGTATCAACATAATGTATATTAAAAAAATTAAGAGACCCTCTCATTCATTACTGCACAGTCATCGTATAATGTACCGTTTGTACCATCTGTGAACATGGCATAAATGATGTCATGTTCTTGGCATCAATGGTGCTATGTTCATATTGTATACTTTGTTTTTCATTGTGCAACAAATAGGCAAATTAGATATTTAAAGATGAATTAAATAATACCGATACGTTAGTTCACATAGTAACCAAGCATCTAAAGTCGATAGCTTAAACGCACAGAAAATATGACTGAAAGCACACTATAGGAAAACATTGCTAGTCAAATACTGTACGATAGGTAACTCTGTAAAGCTAAACAAAAATTATATAAATTTTTCAATTGACATTTTTTTGCCAAAAGTTTTGAGTATATTAATATGTAACTAAGCTTTTCAAAATTATTAGAAATTTTAATTACTTTTTTGTCGCCTCAAAACAAGCTTGCTTTACAGGATTTCGAGAGAAAACTAAATAGCAAAACCAAATGGTAGCTTTAACGGACAGTTAATTAAAGTCTCGACTTGTGTAGACCAAAATATATTGTTACAACCAAAACCAGAATCGCACATTGTTATTTAGAATAGGCAAAAAGGAATGCGCAAACTAAGAAAACAGTTTATTTTAATTTTAACTTCAATTCAGTTAAAAATATCTATCCAACCATTAGATGAATCCCAGATTTGTAAAATGAAAATAAACTAAGAGTTTTTTTAACTCAACTTGAGCGTAAGAAAATATATATTTAGAACTAATTAAATAATTTCAGTCTGTCGCATAGGAATACCTAAAACAGTTCGTTATCTTTGAGGACGTATCCCGGATGCTAAACCAAGAGAGTGAAATACTTTAGACAAAATAAAATTATATATACAATATACATTATGCATTAGATATTTCGTCCAAAAATATCTCACCCCACCATAGTTAGCTTCACCAATCGACTTTGATACCCGCGATCTGCTAAGATCGGCTACAGAACCTCAGGTATCCAAACCTTGAGGCCGGCACGCGTCCAACTATAATTAGCCGGCGAAGTGAGGGAGTCTTCTTTTAAATGTCACCTATACCGTGCCCCCTCTTTTAGCCAATGAGACAGGATACTAGCCTATCACATTTTACTTATTTATTTAAATTTTATCAATGCTTATCGGAATGGTAGAGACCTCTATTTTGCAGTGTAATAAGAAATGGTTCTTGTAAAAAATTTCGTCGATTATACATGATCTGTTCGTATTTTACAGATTTGCAAAAGCAGAAACATTCCTATAAACTTGCCGTCAGAACTATACCTGATTTGTGTAGACGTTCCGTAACGTCCATTATATTACGTAAACATTTTTTTTTGGCCATAAAATTGGGGCAGGCAGTTCAAGACGGCAAATATGAAAATCAAAGACCCAAACCATTCATTTCTCTGCAGACAAGAGATAATAAATCGGCAGATCTCTATTGCGGTCAAATGTTTCACTGACTTCAGTCCAGTTTTATGGATCATAATAATTATTTCAATGGCATCCAAGCGCTTACTCTGCATTCACTCCATGAACCGTATTTTTATTGTTTCATCGAACTGTGTAAACAACAATACCTTACAATGAATATAACACTTAGAATTCACGCTTCACAAGTTACCTATGCTACATCTTTCAGTCACAACTTCCGGGCTGAGGGTGTTGATACTTTTATTCAGCTTCTTAGGTCCAGGGAATATAAATATTTTTTCACTAAATAATAAGAATAAGTTAGAAGGAAACAGCTTTACACTGACTAAACATGGTTATTTAATTTAATTATTTTCGCTGGTTTAATTCGTTAATTTTATTTTTGATAGTTCAACACTATGTTTAGCTTCATGGGTATTCCTATACGTGTGACTGTAGAAGTTATTAATATGGCTCAAGAAATAACGAATCAGATTTTACTGAAGGACATTTTAAATTTTCGCTAGAGAAGATTAATTTCTGACTATCCTTTTACTACCGGTCATTCCCAAAGTGGTCTATATAGACTCCTGGGGGTCGATATAGACCTGCAAGGGGTCCATACCAGGGAAAAAGAAAATTTGGGGTGCATGAGGTGTAAATTGGGGTCCATGAGTTAGACAGGCTGTCACCAAATTTTGGCTTCACATAAATATAATAATTTGCCTAACACAGATAGTACCTATAGAAGTATTTACGTAATACAAGTACTTTCTTATAATAGATAGATACATTTCCTAATTTTAAGCATATTTCATAAAATTGTGTAAGAAACCTATTCACTTTTCGGTCTCAGTACGTGTAACTTGTGTTGCGACATCATGGATTAGAATGGTTGCAGCTATTGCCAGCAGGTGGCCGTTATATTGAACTTGCCAGTTTCTCAATTTGCACAGACAAACTGCCAAGATGACCTTTCAGCCTACGTTCAACATTTAAATGTCCTTCACACAGACTTTGAAATTAGGTTTGAAGATGTATTGACTATGGAAACACCACATTGGATTATCAATCCATACGGTGCCATTGAAGACACGGATGTCATGTTACAAGAACTGATCGATATAATCACCAACGAAGATTTTAAGGTGCAGTTTAGAAAGGGATATCAACAATTCTGGCTTCAGAGAGACCTACTAGTTACATATCCTGCATTATGAACTATCGCGAGAAAGTTTTTGATAGCTTTTCCATCTTCATACCTCGTGGAAAGGGATTTCAGCGCGGTTGTAAATCTCCTTATTAAAAAAAAGAGAAATAGATTAGAAATCACTCGCCAAGGAGATTTAAGGTTAGACCTGACTAAATTGAAGCCAAATATTGAAGTTTTGCTATCAAAGCATCAAGCTCATCTCTCCCATTAAAAGCATTGATTTTGTTCTGTATTTATTCTATGTAAAAATGTTACTAGATTTGCATTTTGCGTCGTTTTAATTAATAAATGTATAACTATAAAACTTAAGATTATTTTTTAATTTTAAATTTTTCACTCTACATTAAACCCTCTCAAAGAGAGTAGCTCTGTGTCAGCTTCAAAAACACTTTTAAAGTTGATGAATTTGTAAAAAATCAGTATTAGGATAGCAGGGGGTCTACCCAAAACAGAAAAAATCAGCAGGGGGTCTACGGGACAAACAAGTTTGGGGACCTCTGTTTTAGACTAATCCTTTTAGAAATTTAAAATATATTTACCAAATTTCTTTAGTCAATTGCTTTAATAAAAAAATTATAAACTTCTAGAGACGTAATAATTTCCCCCAAAAAGTTTACTTCATACATTGATAATATGAAGCGATACATTATCAAAAATTTGGTAAAAATGGCTTTAAGTACAATCATAAAAGAATGTGCGCCAACTGATCAATGAACTCTGATTACCTGTCATATCTATAGTGAAACCGGAAGCTACCTTTCGTGATAGGGATCTAATATGATGTTTTATACTATTTGTGATATATAAGACTGTATAGTTCTGCTCTTTTTAACTATGGATGATATCAGAATATCCAGTAAATGACTACAGACAGTCTTTTTACCGATTTTAGATCGTAGAATTTGAGCGTGAATCAATGAGCTACATGTCAGAAAGAAGCTCCTCAAACCATTCTGCATCATAGCAACTCGGTACAAGGAGAATAATTGTCTTGCAATATACTATTTCTGTTTTCAAAACTTAAAAGGCCAACACTGGGGGGGTGTATAAAGATAAAGAGCCCACAATTGTATAGTAATAACAATGAAAAAAGGGAGTTATTAATCAGTCTATTCCCTTCCTTTGGAGTGTATGAGGTATAAAACACGTTAAATTAATTTTCAAAAAGCACACAAATTTTCCTCTCTTCTTACGTCATACTGCAGAACAGGGGTTTAAAACGCATTACTTTTATAATTTTATTAACATTTATGCTTTTTGAATAAATGTTAATAATTATTTAAAATCTTTTCGTGTATTAAACTGTACGCGAACATTGTAATTTCTGCCTTTATTATCTCGTTTCCGAAGATAAGGAATATTTTTTTTGTATTACAGATTTCTACCGTTTATGCCGCATGCATTACACCACTGACGGAACTTGATCCTTTTTCTAGAGGGATAACCTAACGAATGCATGTGATGTTTGAACGATCGTATTACTTTCTCAATAGAAGGAAAACTTGACTCTCGAATTTCTTTTTTACAAATCACATGGTAAAAAGAAGCGGCATCGTAAAAAGAAGAAGCATTTTTATACGACAATTACGATGCCAGATACAATGTTTTTAATCTATATAGTCGGAGCGTACACTCTGTATTTTGGGATTATTTATCACGGAATCGAATTTATTCACGATTTGCCATGCATCTTCAAAATGATATATCTAAAACTCCTCGTCAGGTTTATCTATAATATTTTGTAAAGCGTTATTCTATTGTATTTTCAATGAATTGACTTCAGTGAATTTTATTTCGGTTAAAAATTCTAAAAATATTTTACCGGACCAAGAATTTCTCTGAACAAATTTCATTTATTTGAAATTTAGAGGGATTAAATATTTTATAATTTTTTTAATGCGAAAGACAAATTATATTGAAATCATCACGATACGTGAAAGGGAAAAAGCCATGCCAATATACTAATTGAATCGGCTGATATAAGATAAAATAATCATCCTTTAAATTTAAGATTCTGATAAGTTTTAAAAAAATTCAAATTAGTCAAGAATTTTTATACGCCTAATTTTCTTTTTATAAAGACAAATATGATTAAAAGTACCCATTACAAAATGCGTGTAGATGAAATAAAATTTTCAAACCGGAACCCCTTAAAGATAAGAAATGTTTTGAGGTGAGGAAATTCAAGAGTTTAATTACAAAATGCGAATAGATAAAATAAAATAAAATTTTCTCTCACGAAACCCCTCAGGATAAGAAAATAAATTTAAGAGTTAAATTACAAGATGCGTGCAGATTAAAACAAAAGAAGCTTTTCTTTCGCGAACCTTCTTAAGTTAAAAAATATGTATTGAAAAAAATAAATAATAATAAAAAGCTAAATTACGAAATCATATAGATAAAAAAAGAAAACTTTCTCTGTCGAATCTCCTTAAAATAGGAAATCTAATGATAAAAATAAATGAAGAGTTTAAACGTTCAAGTAAAAAAAAAAATTCTGGTGCTATGCATTAGCCTATCCTTAAGAAAAAGACTCTAGTTCCAACAGTGTTGTCATACATTCTTCTTAATATTCGTATTTAAAGGTTCGTATGGTTTGTTACTTTCAAAACTAAAAAAAAAACCTTAGAAATTACAATGTTCACGTATTAAACAATACATAATCAGAATTTATCTCCGGAAGTAAAATAATTAAATTTTACAATAAATTTTTCCTCTGGTTCGTAAAAGACATTTACATTCAGTGCAGCATAGTGGTTTTATATTTTCTCTCTATTTAAAAAAAAAAGTAACTCCAGCTGCCACCGCCGTTGTCAAAAGCTTGTCATGCTATCTCCTCCAAAACCGCTGGGGGTATGGGGTCGAGAGCGATACCAATGGATGCAGAAAAATGGGGAGACCAAAGTAAGACATGTCTCATATTCGTCGGACTTTAATTTTTTTCAATTTTATATTTTGTGGGAAAATATTGACTTTTTCATCTTCAGATTACGATAATTCGCCAAAAAATGATCGTAGAATTTTGATCATTTTACAATCTAAGACTACAGACAGTTCTCTTTCAAACTAGACTTCATTTGTTTAAAAATATTTTAAAACAGACTAATATTTTCATCAAAAAATTAAACACAGTTTTTCATGAAATATCGTCCTATATGTGTATGTAATATCGATGCTCCTCGAGTTTTTTCTTACAAAGAAAATATTTACATCACCTGGAAGCTGAAAGCTTTCTTATTCATAGAAATCTCATTTCAAGTCTCTATCTTACAATTTCGATTTTTAATTGAATTTTTAAGTTGATAATTCAACAGTGATGAAAAGTCCTTTGCATAAGGGTGACAACAGTAACTGGAAGCTGTTACATTGCCCGAGAATTACCCCTATGCATCTCGCTATTAGCCCTAACAGAGGAAAGATGTAAAAATTTCTTTATTCTAAAAAAAAGTAACTGCCGCTGCCGCCGCTGTCAAAAGCTTGTTACGCTATCTCCTCCGAAACTTCACCAATTGTCGAACATCGATGTTTTCAACGTAGTCGGTCACGTTAATATCACATTGCAATAACAAATATTTTTTTACGAGTAGGCCTTATTAGGGGTTTTTTACGAGTAAAATATTCCCTTTTAAGCCTTATTAAGCCTTTTTACGAGTAAGCCTTATTAGGGGCGAAGCCCCTAGCATCTTAAATACGACTTCAACAGAAAAATTATGCGCAAACAATAGGTATATATTTTTGAGGGTTTAAGTACGAGAGAGTATATTATTACAAAATATTAACATGGACATAACATGGACATAATTACGCATAAATGTAAGTTCACGTTCCATGCATTTAAGGTTGTTCTGTTACTCTATTGGATTCACTCACCTCAATGTTAATCTACGGAAAAAAGTTTGTCTACTATTGACAGCTACATAAATGCTGATAATCCCTTAAAAATGGTATTTTCAGATAGCCTGAACTTTTCTGCACCTTGCAACGGGATTCGTATAAATTTCGTTCACCAAAGGAATCGATGAGCATTTAAAACACACTAGACTAGATTTTTTCCCCGAATCATTTAAATTTTAAAATATTATTTGCATTTTTGTAAACAAAAAATGCCCCAATGAGTCAAATTTCTTTCTCTATTATGGATTATAATTTTAAAAAAAACTTTCATCCTCGGACACATTTTCTTCATAGGTTAACATTGAGGTGAGCGAATCCAGTAGGGTTAGTACACAGCAGCCTTAAGTAAATATATATATCGGATCAGAAAAGCCACATAGTACCGATGACAGTCAAATATTTAAAAAGAATAATTAAAAGGAAAAAAGTTAAATGATTTCAATGCCATCAGTTGAAAATCAGTTGAGAATGCACGTTGTATATACATATGTTTTAAATTTTAATGCGGTATTATGAAATCTAAGAATTTCGCAAAATAATTTTATCTATTTTAAGTTACTGTGGTTACATTTTATCATTCTATTAAATACTGCGACTTCAAAATGAAGTTAGCACACCCCTAAGTAAGTAAATCAGGAAGTCTAAATGCACAAAAATTTACATATATGCAGTAATTCATCTAAATTAATTTTACTTAATATAATTCTGTGACATTATGGCAGATATTGATATTTTTTTTCATGTTTTCGGCAAATTAGAAAAGTAATTTTTGTTTTGAAATATAAAATCGCTCATTTAAGTTTTTCAATCCAAAGATTCTTTAGTTAATACTCATATTCAACCTCAAGCATATGGCTGGTCAAGCATATGGCTGAAAAATTTTCAATTGGGGACTAAAATATTCAGTAAGGAACGAAATATTGCCTCTTTCATACATAACAGCGTTTGCCAATACGAATAACTTAGTATTATATCATAATTCCTCTATCAGCTTTTGCCACATTAAAAAACCATTTTTTAGAGTGACATATCAACTTAAAACATAAAATTGAATTTTTCGGACATATCAACATCTGCCATAACGCAACAGACTTATACGATTGACTCGAGAGTATTGTTTTGTGAAATCTATGCATAAAAGTATCTAACTGATTACATGTACGTGTGTCATAAATAAAATTTTGAATGAATATGTCTAAAATTTAAAATTTTAATATTATGGCTCATTACATTATGAAAAGGAGAATACATTACATCTAGTATTATTTAATTAATATTTTTGTTTAATTTTTCTGGTAAAATATACCAATTGATGTAACAGGTGGGTAAAATTCTCTAGCATTTAATTACCACCTTCAAATAACGCTTGTAATACATTTAAATAAAATTTTTATTATTTATATTAATTCTAATGAAGGGCACTATAGCTAACAGTAATTGGAACAATATCCGAAGGCTAACTTGTTATTATTATAACGTTTGAGCAAAAAGATTTCAAAGGGTTCAGTTCATAATTATTGTTTTAGAAATATACAAGGTTGTAGACAAGTTACATTCATTTAAAATTTACAGTTTACAGTTATTTATGAATAGTAGGTGACTTAATGCATCACCGTAGTTGGGTATGTAAAAATCTGTTTAATATATGATTTTCAGGAATGTATATATTAAACATACATCTGAAAACTTCATCGCTATTTTATTAGTTTGTATACGTTATAAATATATTATGAATCATTGATATTAATAAATACCTATGAAAGTAGAGAAGTCTAACATATTAGAATAGGGTCCATTCCAGGTTTAAGAATAGAAAACGTATTTAATACAACACAGGTCCCTCCATCAAACACCACAATAGCTAATTTTCTAATGAAAAGCTGTCTAATGGAAAGAACAATGCAATAATTGTTTTCTACGTAAAAAAATGTTATCTCGTGTGGTAATCTAAATTCTTGTTTTACATTTAATTTGATACGTTCGGAAAAAAGAAAATTACCTCAATTACAACAAAGAAACAAAGGCTTAAGCCAATTTGTATTTGCGATAAACCTTGTTTTTTTTCTGTGTATGGCCTTAAAGTAAATTTTTATGTACCAAAGGCTAAGTTTTTAGTGTAGTTATCAAATTAGAGCATGGTATAGAGCTGTAATTAAAAACACTTTTAAGGAAGGTCATATTTCAAAACTGTAAGCCACTGTGGCTGTGGAAAACATACTGCATCGGATTATATTGAAAATCCCTTCAGATAAGAACCTATGCAACACAAAATTAAGCTATAATTTCTTTTCCTTAGTTTTCAATTAAAACAGAGATTTGAGGGAAGGTTTATAAATTTCCTTTTCATTGTTTCTTGGAATGCTTACAACTCATACAGTTTTTAGAATTGAATAAAGTATGAGAAATATAAAATTACCTGCCAGAAAATGAGGCATATTTTATGAAAATTAACACATTCTTATGCATATTTTCACCGTATAAATGTGCAAATAGAAATCTATGATATTTTCACTTTTAGAAAACTACTTAGTTCCCTTCTTGAATTTTTAAAAATATTTTTGTTTAATTTTATGTTTTCGCATTGTGATAACAAACTTTTTTGACTGATAAATATTCGAAACTGCGTGATTGGGAATTAAAACAAATTTCAGTGATGAACCTGCAAGCATCGTCTTTCACTAATGTATGTGAATTGCATTCATGTCAGTTTAAGAAGCTTGTAACTCTTCCATAAAGCATTTTTTCTTTAGTTTTCTCACTTTATAGTATGATTCTTGAATTACCTTTTTGTACGTATGTATTATTCTTAATGTTATATTAATGATGGAGGATTTTTAAAATTAAGGTTGTTCATTTCAACGAAAATTTAATGTGGCTTATTTTCACTAAATCTAAGGCTTTGTAATTTTTATACTTTTGTTAGATCTTAGATGGATATCAAAGTGGAAAAGACAAAAATTAAGATAGAAAAAAAGATTATATACAATTTTTATCCTATTTGCTTTCAGATTAAGTTATCTATTAGAGAATTTGATTAAGTAAAATTGAAATACAATGTTCAGACAAATTTAGATGAATCTAAACGTATGAACATGCGAAAACATTTTTTATGATTTTTGTATAGATTAAATCTAAACGTATTCTTGGTGCGTAAATAAACAGTTTGTCTGTAGAATTATGGATTAAATGTTTCTATGAACTTTTCTTTGAGGAGGAAATTTTTTTTATCTGTTGATAATTTATTATCTGGAAATAAAAAGATAACACTCATAATTTTAATTACTCTCTTCACAGCTATGATTATTATACACTATCTATATATATTTGTATTAAACCATTTGAATCCGCCAAAAAGTTATTACTTTTATTTTTTGCCATTTTCATTTCATTGGATTAATTTTACAGCATAAGTATATTTCTAACATTTTTTTCATGAAAATTTAGGAACGGAACGATGAGATTTCGTTCTATTTAAGGATTCAACTGTATCTAAGAATTACATGCATTGAAACTTATAAATGTGTCAAATCTCCTATGCACTCGATCACATCTAGGCGGACTTTATTTTAACATTACAGACAGTCATACCAAATGGGATTTTAACTTCAGGGGAAAAAGAACTTTAACCCCTTTTTTTTTAATTTTCTATATTTTACCCTATATAACAAAATAAAAATACTTAATATTGTTTTTACTACATTGAATGCACATAGAATTCACAAATAAGTATTTTGTGGAAGAATAAGACCTGCTTACCAAAAAATTCTTCAAAATTGCTAGAATTTTTCAAAAACCTCCACGCTTCTTAATTTTCTTCTAATTTCTCCAGACTGTTTACTACAGTGTTTGTCACAAAACTGTGCATAATCCTTTGAAACAAACATTTTTCAAATTTAAAGACCAGGAAATAAAGTATAAACATGCAAACACATAAAAAATAACACATCCATTAAAAAAAAAAAAAGGCCCATTAAAAAAAAAAAAATTTCGACTTTTGATTTACACAAAAAATTCAATGCACAATCTATCTATATATATAAAACAGTTCCGTAACTGACTGACTCACTGAGTGTTATACAACGCACAGACCAAACCGCTGGATCTAAAGGTCTGAAATTTTGCATGGCGATTTTTATTATAGCGTAGGGGTGCACTAAGAAAGATTTTTGAAAAATTCTTCTTAGATGCTTTTTAAATTAAATTTTTAATCTGTTTTTGTAACATTCTTTAAAGTTTGCATTTAAAGTAATAATTGGATGGTTATAAAACTTATATCACGAGAAAGATCCTAAAAAGTCCTTTAAAATGAAATCTTTTTCGAATCCTTACCTTCATTTTCTGATTTTTGGTGAATTTTTAAAAATAAATTTTTAGAATTTAATTTATTAAGCTGTTTAATTTTAAGCTGTTTTAGTAACTTTTTTTAAGTTTGCCTTTAAAATAATAATTTGAGGGTTATGAAATTTATATATTTATTTTCAAGAAAGATCATAAAAATTCCTTTAAAAAGAAATCTTTTTCGAATCTTTACCTCCATTTTCTGATTTTTGGTGAGATTTTAAAGATTATATTTTAGAATTTAATTTATTAAATGCTGATCCCGTGATTTCTTTTTCTGGCACTTTAAATAAATTTATCTTCACGTCTATAACAATGAAATAGACAAAAAAGTAATTTTTCCCTTACTAATGCGGCAGACGATTGGACATTATGCAAAAAAATATAAAAATACAGTAAACGATATGTTCCTTAATCTGTACTATATTAACTGTACTATATTCTTTAGTATGTCCTATTAGATTTAATTTGAATATTTTCTTCTACATTTTTTTGTCTATAAAAATATCTCTTACGATTGTTTTATAAATATATTATTTTGTTTTTCTTACATCAATTGTATACATTGATCGTCGAATTTATTATACACACAAACACATACACACACACACAAACACACACACACACACACACATATATATATATATATATATATATATATATATATAGATAGATAGATAGATAGATAGATAGATAGATAGATATAGATATAGATATAGATATAGATATAGATATATTTATTTATTTATTTTTGGCATTAATTGCATACATTGACCGTTGTATTTAATTTGAATGTACTCCGTAGCGAAGTGCGGGTTTGCAGCTAGTGATATATATATATATATATATATATATATATATATATATATATATATATATATATATATATATATATATATATATATATATATATATATAAAACTTAAGGTTTTTAAATGATATGGGATGCGCATGGAGCATTTTGATAAATGCTAGCATTTTTTAAAGTTTTTTTGAAAAACAGGCATCTTTGTGCCAAAAATTCCTTATTTTGAATTCTAAAGTTTTAAATTTAGAAAAAAAGAATATTAATTATTCCCATTCTGTACATAGAGTTAAAAATTGAAAATTAAAATATTCGAGGATGAAAGTCCCTTGCCCCCTTAAGCTAAATTTTACCGTTAACTGGAGATATTTGCTCCGTGCAGTAATATGGATGGTGCTGCTGTCGGATGAAGCCTCACGGGATTTTGTTAGAGATCGAAGGAAAAACACACATTACAGGGTTTTAAGTAATTATGAAAATTTAGCCTGATGTGGGATCAGATTACATGAAATAAACGGATCCAGATTGTGTTTTTACATGACAGAATGCGGTGATTAGGTCAGTTGTTGCTTTCCCTTATTTTGATAAAGAGAACTTGGTTTAAAAGCCGCCGGTCATCCCATCATCCGCAATCTTCGCTACGAATCACTGCTATACGTTTATCTCGAGGAAGACGTCTGCAATCAATTCATCTACGACGGAATAGGAAGTTGAGTTTTATACTCTAGTTCGCGGAGAGAGATTTGAATCTTCTAAACAATGTGTGCAACGAGGAAGGCCCAAATAATTCATTCATAAGCAACATTAACATCAATACATTTCAGATCTTCATGAAAAGGGATAATAATCAGAAAAGCTGGGATCTTTCACTACATCAATGCAGTGAAATAAAAGCAGGGAGGAATCCAAAAGGAAATCGATTCGAAAATTTATGCTATGTCTCTAATATAAAATCATGTAAATATAAACTGCTTTTTCAAAATATAAACTATGAGTCCTATGAATATCATCTGCAATATTCAGTAAAGTTTCATGTCTAGGAAGTTAATTTGCTTACAGTGCAAAACAAAAGTATTAACATATCTGGCGTTTAAATAAATAAATATATACATACATACATACATATATATATATATATATATATATATATATATATATATATATATATATATATATATATATATATATATATATATATATATATATATATATATATATATATATATATATATATATATATATTTATATACATATATATATACATACATATATATATATATATATATATATATTTATATACATATATATATATATATATATACATATATATATATATATGCATATATATATATATATATATACATATATATACATATATATATATATATATATGCATATATATATATATATATATATATATATATATATATATATATATATATATATATATATATATATATATATATATATATATATATATATATATATATATACCTGTGGTTTGGTACAAGAAGTGCCTAAGTCAGTTTTTTCCAAGATGACTTTGTTTGCTTCTGTCTCTTTAAAAAAATTTTATTTTCAATATAAGAAGTACCCAAGTCTGTACAATGGTTTAGAAAACACTTTTAAATCATCGTACAGACTTGGGTACTTCTTACATTGAAAATCGCATTTTTTAAAGAGACATAAGCAAATGAAAAGGCAACAGAAAAGAGTCATTTTGGAAAAAACTGACTTAGACACTTCTTGTACCAATCCCCAGATATATATATATATATATATATATATATATATATATATATATATATATATATATATATATATGTGTGTGTGTGTGTGTGTGTGTGATAAATAGTACAAAAGAAGCCGATGTTCAGTAAAATATGTTGTTATTTCTAATGCTCCCTGGCCAGAAATATTCCAGACCAGGTCCATATAGGCTAGTGTGCCGAGGGGTGCGGCTTCGGTTTACAATGGCACCACAAGGGTTACAGTTCGACTTATCGAGGTGCCATCTCCATTTTAACCGACCTCCTCCAAGGGGGGAAATCTGGGAGGTCGTACCCTCTCCCACCTTCTCTGACTTTTCAGTCTACGGTTTAACGTGCCTTATCCCACCTAGACGGAGGTACTTAAAGGCACCTGTCGGGATTCCATCCGAACATCCTCAGCACCGAGAAGACGCACTACCACTTGGCTACCTCAATCCCTCATCAAAAAATGCATTCAATAAACATACCTGAAATTCCAGAACTCCAGAAAAAAAGAAAACTGTAACAAAAAGTAGACAAAATATCTGTATATACAAATTTTAAATACATAGCTAGTCAGCAAAAAGATAAATTTTAAGCTTGCATTTACAGTACGTAAGCAAAGTAAGGTTATCGGGCTTATCTTATCAAAAATTAGAAGTTAGTAAGTATTCATAATCTATGAATTAAACAAAAATAAAAAAATTAAAATGTATGAATTTTAATTTTTTTTTTGTTAAACACGGTTTTGAAATAACAAGGTCTAAGAAAAATTACTGATTTATTTTTACATTGTTTTTTTTTACTTTAACACGGTTTAAAAATATAAAAGAAATAAAAAGAAGTATATTGCGTTGCATTGTAGCTTGTATTACGTGCAATGTTATCGGAGAAAATTTCAGAGAATGTAGTCCCCGCGAGTTCAGCGATCGCAGTGATGATGAAGGAGTAGTTCCACTATCTGCAAGTGCAATTCTAGAACGCCTTTAACTAGCCAATGAACTTGGAAATCATTTTCTTACAAATGATGACAATGTTGAACGAGCTGTGCCATTTCAATGGGAGTTAAAAATAGTTATGGCACGTTTTCAAGAATCATAATATGAAGTACTAACAAAAGCAAAATCGCAGCGTCTGATAATAGAATTTGTATTCAAAACCGGTGAAACAAAAGAAGCGCAAGATGTTAATATTATTCAAGATACACTTGTAGATATATCGCGATTCAATAATATCAGTGACGAGAGGTATTTCTCGCCACCGAAAAACAACACAAAATGGGTATATTTATTGCCTACTACTGACACTGAATGACTTAATGATTATGTGTTATCAGGGGTGGGCAATTGTTTTGGATCGGGTGCCGCTTTGTGGAAGCAGAGGTTAGTGGAGGGCCACACCTTATAAAATTATTGCATTTATTAGTTAATTTTGCATTTCAGAAAAGGTATAAATTTTATCATAAAAATCAATATATATAAATAAAATAAAATATTGGCAGTTTTTCTGGCTGTCTTGGCGGGCCGCAAGTCTGTAGCGGGCAGAATGCGGCCCACAGGCCTCAATTTGCCCACCCTTGTGTTATATGTATGCATGTATAAATAAAAAAATTTCAATTAATTTTTAACCACTTGCGACTATTTCAATTTAAAAAGTAGCCCGCATAAATATAATTAAAATAAGATTTGGGGGTTATTGAATATATTTGTATGGTACCTATCTTCAATTTTTATATGTTCCCTGTATATTTTTTACACTTTTTTTTTTCACGTTAGACTCTGGAAGACTCTCTGCGGATATATATATATATATATATATATATATATATATTATATATAGTGGTACCTTGATAGTTTTTCCGTATGTGTTGTTTTCTTCATACAGTCCCGATGATAATATTTCTTCGAGATATAGGGATAGATAATATTTCTTTTTTTTCCCCTGGACTAGAAAGTTGTAATGTTCGCGCATTTATCGTGCAGTGCAATAGGTCCCTTTAAAAATGAAAGATAGAGGTTCCATGGTATATATATATTTGGGGGGGGGGAAGGGATTTATACACATACACACATATATACTTGAAGTTGCTTGAGATTAAAAGAACAAGCAAGTGAAGAATGCGGGGGAGGGGAGGAATTAAATTTGGGCAAAATCAAAACTTCCTTTGCAAAGTTAAAAAAGAAATCCCGACTTCCCAGTTCTTATAGAAAATTTCAGGAAATCTTGTGTTCAGTGAATTTAGCCACCTTCTAGCTCAATGTCGCTATAAGAAATTAAAATCGAGCTATCATATTTGTATGTAGCAAATAATTTCAATGTTCAGTACAATTAAAGAGAAAAATCATTGGGTGTAATGATGAACAAAAATACTCATTTTATGCCTTTAGGACTCTTAATATCTCGGAACGTACTGCAGAATCGTCTACTAATCATCTACTGGGCATTGCAACTTTCCGAGAGTGGACAAATTATAGCTCCAGGGGAAAAGGGGTTGTTGTTGCTACGCCCCCTGGACTAGAAAATGATAGACCAGGTCCATGAGGCTCTGCCATGGTGTCGTCAAAAGGGAGGCATCAGTATCCTGATCTTCTGCAAGCATTCTGACGGGGATACCTAAAAAGTCCACAATGTGGAAAGGATTCACAAACGCAGCAGAACAAGAACAAGGGGGAAAGACCTTTGTAGAGTTCTTGAAGCGAATACTATTTGTATGGCCACCCCGAGGATGATCCAGGACAGACTGTATTGGTCTCAGACCAGGGCGCTTGGCAGGATACTAGTGATGAGCAGGAGGCTCTCTCCAAACACTGTATAGCCTGGTCTTCAAAACGGATTGAGCCTCCGATGCAGTTAAGACTTCAAACAGGGACGAATCCTCTCAACAGCCCTCATTTGCTCATTGGTCGGTCTGATAGTTGCTGAACAAACCCGCATGTGACGTGGACCCAGTGAAAAGTTATTGATTTAGAGTCCGAAATGAGAAAGAAATGTATATTCATTTGAAAATAATTTTTATCTCTTAAAAAGGGGGTGGGGAGGGGGCTTACGATATGTGAGACATCACAAGAATTATGCTATAATGATAATAAAATTAATTGAGGATGGAATTAGGCCTTCCTTTGTAGTTCATAATAAATATATATCATGATCATATGAATCCCTTTTATTAAAAGAAAAACAAATATGATAGGATAAAAAAAAACCGAAAAAAAATTTGCGAAGATTTAGAAAGTTTCATTTGAAGACATTTTAACATACCTTGTATTGCTATGTTTTAACTTTTAATTATCTCAAATTATTAAAGTATAAACTTATAGCTGCATAAATTCACAACTATTTTAGAGAAAAGCAAAATTTGGTGAAATATAACTATTAGTTTGAATAACCATATGATAAACAGAATAAAATGTATTATTTTCTTGGTTAGAAAAATATAGGTAAAATTTGAGAATGATGAATATACACAAACCGAAATGAGTCAATTTATAAAAGAAATAAAGATTAAGATTTTAAGGTTAAAAATTCCCTATTTTTCCGAGGAAATATATCGAAAATCTTTGACGATTGATACAATTTAATTATTTTTTTAATCTCCAAATGTACACAAAATTTCACAAAATTATCTCAATATTTATTTAGCATCACAAGTCATTTTTATCAAATTTTTAGCCTCTGTATATCCAGTATAGGGTAGGTGGGGGCAAAGGTTCTCATGGGGCAAAGGTTTGCACATACATTTTAAAATGACCGGGAAGAGTTTTAGGAAGAATAGGGTAGGCAATGCATTCCTCTACTTCCAGTCAGTTGCCTCGTAAAAAATGTTGGAGTTAAGACCCCCTTTTGCAGAGAAAATGAGGTAAGTTTATTTTCGTCTCTTTTAATGTAATTTTTTGTAACTTTTGAGTAATTTTGAGCATCACTCAAACTCACGAACTGTTTTGGGTTTATTTTCGCATGTTAGGGTGGTAAATAACCTTTCAAATCCTACCTTAAGTTTTGGGTTAAATCAAATACAGTGGCGTCCATTCTGCAGAAACAGAACCAGCACGAAATGGGGTAAAGGTTTGCAGGAGTCATGGGGTAAAGGTTCGCAGTGCAAACCTTTGCCCCATCTGCAAACCTTTGCCGCTCTAACTATTAACATTTGTTTCATGTTCTCTTTTCATTAGGAATCCTTATTAACAACGTCTTTTATTATTAATGGTAATTCACATTTTTGTAATTTGAAAAAAAATTATGGTTTTTGATAAAAACTGCCTGTTTTCAATGAGAAAATTTTTTGTAAAATGCTTGAAAATCCATAAATTAAAAATAAAATAAATTAGTACAACAGAAAAAATAAAATAGCTCTGAACAAAGACCTATTTTACAAGATAAAAGAATTAAATGTTGTTACAAGACATTATAAGCTTCGAAGGTCTGGTTAAGGAAAAAAGCTCTAAATGAGTAATTTCCAGATTTGCTAGTCTTTGAAATGCTCCTTGCGTCACAATTTTTGACGAAATTTTATAAAATTTATTACAAAGACTCCTTTTATACATTAAAATAAAGTTATGTATCCATTTCAGGTTTCGACATCATTCAAATTATCAAAGTTTAACTTAAGCGTGGAAAAGTACAAAAATTTCACGAGAATTCAGAGTACAAGCATAAAAATATTTCCTAAAAATTAATTATTCAACGAAAGCACAAATCAAAACACAACCCTGATCAAAATGTATAAGCAATCTAAATGCAAAATTAAGGATAAGGTTAAAAATTGGATCGCAAGGAGCATTTTAAAAAAATAATAAAAATTTCAATTTTTTAAATGTAAAAAATAAAATTTTAAATATTTATAAAATTTTATAAGGTGTTTGAAATAGTTTTACTTTAATGAATATTTATGCCCAATTTCATATCTCTGAGGTAAAAATTTCAAAAATTGCTTTGTAATGTCCCCCATCCCCTTAATTTGCTTAATTTTTACGGGTTTTAAAAGAATGAGTAAAGCCTAAGATATGATATAACGATAGTGTTAATAGTTGATATTTTAATTGGAAGTTCTTTAGTTTAAGAAAAAAAATTATTGAGATTAACCCCTTTTCATTTTGTGAATTTCTTTGTTAGATTCAACTTTCTGTGTTAATAGTTGATATATCATTTTGAAGTTATTTAGTTTAAGAAAAAATTTATTGAGATTAACCTGTTCAATTTGTGATTTTCTATATATATAACACCTTTAAAAAGATTACAAAATGTGAAATAAAATTATTTAGACAACTCTTTTTGTGATTTTCGATGCCTATCCAGTAAGAAACCAACAAGTGGGGTAAAGGTTTGCAGTGCGAACCTTTGCCCCACCGATTGGGGCAAAGGTTCGCAAACAGGTATTTTGGTAAAATTAAAAATTCGGTGACTAAATCTTTCGGGAAAAAATTCATTATTTTATAGAAGGTAGAGGAGATACCCAACTACAATACAAGTGACTTTTTGGGGCGATAGGGTCTAACGGAGGCCCGTAAGAAACCCAAAACTCAAAAATGCAAACCTTTGCCCCCACCTACCCTATTGGTCGTGCTTTTGTTTGTTACAATGTGAAGCTCCAACCTGAAAATGGGACCCCCTAGAGCTTCGCAAAGCATTGAGGGAAGGGGAGATAGAAGATATTTTTTAGTTTGCAACTTTTTTCATAAGGAAATATTTCCAATTAGGTTTACAACTGTTCATTATTTTAATATGATTATCCTGCAATAATTTATTTACAGTTGTAAAATTCTGTTTTGAAGTATAAAATGAAGTGACTTAAGATCCATCATGGCGAATACCTAAAAGGAATAATGTTATTCGTACTCATGCACAATCAGCACATTAATTATTAAGTGATCTAAATGTCATTTTTGAAAAAATACGGAAAAGTCTATTCTTCTTCACCATATCAAAAATGAATTTTTATACAAAACATATGAAAATTCATTTTTGATAAATATTGAATAAATAGATAAAAATCTATTTAATATATCTTCTTTCCCATATCAATAATGCAATTTTAAGCAAAACATGGTCCCATAAAAAAATTTTTGGAAACACTGCGCTAAAGTGTAAAGCCTCGCTAAAACTTTAAGTCTACCGCAATCAGTCCCATCATGAACTTAATACTGTCCCTCGCGATTTCTTCTTTCGGAAACCTTCAACAACATGTTAACGTGCTTCACGGCGCGACATAATCCTATCAGCCCTGCGTGCCGTTTTCGATGACATTTCCCACGCAATCTCATCCATCACCAACTCAACAATTTGTAAAGAACCCCTCAATCCTCAACAAAAAAATACCCCAAGATTGAAAGCCGCGCGCATTTCTTCCTCCTTGACCCTTTCTTTTACACTCTCTCCCGAGTCCATTTTCTATTGTGTATTACCGAGCGGCCCAACAAATCTCTGGCATAAATGGAGGTCCCTATCTGTAACTTTAACATCCGCTAGCAGGTGACCTCCTTAAAGCGCCAAATCAGATGGGGGAGACAATTTGTAAAGCTCTGGTATTCACTTTCACCATATCGGGTTTATCCACGCCAAGCCATTGTTAAACACAAGGCATACCTTTCCCTCTTTTTTTTTAATCTGTTTTGTTTCGTGTCCATTCTTCGGGTACCAATGTTACATAACTATAAAAGCGGGGGTTTCCGGAGGAAAGCTTCAAATCGGGTGCAAACAGCGCAAGAGAGTGCCTCAAGGAAATTTGGTCCCTGGACTTATACATCGAAACTTGTACAAAAATGGTAAGTTAAGTACAATTCTTAGGTCCTAACTTGGAGAAAATGCAAGAAAGCAGACTTTTCTTTCTTGATTCTCTAAACAGTAGGTCACCCATTACTGACAGATAAGGGTGAAAAGTACTAATCGTTAATTCTTTCAGTGTTTGATAAATATTTATTTATTGATTCAATTGATAATTTGCACCATTTGCATTTTTTGAATGGAAGTGATTATCTATCATAGAATGATAGGTTGATTAATTGTTTTCTGGGCATTTTCATATTTTCTTTCATAATAGCAGCAGTTAGTTTCTTATTTATCCTTTTTATGCCCATTTATATGCTTCCAATATCTCTCATAAACCTATTCTTGAACTAAAGCAATTGCTTTTTCAGATCACTTAGTATCCCATAAAATCTATTTATTGCTTTTACATTAAAATATTCATATGATTAACAATGAGCAATAGCGTTAAAACGAATCAAATAATCTGGAGAAAGTCTGGAGTTTTTTTATTGCATCTGTTAAATAGAAATTTCAAATTAGGAAAACGGGGGCTAGAATTGAGTCTTTTACGATAAAAAATGAAAAAAGTTGTTCTATTAATGAACAATCATTCTTTGTTAGCTGCTAACTGAAATTATTAATGCAAAAACGCCGAGGGTGACTTATATTGCCTTTGTAATTTTCCTTTGAAGCTTAGCTTTAATATGTATGTCTTTATTTCTTAACTTTTTCTAACTAAAGATTCTGTCTCCAGTATATTTGTGCTTTCAGAATCATAAATATGTATTTTTAAAGTCATATTTCGTGTGTTTGAATGGACTGTCCTCTTAGGGTAGAAATTTATGTGTATTAGAATAGTACATATGTTTAGATCCACGTTCATGTTTATCTAAAATATATATGAAACATCATAACTCCAGTTATGATACAAATAATCTAACCTATGTATTACCTGTTCTACTTCCCTTATGGTTTAATGTCAACAGGCCATCCTTCTAAAACACCTTATCCATTAAAATAAATGTTGTGAATTAATCTGTAACAACATTAAAAGTCATTCCTGGCTAGAAGTCCCGCTGTCATTGAAATCTACCTATCCGTTCGTTTTTGAAAACGCTTCAACGATCCATTACATACATTTCTTCAATGGCCACGGCTTTCCATCTGATTAACTATGAAAAATAAATTATTACGTTTTTGCATGGATCTCAGGCGGCTATACCAGTTTCTTGGTATTGATCCATATTCATCTGAATTTTTCATTTGCATTTATTCAGCTACATTTCTGTTTCACTTCTTTTTACCCGCAGTTAGTGGTAAAATTACTCATTTCATCCTCGAAAAGGTTCATTACAGCTGCATCATTTTTCAATACATATAATTCGCCATGTTTTTATAATTTCAAACTGAAACGAACTGGTTCAAGACTATTTAATGCAGGGTTGAAGTACAGTAGAAAAAAAAGGCTGAATTGCTGAAGATTGTAATGCCCTAAAACTATTCTATATTTATTTCTAAAAGTGCCCTTGATTAAACACATCTGTCGTGAAAAGCATACATTTGCAACAAGCATTAGAGTTTCATTCTTAATTTATGAAAAAGGAATTTAAAAATTTGAATCAGCGAGTATATCTCTAAGAACTGTCAACCGTGATGATCTCCACTTAAATAAATAAATAAATAAATAAATAAATTATCAGCTATACGGAGTATTTTTTTATAAGTGTTGTCAGGGGAAAAACGATTTCTATTCATTTAGGTGTAGACTGAAGTTAATAACCATAGTAAAGGGAGCATGGAAATATGAAAATAAAATGTGAAAATTTGAGAAATCTACAATTTCCTGCTAAATATTACAAAATTTAGTTATTTCAGAGTTAATAGAGTTTTCGTGTAAAAATTTTGAAATGGCTTCTAATTCATGAAAGTAGTACTGTTCTCAAATAATTATTCATCGTGTGTAAAATAAACCCAATTAAGTAATGAACAGCAAGTAGCTGGACCTTTAATTAGCAGTCGCGTGCTTAACTGTTGTAACACAACAGATATTAAGAAAGAACGCTCCTGGGGAATTGTTGTCAACAATGAAAGTGGTCGACAACGCAAGAGTGAGTATTACTAGGAGTAAAATTTCGCTTTCAGTTGACCTTGTTCCTTTTCACCCTAAATGCTGCTTTCTTTGTTGTTAAAAATTTAATAAATCCCTTAAAGTAGAAATTTTATTTAGAATGTTTAAATTCCTATGTACTACGTAAAATATTATTTAAATATTTTATTTCTCACTTCCGTTTGTATTTTATAATACATGAATACACATTTCATCGTGTGATTACTGTAATCTGTTTTACAACATTTTAACTATATATATATATATATGTAAATATTTTTTGTCAATTTATTTCGTTGTTATGCATGTGACCATAAATAAATTTAAAGTATCACGAAAAGAAAAGAGACAACTGGATCAGCATTTAATAAATTAAATTCTAAAAATTTATCTTTAAAAATTCACCAAAAATCAGAAAATGAAGGTAAGGATTCGAAAAAGATTTCATTTTAAAGGACTTTTTAGGATCTTTCTCGTGATATAAGTTTTATAACCATCCAATTATTATTTTAAATGCAAACTTTAAAGAATGTTACAAAAACAGATTAAAAATTTAATTTAAAACAAATCTAAGAAGAATTTTTCAAAAATCTCTCTTAGTGCACCCCTAGATTATAAGAAGAATCGCCATGCAAAATTTCAGCCCTTTAGGTCCAGTGGTTTGGTCTGTGCGTTGTCTGTCAGTCAGTCAGTCAGTCAGTTACGGAACTGTTATATATATATATATATATATATATATATATATATATATATATATAAAGTGTAGGTAAGATATTTCGTGTGCAAATGGGGATGTTATAAATATTTCGACTGAGGGTACTTAATATTTTTGCCCTTCTTTACAATATTTCTATTAAATAGTAGGTAGTTCCTACTCAAACAAATTATCATCTTTCGCTGATATCATTAGATAATGCCCCTGAAATTTCTTAGGAAATATAGTCTTTTAATGAGCTACAGGTAGGCATAAAATTTACGTACCCAAGTTGAGACATTGAATCCTGTGTCTTCATATATTATTAAACTTCTCATCTCCGTGAGTCGACATGTTTATTTTTCGCGTAAGTTTTCCTTCTTTTCAACTACGTGACAGTGTTCTTCCTGTTATTCCTGCATCAATTTTTAAATTTTTTTTTTACAAATCTGTTTTTGCTTTTTTTTAGCTGAAAAGAACAGACATCTGAATTATTATTAAGATATGCTTAAATTTAATTAAAAACAGATGCTTCTGTATTGTACAAGATATTTCTTTTTTTAAATCTAGACACAAAGAATAAATCTGATTTGGCTTTATAACGAAAAATATCCTCCAATGAAAATGACAGACAACACGAGAGTGGATATTACTTTAATTGGTGGTTGTTAGAAGGAAAGACATTAGTGGCTATTAGAAGAAAATACTTTTTTTTCACTCATCGAAATGATATATTGGATAATGCAATAAAGGAGAGAATTAGAAATCCTTACTTGGAGAAATTTACAACATCGTCGTAATAGGAATAAAATGAAATGAAAATTAAGTTAAGTGACTGTATAACATTTTCAGCTAACCATTTTATTACTTACAACAATTTGTTAGTAATTAACTTAGAGAAAATTAGTTATTTTCGAATGTGTTACACTGAATTCTCAATTATGGGTAGCCGGATAATCGGTTTCGTGGATATTTCGAGCAACGTGGTGAAAAAGGTGAATATTACAAATACTTCAAAAGAAAGTTAACCGTCTCAAATATGTCAGCACAGTATAAAATATTAATAGTTAAAATAAAAGTAACAAAAAGATAGGAATGTGTTATTTGAATGGAAAAAATCTAGTAGTTGGGAATAAAAAACCTTAGAAAAGTATACGAAGTGAGGGAATATTTTGGTTTCAATTAAAATTAATGTGGCATGATAAAATCATAAAATTTCAAAAATTTCATCCAGAAAAAAATATTTCTTATAGTTACTTTAAAATTTCATGCCATAAATTTTACTTATTGAATATAAAGTTGTTCTACAGAATTCTTTTTAAAATATAGTTTTGAATTTAACGATGAGCATCTTCTGCACAAAATGAAAAATAAAACTAGTTGTTAGAGATTTTCTGCTCGAGGGATCCAGTGAAATATCTACTATTTGGGCTTACTATTAGCAATTAGGGGTCAGCAAACCTGAAAATATTTACTAATAATTGAAAATAAAACTCTTAAAGTTGAATTTGCTTTTGTGCGATGAGTGTAATTTTTCGTTAATTTTAGAGATAGTTTAAAGGTTTCAAGCCTAACATTCATTTAGTTATAATGAATTTTAAAAGAGTTTGAGTTTAATTATCAATTCTTTATATCGAATATTTTAAAGTTTTCTCAGTTTCGACTTGGTTCACTAGTTTTGGGGGCTACACTTCTCATTACAAGGAACGTTTCTAATGATTGCAAATGAAGGGTGAAAGTGGAAGGGGGAAATATGGAGCTTTACTGCCCTCAACAAGAGATTAGGGAGGAGAACCGCTAATATTAAAATCTGCGTATGGGTATCTCCTTCCCATACCATTGTAAATACTTCGTATATGTTACGGCTCGCAGGATTAAATTTCCATCTTTGTCATTAATTCTAATGGTCATGCCGAAAATACCAGGAAACTATAGAACCTATTTGGTAGTGCTTCCCACAAATATTCTAAGAAGCCATTAGACTAATTTTAATTATGTTTCAGCTCACGTGGGTATCCCTTCTCTTAACGGCCGCTTTAGCCGAGGCCATCTTACCTCTTCACTACGGACATGGTTTGTCCTCCCATGGCGCTCATGGATCTCATCACTCCGGATACGGATCTCACGGCAATAGCCTCCTCGCCAGCAGCGGTCACCATGGAGATTCTGGATATGCATCCCACGGATCTCATGCCATTGGAGCTCATGGTGCTCACTCTGCAGTAGGGGCCCATGGATCCCACCACGGCAAGTTCCGCGATGTTGGAGCCTACAGCCATGATAAGGGAGATGGCTACGAAAAGGCCTACTATTACGATAAGGTACCTATCAAAACAACTTCCTTTGTATAATGTCTGTTAAATCTTAGTATAAGAGCTTTTTCTTGGCGCTTTAGGCGGTTAGTTTAATCAAATAGGTCATTTAACCCTAGATAAAAATGTCTATTCTAAGAGGTTTTACAATGTTTTTATTAACTCGCTTTCTTGTTTGTGTGTTTGTGTATTTTTCCAGGACAAATCTTGCAATCAATTTTTAACTACCCGACTAGCTAGACATTTGAAACTTTTAGAATAGCTCAGAACACGATGACAATGCATTCTTTTGATACTTTTAGCCATCTTTAAGCAGATTTGAAATCATTTTCAGTTAATTTTGTTTTGTAAAATGGGGCAGCCATCTATCGAACGGGACGGGAACGAAAAGTTAAGCGCAATTGATTACGCATTTGATACCTCTTTATTAAGCATTTGATCATTTTCTTTCAAGCTGATGGGATAATTCATCAAAAACATTTTTAAAAAGTATTAATACATAGAATTGTCATGTTTATAAGATTCAACAGAAAATTTAAAATCATGGTATATAAAAAGTTCTTTTTATCTTGTAATTATTTTCTTTCTTGTTATTGAGATGTACTTTTGCAGTATAAAATATTGTGGTATAGCATAGTCTACATTTACTTAGGTGAAAAGAATAGCCAATTGTATAATACAATATATATAGCTATCTGTAAATAAAATATACCATTATACAGTGATATTCAAACACCGAAAAACCTTATCATTGAATAACTAAATGAATAAATAAACTAAATATGTCATTAAACGGTTAATGTTTGGCAATTATGCAAATGAAGAAAATACTTCATTAAGTGTATAAGTTCAGATCGAAGTTTCTTTCTGCGAGCGTAATGATTACATTCACAAATTGTTTCTTAGTCAGAGCAGTCATCTGTGTAATTAACATGTGTTTAAAGTTAAGCCTTTAAATTTTATGACCTAAAGCCAGTTATGATCAAAGTGCCTAGCTATTGTGATATTGTAATGGAGGGGACGATAATGAACCATAAAGCTTGAAAGGGTTAATTTAGTTTATTCAACATTAAATTGTTATGCATTGACCTGACAATGCGATAAATTTTACTTAAACAAAAAGGGCTTCTGTGTATGAACATAATGCATCAAAATTTTAATTACACATAACTTTCAACTTCATTCAACGTTTTATTGAACGAAATTTGAAAGCTGAAATTTCCTGTAAGTTTTTTTTTTTTTTTTGCATATATTGGCACAGAAATTTTATATTATATGAATACTTGTATCAGTTGCTTCATCTTAGTTGGTAAAAATAAAGCACAAAATCATTCATTTGCCAGAAATAGTTTTATGAATATTTTTCAAGGTCAAATAATCAATTAATAACTGTAGTGTAAACCCGTGAAAGATTACTGAATTAAATACCTTCAAGGAAATCAACTTAAATAAAGAGCCTAGCTGTAGTGATATTGTAATAAATGTTTTAGATTATTAAACACCAAGCTTAAAAGAGTTGAGATATTTTATAATGCATTATATAGTCTCGGATTGATTTTATAACGCATGATTTAACTTTATTAAACAAAAAAAAGTTTTTTTGTTTTGAATACCGTGGTTGAAATTGTAATTACATGTATCTTTCAACGTTAAATTATATTACTATTGTAAGCCATTACACACTATCGGAGAGAAAATTCGAATTTCAATTTTGTGAAATGGCATAAAAATATCATAATTATAGGAATACTTGTTGTATCAATTTCAAGCTTCATTTCAGCGATAAAAAAGTAAATGATTCATCTGACAAAAAAAAAAATTATTAATATATTTCAAGATCTAATTTATTCACTGTTTTATGATGCTGAGAAAGACTACTGAATCAGATATGTTCAGGAAACTACCAGTATTTTTTATGTTCGTAAATAACGATACACATGAAACATGTCTCAGCAGAAACCTTTTCTCTGTGCTTTTTCAGGTCCGTGGTCACCATGACATTCTTTCCGATCACGGTTCAAGCCATGGATCTTATGGCGACCATGGAGTCAAGTCCTACCACGACAGCGGAGCCCATGGTGCTAGCGGACACTCCAGCTATGGAGCCCACAACAAGCATGGTGCCAGTGGGTACGGAAATCATGGTTACGCCAACGCTGGACATGCTAGCTCTGGCCAAGGAGGTTACGCATCCGGACATGGTGGTTATGGAGGTTACGGCCATGGAGGATACGCTGGAGGTCATGGTCTCGGACCCTACCCAACAGTCCATGTCTTAGGAGGTCACGCCGCTGGATACGGACATGGAGGTTATGGAGGTGGATATGCCACCAAGACATACGGTCCCCACGGAGGTTACTCCAAGGTTTACTTCAAGACCCCAGGTGGTGGATATCACTATTGAAAACATGGAAATGAATAAAAGGGAGAGGTTATGGTAACTACCGATTTAAAATAACTTTCCAAAAGATAAATTCAATGGCAACCAGTCGCATTATGATTAGTACATGTAAACGGATATAAATGTTTTGGTTCAGAATATGCACCCCCCCCCAAAAAAAAAAAAAAAAAAAAAAAAAAAAATTATTTTACTGGATATTTCCAGACTCCAGGAGGTGAACACCAGTATTAAAGACATGGAATGAAACGAAAGAGGAAGTTATACTAAGATAGCCACAAATTATATAAGGAAAAAGGGGATTGGGGAAAAAAATACCCTACGAAAGAACATTTTGCCTTGAACAAATGTTATAGTAGTTTTAAAATATAGGAAGCCAATCGGCATATTTCTAAGACGACTTATAAAGTTAGGGGAAAATATTTTTATGCTTTGCGGTTTATATATCTGTTCTGTCTGTCTGTTTTCCCTAATGGAATATTTCACACGATTTCCGAACTTTAAAAGGATACATCTACAATTCCTTCCTAGGCATCTAAATGAAATTTTGTAAATGGACCTTTGTTCCATTTTCATTTAACTTTCTACAGTAATTTCAATTTCGGGTAAAAATTCTGAAAGTTTCATCTGACGCAAAAATTACCCCGAATAAAAATGACCTATTTGTCTCTCAAAAATTTTTTAAATCCTATAGATACGTAATGTTGAAACCTTTCGTACGAACAAAAAAGATAAAAATTATGCATATAGAGTAACTGGATCAGTAGTTATATCATAATTTGAATTTCTATAAATAGAATATGAAATTTTCTTTCATGATGTACTTTTTGATGATCTTTATATACCTTGACTTTTACATGTGGATCTTTGTGTGTTGATCTGAACAAATGATCATCTTTATTTATCTTAATAAATGATGATCTTCCTATAAGACACAATTGTTGAAAAAAGTAAGAACAAAATTGCGGAAAAATCATTACAAATTTTCTGTCCTGGACCCCTGTAACAAAATTTCCATAAGGGAAAAGTAATTTTACCAAGGTTGCTCAAAGATATAACGTGTCTCTGAAAACAGGTGTAAATATTTGTGGTCCTACCGCTAGACTGTGAGATTATATTTCAAGATTCCAGGAAGTGGATGTGAAAATTAAGGCTGCTGTGTACTAACCATATTGGATTCCGTCAACTCAATGTTAACCTAAGGAGAAAATGCGTCAACTATTGACAGCTACAAAAATTCTGATAATGCAATAAAAATTGTATTTTCAGATAGCCTGAACTTTTCTGCACCTTGCAACAGGATTCATTTTATAAATTTCGTCCATTGAAGGAATAGATGAGCGTTTAAAACGCACTACAGCAAATTTTTTCCACGAATAGTTTAAATTTTAAAATACTATTTGCATTTTATTTTAAAAATAAAAAATGCCCCCCCCCCCCAAAAAAAAAAAAATTGGTGTGAAATTTCCTTCTTTATTACGGAGTACAATTTTTTAAAAAAATTCTTTCAATCGAAGTCGGCCGTCCTTGGACACATTTTCTCCATAGGTAGATATTGAAATGAGTGAATCCAATAGGATTAGAACACAGCAGCCTTAAGTAATAGGAAATGAAAAAACGGAGAGATTAGGACAATATAAATATGTTTCATGTAAATTATTCATAAAGTTTTTAGAGAAAGAAATTATTTTATTCAGGTACATCTAAGTGTATACCAATCATCATGGTGGCTTCAACTAAGTGTACACATTCATCCGTTATTAAAAAGATTCTTTATTAAAAAATTTCCATTAAAACAAATTGAGTAATTCATGCCGCTAACAAAATTAAAACTGCCATATTAACAAAATCATATCATGTCTCATTTTATCTCCACCATTTTACAACGGTACCGTCTTCGACTGAACAACTAAGCAGAATATATGAAGATAAATTACTCACTTTATTTGATGTCTTCCAATAATGAATGCTAAATATTCATATGAATTTTGAAAAGTTTCTCATACGGTCTCATTTGAACAGCGTACGTATATAATAGACATAAAACTAATACCCCAAGGTTAAAATATAGCACTTAAATCTAAAGAAAAATGTCACAACAAAAATCAATATTTTAGGCGTATAAGAAATTAGAATGTACTTCTATTAAAGGGATTCAGTAAACAGAGAACATGGTGGCAACTACATTTTCTAATTTTTTATATAGTTATAACCATCGCTAGAATAATGTCTTGTGCGATCATACTTATCAGAAACATTCCACTGGTTTTAGATAGTATCGGCACCGCTGATGAAAAGATGCTGTCTAAAACCTTTTAAATACTTATCTTTTCATGTTTATAGATTCTGGCTACAAGTAGTAATAGAGCTTATGCTGGTTTTTCACTTTCAACTTTGTCTTATATATATATATATATATATATATATATATATATATATATATATATATATATATATATATATATATATATATATATATATAGGTATTAATGTGTGTATTCTTCTATATACGATGAATCGCATACACTGTTTTATTTTTTACTTATTTTGAGTCTGAATAAATTAGTGTCATTCATCATTTCAAACGATTGAATATCATTTCAAATCAATTTTTTTTAAAAATACTTAAGTATAGGTGTTTATGATAGGATAGAGTAATTCTTATTTACGCTTATATATATATATATATATATATATATATATATATATATATATATATATATATATATATATATATATATATATATATATATATATATATATATATATATATATATATATATATATATATATATATATATATATATATATAAATTATTTGAACAATCGTACAAAGATGAAATCTCTCTAATTGCCTATAATTTTCTTACAGGCCTAAGGTAACTTAAAAAGTGCAGATGTTCGGGATTTGATTGGAGGGACTTCGCTCAGACTGTTAAATCTAAGAGGCAGCTATGCTTGTGTTTCGGATGGATACTTATGAAGAATGTACACTTACATCTCTATGTATATCTTGCATTTGTTCAAATAAACTTTTGTATTTATTTTACATTGTTTCAGTCAATCGTTTAATTAATAAACAATCTTGCGAATTTTGGTCTAGAAATATCAAAACTTTAAGTCTTAAATTCTATAGACTTTTGTGGTCCAAATACACAGTAGCTAATGTGTGTGTATATATAACTGAAATAATACTAAATTATAAATTTAATGTTATAAACTCAAATGTGAACACGTAGCATGGATATTTATCAGAAAATTATGTGAGACTTGTGTTTACAATCAAGCGGAAGCGCCTCATTTAGAGATGTTCTCAGGGGTGACATGACATTTCGCAAATTCTCAAATTGACCATTACACAGACATCCATTTTGTTAAGCCTAAACATTCTTTTATCTAACTCTTTGTAGAAGCGGAATGGTATAATTCCCCGCGGTGTGTGGCCAAGAACAAATCTATTGTAAAGGTTGTAGAAGCAGGAGTAAATAGAGGCTTGTACACCAGGAGGAGATAGAAGAATAGCTGTCGGTGTGGCCATTGATAGCGATCAAAAGTCTATAAATATTGCAAGATAGATGGTCGTTATTTTATGGCCCACAGTAAAACCTTCAGATGATAAGGGTCAAAGTGGTATTAAAAAGGAAAATTATGGTGGGGAGGTACTTCGTAGACTATGGACAGGGGAAGTATAATAAGGAACCAATTGGGGCAGGAACTACTGAGAGAAAAACAGTCCACTGCCCAGTAAAAAAAAGGGGGCGGGCCAGAATCCCCCCCCCGCAAACGGACAACAGCCCCTTCAAGTAAGAAAGAAAAAGCAGAGAAGATCCAGAATTTGCTCCGGTTGTTTTTTTTCCCCTAGAGCTCAGATCATACAGAGTCTCGACTGCCTCAGAGTCTAGGAGTAGTGCCGGTAACCTGCCAAGATGATCCAGTATATGACGTGATTTTGGGCCCCTGTCATCGATGCCATCTTTCATCGCTGCATACTTCAGCTGTAGTAAGTTTCTCCCCATTTACTATAAAAAATTATTACTTTGACCAGATAGTTTGCCTCTGCTTCTGAGTCCTCGTATGTAAAATGTTAATATGAAAGGGAATGTTGTGCTAGTAGCAATTACACTTTAAATGAATTTTGTGATTTATTAAATAAATGTATGTTAAAGGCCAATGCTCTGTTTTCCGTGCTTGCTCCAACACACGCATGCATCCATTGTTTTAAGGTTATTTAATAACCAATATCTATTTGTTCTTGGCCACACACCGCGGGGAATTACACCTTTCCACTTCTACACTATTCACTTCTCTAGACGAAACATTCTCATTTCCTAGTTATAAACAATGTCATGGATCCGCAACCATGCAGTTCGCTTTCAACTTTCCTATTCTGGACTGTTCAATTATTTCTTTCAATTGATAAGCTACACTTGCTACACAGTCTATGTATCAGAAGAATAAGGGATTCATACATCCTTTTGATTGCCATACGTCTTTTTTGACATCGCCAGTGCACGTTTGTTACCATATCTGAGTACAAGCCGGCTGAGATATCATAAACTTATACTTTCCAGCCTGGTTTTACAGGTAGACTTCAAAATGTCAATATTTTTTTTTTCTTAATAAATAAATGAATTTATCGATTCAGCATGATCTAAGAAAAGGATAAAAAGGTAATATATCCATTAATTCTTTTCTATAAGCAGTGCAGGCAACATTAAATTTTGAAATGGTTAGAATCAAGACTTGTGTCTCTATTTTGAATATGGATATTTTCAGTCAGCTTGAATATTTGAAGTTTTGTATATGATACTGAGGTGAAGAAATTGCTTTTGGGAAGTGATCCATTGTTAAGCCCCATTGCTTCGACACAATAAGTTTAATATTAGACAACATAAATAATTATGATATACCACCGTGTTGTACTCAGCAGATACGAAAGCTGATGCCAAGTCCTAAAAAAGATTCCAAACAGGCATCTTAATTTTATGTTGGGTCTCCAAATTTTTTTATGGTGTAGGACAGTCTGGATAATCTTACCCCTTCCTCTCCCTCCATCTATATCATCGAATAGGTCTGTTGTGACATTCTATTAGGTGTTAGATTATGAACAATCAATATTGAAAGAGCTCGGAGATACCTATAAGAACTAGCTTAGTAATGATATATTTTATAATCTATCGAAAGTTAAAACTCTTGAGTGAGTTTGCTAGTAATTCGTAGTTCAATGCAGCAAAAACGGCGCTCGTTTTGGCCTATTTTGTAAAATTGCGTTACATCTAATTAGAGCAAATTCAAGATAAATCTGGTGTAGTTATAATTTGGGCAAATGTTAACGAAATATAGGTATTTTTCAGTATATTTTGCAGACTTTTTCTTCTTTAAATTTTTAGGGAAGGATAATGGCTTATTTCAAACATCGTTGGTTCCATTTATCGGCTGAAAGTACACTTTTTTCAATTATAAGGATAACCGCTGAATTGTCAGAAAAACGTTACTACTAAACATCCATGTGACTATAAGACAAGAAAGTTGAAAGCAAAACGTTCAAATATTTTTGGAAGGTAGCAAATGAACAAAAAGTGTTGTAACCGAAAGCATTTTTAGTGAAGCTCTGAGAAATCAGTTTTTATATCGTGTAATAATTAATTTATGTTCTTGAATTATGAAACATTTAATTAAATTTTCAAAATACAAAATTAATTTCCAGTGCAATTAACGGGAATTTTTTATAATTTAAGAGATATGGGTGATCCAGTGGTTTTGAAATGTATATTAAACTGTTAAAATTTCTTTATATTATACATGATTTAAATAAAATACTGATTTTCATGTGACTCTGAGACTTTACAGTCATATTTTTGGTTTCTCCGTGTTTAACAATCTTCCAGTTAAAGTGAAATTATAAGGGCTATGTTATTACTAGTAAAACTTATTAGCATCCGATGTGATACTCAGATTTTATCGAAGCAAATTCGGTGGCATAAAATTAATACGAACCCTTACGTGGTAAATTATACACTGCTCAAAAAAATTAGGGGAGCAAGCAAAGAAGTTAAGAAAAACCGTGCGAGACAGCCACTTATTGGCATAAAATGGATAGTACACGCGTATCAATGCGCAATACAGAAAAAAAGACGTAAAAAAATTTGGAATTAAGCTTTAATTCTTTGAAAATAAGGAAAAAACATGAAAAGAGGAATTAGGGCAACAATTTGGTTACATGTAAACCTGTAAACGATAAAAAAAAGTATTGTTTAGAAATGATGCAAGATTTTTAATATGGCGCGTGGTCTCATCGAACAGCTAAGACTGTTGCACAGTTTTTCATGGATGCGATGATGTTATCGATAAGACTTTGCGGAATACTGTTCCACTCCTCAAGAAGTGCAATCTCCAAGTCTCGGAGAGTAAAAGGAGGCCATGGTCTCGCAGCAATGCATCGTCCGAGCAAGTCCCCAACATGCTCGATTGGATTCAGGGCAGATGAGCACGCTGGCCATTCCATACGCTGTATTGTTTCAGCTTCAAGCATGTTCTCCACAAGACGAGCTGTATGCGGTCTGGCATTGTCATGCTGGAAAACAAAGGAATCTCCAATGGCTGCAGCGTAAAGTATGACATGAGGTCTCAGTATCTCGTCTGCATATCTCGTCTGCATGGGCCGTCAAAGTATCATTCCGTATGATATGCAGGTCCGTACGTCCACCTATGCTGATTCCACCCCATACTATAAAACCAGCTCGCCTGTATTGTGACCTTTCACGAACGAATGTGGGGTTATTTCGAGTGCCCCTTTCCGTCCATACCAAAACACGTCGGGTGTCACACTCCAGACTGAATCGAGACTCGTCTGTAAAGAGCACTTGGCTCCAATCATGTTGCTTCCAATCTCGATGTTCAGCAGCCCATCTTTTTCGGGCCGCACGGTGGCGAGAGGTCAACGGAATGCAGACCATTGGCCTACGTGCATAGAGACCTCCCTGATGAAGCCTATTATGTACTGTTTGGCTGGACACCCTTCGTCTTGTTGCCAAGAGCAACTGTCTTTGCAGCTGAGTAGCATTGTCTGTTCTGTTTCGACGAGCTGTTAGCAGTATATACCGGTCATCAGTTGCTGTAGTAGCGCGTGGCCGACCTTGCCCTGGTCGACGTCTAACATTCCCTGTTTCTTGGAATCGATTCCACTGCCTTGCAACGACACTTCTGGCGACTCCAACAGTGTCCGCGACACTACGTTGTGTTTGCCCGGATTCAAGTCTGCCTATAATACGCCATGCCGTGGATTCCGGTAAATCACGTTGTTGAGACATTTTCAAGTCACCTTTTCTCAAAAAGAATAACTGAGCAATCGAATTTCACATTTAAGGCAGTGAAACAGACGTTTCTGCAACATCCCGATTCCGCCCTTATGTTCTTTTTCTGGTTTTTGACGTCATGGTGACGTTATGTTCTTTTTCTGGTTTTTGACTTTTATTTGCATATGAAGTTTTCTTCTTCTGTTTCCTGCTAGGCTTTAAATTATGGATGATTTATTTTATGTTACATATCGGTGTAAGTATTTGCGTAATTTCGTTAAAACCATGTGCTCCCCCAATTGTTTTGAGCAGTGTAGTTAAAAGGCTAGTGTAGGCAGTATTTAAAAACAGCATTTCTATCCTCATCAATTTCAAGTATATTAAATGTATATCAGACGAAAATGCATGATATAAACACTATATATAAGATGCAAACTACATATGATGTGAATATATATGATAAGAAAATATTGAGCGATAAGCATTTGTAAATAATTTAGTCGATAAAAGATCGAAATTTTTCCTTTTTATCTGAAATTTTTTTTACCGATTGCAAGACATTAATAGAAAATATATGCCTTTTGTCTCTACACGAAAAATTCAATTAAACCTAGTAACAGAGAAAGTAATTTACCGCGGCTCAAAATGAAGTTATTAATTTTTTGCTTATTTTGAAAGTCATTAAAGCATTAAATGTCATCAACGCGACCTAAAAATCATTTAATGAGAGATTTTATCAAGGTATAAAAATGACAAATTATTAATTCTTGTTATCAAAAATTGGGCAGATATGGCCGTGATCTGTTAAAAAAGTAGTTTATGTCGGATGTTGAAATTTATTTTTCTGGTACAAAGCAGGTGAGGTTATCTGGATAAACAGTTATTAGCTCTTCATTATTTTAAATCGCAGTAAACACCATTTCCCAACACTCTAATACACACTCGAAAAATCATAAATATCCACATCGGTTCGAAATCAATAAATATTTTGTACAACCTTCCTGAGATCCCATTACAGATTCATACCCTTAGGTCTCGGAGAAAAGACAGCATGCAGAACTACGCCAATTCGGGAAAGAAAAAAAACAAACCTGACGTGAGATCAAAATTAAATCATGCGTTCTCGTGTACTCAAAACATCAGCGTGACGTCAAGGGATCACATTCTGTCGCAAACCGCGCCCATGAATGAAAACCTGATCCCCGGGCGATGATTATCTGTGACACCAACGGATTATTACTGAGGGGTCTCGTGGTCTCAATGAGGAAGGCATTGTTGGCGAAAGGGAAAACAGGACTAAACAAAGGCCAAGGTAGCGACTGAAGGCCAGAGCCAGCAGGAAAATCTCATCTGTTCTCTTCGAAGTGTTAATAAAAGTAAAATAGCTAGTTATGACTGAGCAACTTTCGCACCTGTTGTAGCTTCAGAGAAGGAGGAAAATATCTTGCTTTTTATCTCCCTAACTTTGGCGAACAAGGATGTAATCTATTCGTGTAGGGCCTTTAAAAAAGACAAAATTATCCATATTAGTCATGGCTGTAAGATAAATCGAATTATTTTTTTAGACGCATGTCGTTATTTTAAAAAAAAATCAAAATGAAATTTATGAGACATTTATATGAGTAATTCTTTATGTTAATGCAAATGACTTTACGACTACAAAACTTCTTAGAACGGGCTTATATATTTTTGGGTTTTTTTTGGCATTAATTGCATACATTGACCGTTGTACTTATTATAAATAAATAAATAAATAAATAAATATATATATATATATAAATGTACATATATATATATACACACACACACACACACACATATATATATATATATATATATATATATATATATATATATATATATATATATATATATATATACATATATATATATATATATATATATATATACATATATATATATATATATACATACATATATATATATATATATATATATATATATATATATATATATATATATATATACATACATATATACAGTCGAACCTCCATATATCGAACTTCCACATATCGAAATTTTCTATATATCGAACTCTTAGCAAATCTCCATGTTCATTACATAGAAAAATTGTTTCTATATATCGAAAAAATCTCTACATATCGAAATTTTTTTCAGGACAGATTGGGACATTTTATACCACTTTAGAATAAAATATTCCAATTTTTGGCATTTGAAACAATATGTCATGGACTTCAATTCTCGGAAAAGGTCCCTGATTAAGTTTTTAGTGGACTGAATAAATAAAAAATGTAACTGTGATCATTATAACCACTGTCGGGATTATTGCTTTTTTAAAGGTATGTAGTACTCAATAAATCTTTCATATTAATTCATTTTTGATATTAACTTTCATTTAATGGGATTCGCATATAAATTAGAAATGGAGTTTCGTATACGAAAATTAGCTTTAATTTTTTTAGGAGAATTATGATAAAACTAAGCTCCATTCTATATATCGAAATTTCTATATATCGAATTTTTTTCCTGCAATTTCCTACTTCGATATATGGAGGTTCGACTGTATATATATATATACATACATATATATATATATATATATATATATATATATATATATATATATATATATATATATATAGAGAGAGAGAGAGAGAGAGAGAGAGAGAGAGAGAGATTGAAAATTTAAAACTTAAAGGAGTCCGGGACACTTAATTTTTTTTTATTTATTGAGTTAAAATTTAGAATTTTTTGTGATGGTTAACCATATAATTTGTAAATAAAATCACATAAAATTCTCATAAAATATTTTAAAAAATTTTAATTTAAAATTTTTTTTAAAAGTGGGTAATTTAAAATCATTATAACTCGAAATATTATTTGTCGAATTTATTTCAAAATTTTTTCCTTTAATTACACAGAAACATATAAGTTTTAATTCTGATTCAGCGTATTTTTAAATATTAATTTAAAAAAAATTAAAATATTTAGAGTAAAAATGTAAAAAAAACTTATTTTTAAAAACTCATATTTTCAAAAGTTAATATGTTTTTCAAATTTTCAGAATTAAAACTAAAGTAATATAGTTGAAAAAGACGTGTTCCAAGTTTGAACCATTTATCTTTAATCGTTCATTACTTATAATAATTTAAAGACAAGAAATGGTGGAAAAAAATCCTATCATGCAGTAAAATGAATTTACAGGTTTAAACAGATTGGCTGCCATTAGAATGTTGCAAAAAATTAATATCTCCTGTTCTATTTATGATAGAAACATGATTTATACTTAAGCGGAAAAGAACACAAAATTTTTAACACAATTTAAAAAAATTTAGAAAATTTGAAGAATTTTGGGTCCTTGACCCCCTTAAAAATATACGTATTATTTACTTAAATGTCTACCTTTGCATGAAAAACAAGCAAACAAACAAACAAAACAGAACTGAATTAGAAACATATCGGAAGGGAAATTCAATAAAGCATAACAGTGGTATTGCAAATTTGCGATAAAAATTAATATATTTACTGCCTATATTTACTTGTATCTGGAAGAAGAGGTGAATTACCCAATTGGCACTATTAGGACGTACCTAGGGTCTCCAAAAATTATGTCTTTAATATTACTTGAATGGAAATTACACAGTTTTACAATTTAACTGATTTACCGTAGTCTATACATTAAATTATAATCCTGAATTTCAACAAATCTTTCTAAAAGTAAAAACGGGGTTGTTTTTAATTACCTAAAAGTAACACTTATAGCGTACGATCTTTGTCAATGCCCAAGTGTGTTGGTCACTATTTACGCAATAGCAGCCCATATTTAAACTGTTTGACCGAAATGTTTACAAGAAGTGATATTGTACTAGATTATGAAGATATCGATAAAATGCAAGAGCTGAAAGAAATAAAAGTATAGAGGCATTATAGAGACTGTGCTTGAAATTTCAATTTTAACGCATGTACAGAGCAATTTATTTATACATAGTGTTTATTACGTTTTAATTTGCTTTTAAAATTTTAAATGTGGGTTAACGTTTAAAGCCGAAAGCAAACTAAAACTATTACTTAAAATCTCGGGTATAATACGCACTTTTTTTTCCCATTTTAGTCCGTAAAAATGAGGGTGCGTATTATACTCGCGTATAAAAAAACTTAATTTTAAACATTGGATAAACGAACCTACAGCAGCTGTAAGATATTGTCGCAACACGGCTGAGTGCGCATCTGCACTCCGTGATTCATCCACCCGTTTGCTAAGCAGGTATTTCATTTAAACAAACGGAACTCACAGTTCGTATCTCACACGCCTTCGTTTAATAGCAGGTCCCTTTAAATAGTGATATTTCCCGGTTGTTTCAAGAGCATAAAATTATTATTTTATTTATTTCCCTCAAATTTTCTTCAAGAAGGTCCTATACGGCAGCAGAAAAATTATCAATTGTTAAACGTGAGACGGCAGTGAGAACGACATATTATGGGAGGATGGCCAGTTGTCATCAAATGAGGATGATGATGGCGATATACTCGTATATTACGACGGCACCAATAATTATGACATGGACGCAACAACAATAGATGAGCTGTATTCTAGTGAAAGTGATTAAGGCTGATAATTTGACAGTATTGTTTGTTTTGAATAAAAATTTAAGGTTTTTTTTTCTACTGAATTTAATGTTTTCGTTCCTTTAAATTAGAAATTTTATTTCTGCTAATAAATATTTGTGCAATTTTTAAATAAAATATTGAAAAGTAGTGGGTGCGTATTATAGGCGAGATTTTGCAGTACTTCCTTATAATTAAAAAGAATCCAGTTTAATTGGTTCAACATTTATTTACAGGATGAAGGGTAAAAAACTGAATCACTTCCAAGGAAAATTCTCATGAAATATTTAAGGAACGGTGAACGTGTTTGACGTTAATCTACGAGCGGAAAGCTTTGAAATTCGGGTCTAAAGAAGGTTATCGCAAAGGCTTTATATGAATTCCACGCTCTATAAGCTAAAAAAAAATTTGTAATTAAATATTATCTCTTATCTTTTGTTATTAAACGAGCTTTGATTCCCATTACCAGACATGCTCCTACGTGGAACATAAGATTTAAGTAGTACACATCATTATAATTATTAAAGCTATGAATATGTTCCATTACTTTAACTTTCTTCGTTTTTGATCTAAGTTATGATAGAGAGAGAAGAAGATGATTCCTGCTTAAATCCTAAACATGGCCTCATTTGTTGTCATGAGAGATAGCTTGATTGCGTCTCATAAACAATCTCCCAGAGAGATTATAGATAATTTACATTATCTCAGTATTGAGCCATACTGAATAATTAATAGTTTTTTCTTCTGTACCGACATTTATGCACAGCATGTATAAATGGGACTCAACACATGTTAAATATATAGCAATAGCATTAAATAACTGGGTAAAATTAAGATTCCTCTAAATGAATTCGTAAAGTTTGTCGGACACATACCGAAAGACAGTATTTTATAAATATTAATAACTCCATTAGAAAAAAATACTTTTATGAAGCTTAAAGAAATATTTAAGATTTTTTCCAATTTCGACATGCTAGGGATTCCACGGTAAGAATTCGTCAAATGATTGTAGTCCGATGGAGGGATAGTTATCTCTGTAAAAGCTGTGATTTTGATGCGATAATACGTAATTCAGGAGATTGGAAAATGATTTAGCAACTTTCATAATAATTAAATCTTGAGATATCAGCTTAGAGATTTTCTTATATTAGTATGAAGCTCTTGAAATAATACACTGCTGGCCACTGTAAATGCAACACCCTGAAGGAAACATGCAAATAACATGAAATTTACAACATGCATTAGCGGAGGTGAGATATGCAAATGATTAGAATTTCAGCGCAGACGCACATCACGCGTGCCTGTGCGCCACTTCAAAGCGCTAATTAAGGCTTGGAGATTTCGACTATTTCAAGTTCGGCAATTGTGTTTTTCTTGTGGTTTTCTCAAAAAAACAATCAATTATGCCTCGTCGAAAACAGCGATCATCTTTTGATCAAGTATCCGAGTTCGACAGAGGAAGGATAGTGGCCTACCGAGATTGTGGATTATCTTTCAGGGAAATCGGTAGTCGTGTTGGACGAAACCAAACAACTGTAATGCGGATCTGTGATCGTTGGATGCAGGAGGGTACGACGGACCGGCGTGTTCGATCGCATCCTCCTCAGCGCACCACTTCACGTGATGACAGGCAAATTGTGCGCATGGCAGTGACGGATTGGTCAGTCACATCACGAACCATAGCACAGCACATGCAGTCTGTAACGCATCATCCAGTGTCTGCGCGTACCATTCGACGCCGTTTACAGCAGAGTGGTCTGTCCGCAAGACGTCCATTGCTTTGTCTACCCTTGACGCAGAACCACAGACGTCTCCGCCGCCAATGGTGCGATGACAGAAGGATGTGGACGGTAGAATGGAATGAAATTGTCTTTACTGACGAGTCACGCTACTGTCTGCAACATCACGATGGTCGCATTCGAGTCTGGAGACACCGTGAAGAGAGGATGCTGAGCAGCTGCGTTATGCACCGCCACACTGGTCCTGCACCGGGTATTATGGTATGGGGCGGTATTGGATATCACTCTCGCACACCCCTAGTACGCATTGACGGTACTTTAAACAGTCAGTGCTACATCTCCGAGGTGTTGGAGCCAGTTGTCCTTCCTTACCTTCAAGGCTTGCCCACTGCCATATTTCAACAGGATAATGCGCGACCACACGTGGCACGTATTGTCCAACGGTTCTTCGTCAATTGCCTTGAATTGCTTCCCTGGCCGCCTCGCTCTCCGGATCTTTCGCCGATAGAAAACATGTCCATGGTTGCTCTACGATTGACCCAGATTCCATCCCCAGCTGCCACAGCAGATCTACTTTGGCAACGTGTGGAAGCTGCTTGGTCTGCTGTACCCCAAGAATTCATCCAAAGTCTCTTTGAATCAATGCCGAGGCGTGTGGCAGCGGTGATCTCCAACAATGGCGGCTACTCTGGCTACTGATTTTGGCAGGAACCACACTTCACAGAAGTCTATAAATTTAATCATTTGATACTTGGTCAACATGTTATCTACAAAATAAATTTTGTTGTGATATCTCTTGTCTTTCTTGGTGTTGCAATTTGGGTGGCCAGCAGTGTATATATACTATATATATATATATATATATATGTGTGTGTGTGTGTGTGTGTGTATGTGTGTGTGTGTGTGTGTGTGTGTGTGTGTTAGTGTGTTAGTTAGTTCTAGTAAAAGATATTATTCCGTTGATTATGTATAATTGCGGGTTATTATGCATAATCACCAATAATTTCAGTAAATGTGATAAATTTATTTAATCTATTGCGAATTAATAACATACCGATGATTATGCATACTCGCATGTTCGTATGTGTTAAATATGATACAACGCTCTTAAATGATTCAGTTCCAGATTATGCATATTTGTCAATTGCGGACGCAAATTTGATAAATAAATCTTTCTTGTCGAGTAACCTTTATTTTTGAACTAAGAATACCAGATGTGGTCATGGGTAAAGGCGATTAGCGGACTATATTGGCAGTAATATTAGATACTTTTGGCATATACTGATGATATAGATTTAATTGCAAGATATGCAAACATTCTGAAGGATGGTTTCCTGGCATTAGAAAAAGCTTCGGGAAAGATTAAACTAAAAATAAATGAAGAAAAAACAAAATATATTCATTGTGGTAAAAAGGGAAACCATGTTAATATATCTGAAATCAATAAATATAAATTTCAGTCTGTTAAAAAATTTACTTATTTAGGATCTGAAATTGAATATCAGAATGAGATTGACCCAGAAACCAGGAAAAGAATTATCGCTGTTTTATGGGTTAAGGAAACAGCTGAAATATTATCTTATATTTAAAAAAAAAAAAGATCTTGCTATATAAAACTCTCCTAAGACAATTGACATCAAGAGAAAAGATGGCTCTGGTAATTTTTGATAGGAGAATTATGAAGACTATCTTTGGTGGTGTCCTTGATAATGGTATTTGGTGAAGGAGACACAATTTTGAACTATACAAACTGTTTAAAAATGAAAACGTAGTGAAATTTGTGAAACTGAACAGAATGAGATGGGTAGGTCATCTTCTGAGAATGGATTCAGAGAGAGCACCATTGAAAGTTTTTACTGCTGTCCCCTTCTATGAAACACAGAGAGGAAGACCAAAAAAGTGATGGGGAGACAGCCTGAATTCGAACTTCAGTGCCATGAAGATCCAAGGCTGGGGAGAGGGTAGTTTGGGGTAAACTTCTAAAGAAGGCCAGGGCCCACGTGGGGCTGTCGTGCCAATTATGATGATGATGATGAATATTAGCTACTGAAAAAGATGAGTACCATCACTTGGGAATAAGGGATTCCCAGTTGTGTACCAGAAACCAGTTTGTGCTGTGTGATGAACAATTTCTTACGGTAATGCAGCAAATATCAATCTGTCTCTAAGGGAATGCTCAAGAAAGACATAAATTTCAGGATATCAGGGGCACCAAAGATGCTCATGTAAAGTGTAGCGTAATTCAACCAAATGCAAATGCAAGAAAAATGAAAAATTATGTAACTAAAAATGTCATTATAGTTTGCCTTGTTTGAATAAGCGGAAAAAAATATTAGAGGTCTATATTTTCCCAACAATTTTTTTTCATATTTTTGTACACATAATTCTAATATTAAACTGAAACTAATTTTCCTTGGTTTCCTAATATTAAGTCGTTCTAATAATAATAAAATTTAAAAAAGTATGTTTGATCCATTTAATTAAAATTTCTTTAATTTGCATTTTCGATATTATGCAAAATTCGCTTTAAAAGTAATAAATTCAATGATATTTATCAAATTTACCAAATTCATTTGGGAATTATACATAACATAAAAGTGAGAAATTCTATCATTTATTAAATTTTTCAAATTCATTTGGGAATTATGTAAAGTTGCTGGTAAAAGCGAGAAATTTAGTGAAATTATTAAACTCACCAAGCTGATTGGTAATTATGCATAATAACTAGGGATTATACTTAACCACTAGTTAATAATTTTTACCGTAGCATATATATATATATATATATATATATATATATATGTGTGTGTGTGTGTGTGTGTGGAGAAAGATAATTTAATGGAAACTCCAGGAATGATGAAACTACCAAAATTTCCTGACACTTAATAGTATTGAGACATAGATATGATATTTAAGATGTTTAACTCGTCGTATAGTGTAAAATTTTGCAAATGAATAATAGAGCGAATGAAATTATCTGTACAAATAAACAGCTAATTATTATGCACTAAATAAAGCAAGTCATGAAATATAGATACACGTTTAAAAAGTCTATTTTCATAATTCCGTATAAAACGAAAAGCTGCAGGAATTTTTAGATGCTTGATCAAAAACTGCAAATAATTTATTGGTATGCAAAAGCACCTGAAAATTGAAATATATTTGAAAAATTAATTATAAGATAAGGTGTTATTAGGCAAAAAGAGTTTTCAAAGGAAGGGAACGTACTGACTACGAAAATGATGTAATTTACATCGATTATTTTCATGAGTTTCGGAATTGGATTTATTAAATAAAAAGATCAATAAAGGAACTTACTAACACGCTGTTCAATTACATTCAACGACAGCATGTTTTCTGGGTTATGTTACTAAAACAATTAGGTACTGAATTGTGCATGAAAGCAGTGATTGAATTGTGAGGTATATAATTTTATTCGAAAAATTATAAAAGATTTTATATAAAATTTTATTTTCTAAAATAAAATTTTATTTTTTAAAGTAATTTCTAATAAGTTCTTTTTTGCCGAAAATGTCGATTAAACAATGGTTATACTAAATTCGCCCGATATCGATTTCTTTCCTTCAACTTGAATTGAAAAAGAAAAGAAATGAAAAACATTCCCAACTTTCAGAAAGAATTAGGTGTTTTGTTAAATATTTAATTGTTGATTTGTATCTTATTATGAATGTTATAGTTGTATCATTATAAATGTAACCACGAAAATCCCTGCTTTTAAAAGATTAACGAACCACGTTCATACAACCCTCAGATATAAAATGCAAATCGGATATCTTTGATACATTGTTTAGTTATAACTTTGTTCATAACTGAGTAATGTATAACAAGTTTGCAGTTTTTCTAACAGCGAGTCAAATGATTAGATTAAGTACGCCGACACAGAAAAGCCTGAAGTGAATAAATCGATCATTAAAACTCAGGAGTCCATACAAGTTTGATAATTTTATTAAAAAATATAAAAATAAAAAGTTCAACCTGAGTAATTTGCCTTTTGAATCGCTGTCCATCTATTTATAATACAGTTATTAAAGTTTCTAACCTGGACGTGTCTCGGTTATCAACGCCTCGTAATTTCAAAGCGTTATTTCATCAGAAATTTTCTTTCTCATTGTGTATGATGCAAGCTTCTCTTCCTTTACAGTAAGCGATTCCTTACTCTACAACTCCACCCAAAAGGGCATTGAAGAAACAAAAAAGACGAATACCTGAACTGAGATATAACCACGCCGATTCTCAAACCATTCTTTAATCGTTCATAGTTGAGAGCTCGAACCCGGAGCTGCGAGAGCTATCTCTCATCTTTTGGGGGAATCATTCGTTTTAGGAAAAGATGGAAGTTTTCTTGTTTGGAGTTTTCTTCGCTTTTATTTTACTCTGCTTGCATTTAAGAGGGACTGCAATTTATGAAAATGGATGATTATATTTAAAATGACTTTCCTGTTTTGTGCCTACAGCTTTGAATCGACTTACTTTCCTAGCATTTATTGGTGCATCAATTTATGAGTTAATCTTTTGATTCTTCTTTTGCTAGTATAATTTATTCCTATCTCTCTACCAATACTAATCTATTTATCTCTATGTATTTGATTCATTTTATCGATGCTTCCAGCTAATTACACTCTCTACTTGGCAGGTTTTTATCGTTATATTGAAACAAGCCTTCCAGCTTCAGTGAAATGAAACTCTTATTTGGCATTAGTAAGTTTGACTGTTATATTCAACCTTTTTAAACTGTATTCGGCAACATAAATATAGATTCATAGGGGTGAGAATCGAATCAGACCTCCGTACCTTAAGAAGTATAGAGTTCTATAACCAATTCAAGAGAGATCATTTCTAGGAAATTAATAAAGAGGTTAAATATTTTGTAATTAAACCAGGAACCGTATGATACATTTTTGTTTAATATCTGTTTATTTTTTAAAAATCCATTGCCTTTAAACTGCTATATTATTCAACTACTGATCTTAAACCTTACGTGTTAGGTACAGCATTGGACCGACAGGTATGAGAGTACACAACTAATACATGTTATTTCAGCGAATTCGGGTAAGAAAAAAATTCTGTTTCCCTTCTCAGTACGAACTTACCCAATAACTGGTTTTATGCTTCAAAAATCAAAACTTCGCCGAATCGAAAGTGATCGGTAAAAAAACCCTTAAGCATTCCCCGGAGGGACCAGACAGTTAGTTGGTGATCAGGGTCAGGTCCCGACCCCGATCGGGTCCGAATCGAGTACACATTACAACCCCACCTCTCGAGGGGTCCCCACCCATTTTGTACCCGTATCATATACTATGGCTGGGTCAGTGCTTGAATTTTGGGTATAAAAGCAGACTCAGAATACTGAGAAAGTATTCCGACTTCTCCAGAAGGAAATCACTCAACAATCATGAAGGTGGTAAGTAAAGTATTGCTTGAATATATCTGAAACCTGTTCGACTCGTAAGGGGATACTCACAAGTTTTTGGGCGGAACTTGCTCCATCGATTAGATTCGCAACGAGTGATTGATGATGGCTGTTCATTTTTTCTCCCTGTCCTTTCACAGCGGAATAAGATCATGGATTCGATATATTTAATTCATTTGTGCCTTGGCTTTCAGATCTTACAATACGTTGTGGTAGATTCTACTTCAGAGAAATTTTCATAATTGCTGTAGTAACTATGGTCTTAGATTTGGCCAATCTGCAATAGAGAAATTTTGCTGTTCCAGTTTCAGTGATAAAAAATCAGATACGGAAGAACTTGTGTTAGTTGTTATTGAGACAGGAGGAAGTACATATAACATTTTGTTCATTTGTGAAAGATCCAAGTAATGAAATAAGATTAGGCGCACCTTTCACAATCATTTGTAACATCTCAAAAGGAAAGATATATCTAAATTATCCTAAACACTCCGATAATCAGTGATTTTCAAAAAAAATTTTAATTCCCTAATCAAACTCAGATGAAAAAAGGGAAAATTCAATGGTTTACCAAGACAATGTTGTATAAGCAATATTTTTGCTGCTAAAAATACCTTGTAGTATTTATAAAATTAGTGGTGTTAAAATATAAGGTATCAGATGTGCTTAATTATGTTTCATTACAAAATTAAGTTTGTACAGAAAAAGTATGAGAGATTTAGATTCCAAAGTAACTTGTTAAATATCAGAAATACCCTAGTATATATTTTTAGGCATTGGGGAAAATATAAATTTAAAAGGGAGAAGAATCCAAAACGTGTTAAAGATAATTTTGTCGGGAAAAAAGCAGAGGAAGTTGAAGGGAAAATTTATGAGATCATTACAACTGTAAATCTGAATAAGCAAAATTTATTGGTCTTAAGTTTTAGATTTATTATATTCTTTATCGAATATGACATTTATAAAAACGTAAATATAGAAATTAAATTTAACATATTAACTTTCACTCGGCTTGTACGAAATTTCCTTTTCCAATGAGGGGCACTTGTCCAAAGACATCCTCTGATACTTCGCCATGATTTGTTAGCTTCTTCTTAAATGGATGCACTAATCAGGTGAACCAACATAACCCCTTAGTATTACCCCAATTTAGACAGAGCAGCCCCAGGGGCGACATCTAGGGGGCTCGTACCCTCCCCCTACAAATTTAAGGGATGGAATTTTCGGACTACAGGTATAACGTGCCCTAACCAATAGCAAACACGTGTACATTCAGTGGTGCATGTCGGGTTTCGATCCGAGCTTCTTCAGTACCGAATCCCGACGCACTATCACTAAGTTGCTCTGGACCTTATGTACGAAAATTCGAATCTATGTATCTACCTACTTACATATATTTATCCATAATATATTCACATTCTACACTTAGCTACTGATAGACATGGTTATGAAAAGTTGAAAAAAGGAAGATTTTAGGAATAGCTGACTACATATATTTTACTATTTATTTTTGTGCTGTAGACATCCAACCGACATACAGCTCAGCCAAAAAAGATTATCTTACAAACATAGGTACGAATATTCGTATGTACGGATTCATGTACGGTATGCATGCTTACCTTGATTGAAGTTTTGAGTGCATCATATTAGTTTATGAGTTCAATTCTTGGTCTAGATTAAGTGAGGATAAAAAGGGCTCATCTTAAAAAGATAAAATATTAACATGTGTGAGGATTTTTAAAAAATTATTTATTAGGAGGGTAGTCATCTCTCAAGGCCAATTTTCTTTTCTTTTTTTTCTGGTCCCTTCTCCATTTCAATCCATAATATTTCTTTTTTCAAAATATTTATTTTTAGTGTAGAAGGTCAAATATCATACTGATGTAAACTGTTAGAGAAAGAAAAATATTATCATAACGTATTGAATAAAACTCCCGTAATGCAGTCTAATCGGAGTTTTTTGAATATTTTAATTCTTCCTTTCTCAAAGTATCACTTTTCACGCGGCAGATAAATAAAGTTTAGCCGTGTTTAATGATGATAACTCACTAACGTTATACTTAAATTTAGCAGGATGGGGCACCTTTCAAATAGCCCTTCAAATTTGTTGTATTAGTACATCGTTTGAGCTATAGGCAAGAGTTTAAAATTTTGGGTGTTTTCTTTAAAATATCTAACCATTTAAATCCGATTCATTGTTTAAATTACAGATGTTTGATAAATGCAAAGCGTGTACTGCAAACATTTATAGAAAGGTAGAAAGAGAAAAAAAATATTCAGATCAGGAAAATATTTCTTTTCATTTTCATTGTGCAGTTAAACAGCTGATACTTAACGGTTATATTCACTTCTTAATGTCACGTGTCCGGTTAAATTTCAAAACACAACTATATGATCCTAAGAATCTATAAAATTATTAAAATATTATTCCTATGTCTGGTCTCTTTTCGTCTTTCTGCGAGTGATAATTTGACTAAGTTGATTTAATATCGGCAATGTAACACGTGAAAGACCTGCCTAGGTAATGCTTATATAATCATATTTTGTAAGTTTCCAGCATTACATATCATTACCCAAATTAAAACCATCACACGATCACAAGAATAGACACATTTCTGTTTTGGAGTAGTCTTGCTAGTCCAAAAACCTAAGATCTAAGAAAGTAGGCTTGTTTTAGTTAGGTTTGGTTTAGTTTTAATCAGTACGGTCATTTTATGCTAAACTAGCTAAGGAAATAGGTAACAGGGGGCTCTGAGGGATCCACCACCGAATATTCCGATCTTTCTTTTATTATTACAATCAATAAAAAAAGGTCCCTAATAATGTTTTCATCAGATATTGAGCCCTCCTCCCCGAAAACATTTTCTAGCAACGTTTCTGACAGGGACTTTTAAATAGTTATAATCCTCGAGACATGAGAAGCCTAAAAGTACATAAAACCTAACTCATCACTAAAATCGCAGTAACATAATTCTTGTATTTTACCATCCCGTTATTCCTCCGAAAAATGCATTTCACATATGCGATTACTATTACTTGCATATGTCCATCAAGTTGCGTTGTCGAGTCTGAACATATCTAAATAAATGTGTGCTTAAATATGTTGCCCTGCTATCTGCAAATATTGATATATTTTTTTTCGTATTCTACGCATAGCTTGCTGTATTAGCTTTGTTCGTGGCCGTCGCCGTGGCCGAAGACATGATGATGGGTGCTGAGTCTTACCCAGTAGCCAGCTACCACCAAGGTCCCGCACTCTCCCATTCCTCAGCCGGACACGCCTACGGAGCCCATGGAGCCAGGAGCCACGGATACGGTGCTCACGGTTCCGCTCATCACGGAGACAGTGGACGCTACCACGACAGGGCTCACAATGCTCACGGACACCACAACATTGGAGCTCACCGCGCCCATGATGCCCATGGAGCTCATGCTTCCCACTACGGAAAGTACAAGAACGTTGGAGCTTACGCTCACGATAAGGTAAGGAAAAGCTTGTCTGACTCGCTTTGTCCTTGCGGCTTTGAACCTTAAGGGATATTGCAGATATCTGATTCCTTCTTTTTCTGTGTGTCATGGTGTCTGTATTTTAATGAAAGAACCAGTTAAACTTAACTAATCAAACCAATTTAGGTAATTAAAACTAATTAACCAATTTTTAAAAAATAGCATGATTATTTTTATTTAGTTGGTTAAAATTAGATGAATGCGAATTTTTTTCAGGAGTTTTTCAAAAACATGTGAGTTTCAAAACCAACTCCATGTGTCCGAATGTATAAAAATTCAGAGGCTTTAAACGTGTAAGAGAAAAGGGTAAAAAAAAAAAATTTCTAGGTTTCTCGCTAAATACTACAATTTATAGAAAAGTTGATAAAACTACAACTGGTAATTAAATTTTATTTTAAATTTGAGCTTATTAGGAGTAAATGAACTTACCTAAATTATTAATTTTTACATATGAAATCATATCACTCATATTACATAACTCTGATTTTGTACTTTGGGGTAATACTACGCATTTAGGATAAATATTTAGTGTAGTTACATAACATATTTATCATTTCCATTCATATTTTATCTCATCATTCCTGTGGAAACTTTATTGCTACCAGACATCCAGATAAAGGATTTCCACCTATGTCCTAAGTTAAAAATGGTTATATCTAATTAATATCTTTCGCAAAGAATAATAAGTGCTTCTTTTCTTGTCACAAGTTCTTTGAGAAATTACTTTTAGTACTGAAGAAAGCACCAAAGTATCGACGAGTATCATTTCAATGGACTATAAAATGTTTACACGAAATCGCCCGTAAAAAATCAGATGTCTATTTTTGTAGGGTGCCGGTTACGAAAAGGCCTACGCTTACGACAAGAAGGCCGGACACCACGCCATCACCGCTGACCATGGAGCCAAGTCCGGCCACTATGGAGTCCGTGACAATCAAGCTCATCACAATGTAGGTGCCTACGGCCGTGCCGGTCACGACAGATACGGTTCCCACAACAGATATGGTGCCAACGCCCATGGAGTCCGTGCTCATGACAACTCCCACCACGGACATTACGGAAGCGCCCACCACCAAATGCACCATGCCGCCCCCGCAGTGCACACCTCATACTCCCATGCTCCAAGTCACCACAGCGCCCCAGTCAGCCATCATGGTCACAGCCGATATTAGATAATTATAACAGTAAGTTGACTATATTTTATTCCTTAAAATATTTTTTATTTAACCCTTTGAGGAGCGCCGTTTGCACAGTGCAAACGCTTAAATCTAGTCTTTTGATCACTTGCATTCAATGTATTCTAGTTAAATGAGAAGAAAAATGGTTAGTACTGGCATCTGTTCAGTTTAAAGAAGTTAAAAATATTTTTGCAACCTTTAATTGAAAAAAATTTCAAAATACTTTAGGTTAAAAAAAAGTGGGTGAAAGGGTTAAAATAATAGTTTGCATCTGTAAAAAAGTCTAAATATGGTAATCATTTGAATTTAACAGTCTAAAAGTCGACGTAGTTATAAGATAGGAACAAATAAATATACATGCAAAAGTAGATTTTTCTAAATTCTTACCACATATTTCAGCATACCATCACTTATATAACTTTAAAATGTCTCCATTATCATTTAAACCGGATGTAATAAATCTCTAAGTTTAATTCGCTCTCAGACACAACGAAACCATCTTCTCATACAACACTTTGTATGAAATTTTATAATGACAGTGCAGCAAGATCTGTCGTCTTAGAGTTGCAAGTTGAAAGTGACATATTGTGAACTTACTCCTTTCAGTAAGTTACTTCTTTTAGTAACACCTTTAACTGATTCTGTAATGTATATCTATTTGGAGTTTCAAATTTCATCCACAGTTCATGTAAATTATACATGTATTGCGAATCACCAAATTGAAAGAAAATATCTAGAGGTTAAAAAAAGCATTAAGGTTTCAATATCTGATGGATTAAATAAAACAAATACGGTTTCAAAACGGTATGAATAACATCAATATTATTTTATTAGCAAATGTTTCATATTCTAATTGATTAATGCTATTCAAAGTCTCTACATAAAAACATTTAAGGAAATTTTTTCTAGTGTTGGGCACTAAATATTGGGAAATAGTCTTTAGCAGAAAATTCTCGATTCAAATGCTATTTATATTTCAATATACTAACCTCTAACGTCATGAATTTTCAATGAAATAAAACACTTCAGAAATTGTATTTATTTTGGCAAATATTTATAAAAAGAAAAATCACCGTACAAGATTCAGTTCTAAAATATTTAAAACTAAGATACACTTGCTAAGATAGCTCTGACAATTTCAAATTAAACAAGACACTGTTATATTTTTGTAATCATGGTTATAGCCTATTGCTTAAGTAGCAAAATTAAATCCTAAAAATTATTTAGTGATAGCTCATGAAGTTTAATTTTTTACACTAATGCTAAATTTATAACATCAAACATTTTTAGGAAATTACTTTTCTCTTAATTTCTCTTTATCTTTGCAGAATTTTTGCGGGCTTCCTTCCAAACTAGACCTGAAACGACGCACAGAGTATGAAAATATTCCACTTAGTTTTTGTTATTGTTGATAACGATGATGATGCCTTCTGTTGTTGAAGTTATTTATTGAAAGCATTTTGTATGTTTCTTGTCCTTTAGTAAAATGTTTAAAAAGAAAGTTTGAAGTTCTTTATTTATCTTTCCTTTTGTATTCTGATTGTTTAAAATTTATGACACGGACCAACTTTTTTTTAAACATACGATAATATTACCCCGATTTAAATTATTACAAGAAATAATTTGAAAGCACAAAGCAAAACATTACATTTTGAGTCTGATTTATTTCCTACACAATTCCCTGTTGCTCTGAGATAAATTTAAACATTTTAAACTCAGATGAAAAATGATCCTTTATAGGTGAAAAATGAACTCCATAATTTTAAGAATGTACTACATGATTCTCTTTAGCGATATAATTTGCTCTCAATCGAATTAAAAGCATTTTAGACGCAAACGCAAAACGGATTTTCTGGAAATTATGGTGCTTAGATGATCGACTTAACATATCTTTTAATTTTTTTCAAAACATAATGGCAAAATAAAATTTTTTTAGTTAGAAAATTGATAAATAGGGATTTTAAGGACAACTTCCTTTGAAAAATGTCAAAACCTAAATAATTTGAAATAATCTTTGCTTTAGTATACCTAAATAATCTTTAAAATTCCAATTTATAAGGAAATTATTTAACACGAATTCTGATAATTTTAAATTACTTGCGCAGTTTTCCTGAAGCGTTGGGATATAACCTAAAACTTCAAATATAAATAAAATAATAAAAATAATGCTTTAGAATATTAGATTGTATTCCTACTATCCGGAAAGATTTCTTTCTATTATCTTATGTTAACAAACAGTATATTATTTCAAGATTTTCTCGGAAACATATTGCATCGATAAAGAAAACAAAATAAATAATCTATGTAGTTCATCTCCAAAATACATTAACTAAATGACGCATAAGGATATTTATTAAAGCATTGGGGTGGAAAAGAGGAAAATGCTATACATATATGTCGATGTTAATCTTTAAAAAAAATTAGGAAATGAAAATCCAAAGGAAAAGTTATACCCGAGGAATTTCAAAACTACACTAGCCCTTTGACTCGACAAAATAATATAGATTTTTCCTTAACGTGTTATAAATAAGCCTTGACCAACAAAGTAACATCAAATTTACAAATAATATCGTTACATAATAACTGTAAAAAAGGCTTATTGTTCCTTTCCAACTGTTTTGTAGAATATCTGGATTCAGTCTTCTATATATATAAAACAGTTCCGTAACTGACTGACAGACAACGCACAGACCAAACCGCTGAACCTAAAGGTCTGAAATTTTGCATGGCGATTCTTCTTATAGTGTAGGTGTGCACTAAGACAGATTTTTGAAAAATTCTTCTTAGAATTTTTAAAATTAAATTTTTAAGCTGTTTTAGTAACTTTTTTTTAAGTTTGCATTTAGCATAATAATTTGAGGGTTATAAAATTTAAATCACGAGAAAGAACATAAAAATTCCTTTAAAATGAAGTCTTTTTCGAATCTCTACCTCCATTTTCTGATTTTTAGTGAATTTTTAAATATCTATTTTTAGAATTTAATTTATTAAATGCTGATCACGTGATTTCTTTTTATGGCACTTTAAATTAATTTATCGTCAAGTGCATAACAACGAAATAGGCAAATTTTTTTTCTTGCTAATGCGGCAGACGAATGGAAATTATCCAAAAAAATATTAAAATACAGTAAACGAAATGTTCCTCAAACTGTACTATATTAACTGTACTATATTCTTTAGTATGTTCTATTAGATTTAATTTCAATATTTTCTTCTGCATCATTTTGTCTATAAAAATATCTATTTTTTATAAATATATTTTTTCGGTTTTTTTTACATCAATTGCATACATTGATCGTTGTATTTATTATAAATATATTTATACATATTTTTGGCATTAATTGCATACATTGACCATTGTATTTAATTTCAATGTACTCCATAGCGAAGTACGGGTTTTCAGATAGTCACTATATATATATATACACACACACTCTACTAAGTTCATTAGTTTTAAGCTGTATAAGTCTGATGAGCTTACACGAAAATTATTTTTAACATTCAAATATCGTCCTCAAAATTCCGCTACATGTTTACATGAACTCTGTTCTCTTATCCCCGAGATCAGTATTCTACCCCTAAATTACCCCCGTGATCTGAAAAAAAGTATTTTCCGTTGACTATCCTCACATATTTTCCTTTTCTTTTCTGAGGGCATCAACACACGCCTCAAAAACACATTTTTATTTTTTTCAATCATTCGACGATGGTTAAATTTTCCCCAGAACAAAAATTTATCATAGGCTTCTCAACAGTTCATTGTTGTTCTTTCCTACCTTTAGGGCTCCATTATAACGCCTGCTTGTTAAGAGATGGTTTTGAATAGACATTTCAAAAAAACACGAAGTGATAATTCTATCTGCTAACATATCTTGGCGACATGAAGAAGCATTATATTCATTGACTTCCCAAGGTTAATACTGGGAGTTTCCTCTTCCTTAAATTGATATGTTTAATTTGCCAATTTTATGCATAACAACCATGACCGGTTGAAAACTGATTGAAATTTGAAGTCTAAAGTTCCTGAAAGCTCATTCCTATTAGCCAATCAATCTGTCAGTTTTATCAGCTCACGAGGCTATACAAACAGGACAATCACCTGACTTTTCAATAAAAATGGAATCTACTGTGAAACATAAGCTAACATTTTCCCACTAAAACTTAGAAACATTACAAAAGAAATTTTAGGAAAAAGAAACTACGAAATATCTTTTTTTTTATACAAGGAGCAAAGAGGATTAAAAGTGTAAAAAACATGATTTCTTTAAAGTCGACTACTATATCGGTCACATAATGAATGATTCAATAAAATTTCACATGAAGAAAAGTATGTAGCGTTAATGCAGACACAACATATGAAAAAATTTGATTTCATGTTTAATTGGTTTTAAGTGTTTTTCTTTATTTTTTATTCCATTAGTTTCATTTAAAATATATTTCCTATTCATTTGAAAAGGTGCAAACCCTGACTTCATTTTTTAAAAGAATGTATATGATTTTAATATTACTAATTAATGTCATTGAGTGGCTCTCCTCCTATGAGTCTTGTTCAAAGTTTTTCTGCCATCATTTCGTGGATATAATTTGTTCCACACATCATTTGAAGTTTGATTCTCGCTATTCAGTTTTGATAAAGCACAAACAAAATTATTTTATGCATTAAAAATATGTAGAGAGATGCAGTGCGAACACACACATGTCTAGCCCACCACCCTCATTCAACGGCCACTCCTCGAAAACGGCCACTTTTTCTGAACCACTACTGGCGACCATAGAGCATTTTCATCGTGTATATATATATATATATATATATATATAGGTGGTTATCAAAATAATGGAAAACACATCAATATTAGTGATGTTTATGGAAGAGCTTCTTATTCCATAAAAAACAAGTTTAGGGACCAACTTTTTTTACAGAATATAGTGTATAAATTATTCTACTCTAAAGTAGCAGTAATGAAACTATGGGCATCAGGCTCTTTGGGGGATAGCGTAAGATGTCAAACCTTGTAGACCGTGCAGAAGGGCAAATTGTTGAAGTGCGTTTAATTGGAATATCTGCTACAACAGCCCCCATGGGTTTGGGTGTTTGCCGAGCTATGATATCGGAAGTCATGATGCCATACAGAGTTCACGGAAAGACATCCTCTGTGAAACAGAATAGTGGACGAAAGGGAAAGCTAAGTGAAAGAGACTGACGGGTGTTGAAGCGGACTGTGACATCAAAAAAGAAGACAACTGCAGCCACAGTGACCGTAGAGGTCCATCTGAATCTGCAGGCTACAGTACCAGTCATTATAGGCAAGAGAAAACTTCAAAAACAAAACATTTACAGCAGAGTAGTAATTCCCAAGCCACTTGTAAAAGATGTCAAAACAAACCGTCCTCTACAGTGGTACCACGAGCACAAATCCTGGTCGAGTGATACGTTGAAATATGACATTTGGTTAGACGAATCATTGTTCACTTAATAATGCAAGTCATGAATAGTGGTTAAGGGAATTTTATACCATTCTTTATGGATAAATCGTCAATGGTCCTGTAGAGATGCCATTCATGGATATTGGTTCATGACTCTGTTTCCTAAAACAGACCTTAGAAGTTTGTTACTAAGATATTGAGGTTTAGGGACTGTGTTCCCTGCAACAGGAAGTGCGTATGTCTGACGAACACCTACACAAGCATATTATCATGCTTTTCTAATGCCAGCTGTCAAACATGGAGAGGAAATTTCTTAGGCTTCCGGCGGCCATCTCATGGTTTTCAAAAGGGATCTATTGTAACCGCGAAAGGGAAATTGACTGGGAAGGACTATGTCAAACTTTTAGCCGACCAGATCCATCCTATGGTGCAAAAATTGTTTCCTGCAGGAGATGGCGTTCTCCATGAATGCTCCGATCCATACAGCCAGACGTGTCAGGTCGTGGTTTGAGGAACATAAACACCAAGTCAAACACCTTATCTGGCCCGCACAGTCCCTAAACCTCAATATCTTAGTAACAAACTTCTAAGGTCTGTTTTAGGAAACAGAGTCATGAACCAATATCCATGAATGGCATCTCTACAGGACCATTGACGATTTATCCATAAAGAATGGTATAAAATTCCCTTAACCACTATTCATGACTTGCATTATTCACTACCTTAGTGAATCCAGGTGGTATTAAATGTCATAGATGGTCCTATTCCATATTAATAAAGAATTTCATGTTTTTCCTAAGTGTTTCCATTATTTTAATAACCATCTGTATATATATATATATATATATATATATATATATATATATATATATATATATATATATATATATATATATATATATATATATATATATATATATATATATATATATATATATATATATATATATATATATATATATATATATATATATATACATATATATATATAGTCGATTCCGGTTAATTTGACCACATCGGGACTTTGATCATGATAACCAGCTGGTCCGATTGCACGAACATACCCTATGCTATAAGACGGGATTCGTTACGAATAAGAGGCTGGTCCGATTAACCGGTGGTCCAATTTACCGAATTCGACTGTGTGTGTATATATACATACATACACACACACATATATATATATATATATATATATATATATATATATATATATATATATATATATTTATTTATTTATATATATATATATATATACAGGGGGATTTTTTTTAAACTGACACTGCTCAGAGCGATCTGTAGCGCGATCTATCAGGCGGAATTCCACAAAAATTGATAGAGGGACTAAAGGCGACATGGGAAAGAGTGTCCGTGAAAAAAAAGTTCCAAAAGTCGCCTATAGGGGACGATATGACGCTGTTGTTGTCAGCGCATCTAAGAATTTGCATAAAAGGCAAGCAAAACATCAAAATGCAAATCCATGACTACGTAGTCGACAGCAGCGCCAGTAATTTGGGCTACAAAGATCGGTGCGGAATCTGTTGCGCCTTCGCTTTACAGAAGAAAGGGTCATCAGTCGCTTTTTTTCCACGTGCATGGCCACGGGGAAAAAGCGACTCGTTCCCCGGACCTAACCCATGTGACATTTTTCTGTGGGATTATTTAAAGTATAAGGTGTATCTAGGTAGAGTCTCAAACTTGGTGGCCCTAAAGGACAACATATCCAGGACTTTGATGAACATTCCTGGTGAGATGTTACGCTTGGCAGTTGAGAACGTAGTGTTCAGGATGCAATATGTCGTCCACTAGGACTGTGGTCACATTTAAGGAGGGAGAAGTGAATTTGCTGCATAAAGTAGTGCTGCAGTGAAATTTCTTTGTTATTCATTTGTCTGCTTACAAATTTTTCGGTATTCATCCCCTATCTTTATAGCCCGAATTACTGGCGCTGTTGTCAACTACATAGTCGTGAATTTGTAGTTTGTATTACTTGCCTTTTATGCAAATGCTCGGGTGCCCCGACAACAAAAGCGTCATATCTTCCCCTATCGGTGACTTTTGGAACAATTTTTCTTTTCCCGGAAACTATTTCCCATATCGTCCTTAGTTACCCTATCAATTTTGTTGGAATTCCGCCTGATAGATCACGCTACAGATGGCTCTCAGTAGTGTCAGTTTCCAAAAAATCACCCTGTATATATATATATATATATATATATATATATATATATATATATATATATACACTCTGTCACAAAAAATATATGCACCCAGAAGGAAACGAGCTACTATCACGAAACTTAACATGTATGTAGTGTATGAGGAAATAAGCAAATGATTACAAATTCAGAAGAACAGACCATTTTATTAAGAAGATATGGCATGAAAAAGTTTACAAACCAGTAAAAGGTAAATCCACCTCTGGCAGCTATACAAGCCGAAACACGGTGTGGCATCCAATCAATGAGGTCACCTATGACCTCCTGCGGAAGATCATGCCATAATCTTTGCAACTGGGCAGTTATTCTGGACGGCTGCAGTTTCCTCTATTGACGAGAGGTCTGGTGACCTGGCAGGCCATGGGAGTACGTCATATCCTTGAAGATATTGTTGGGAGTGTCGCACAGTATGTGGACGAGCGTTGTCTTGCTGATTAATGGCACCTGGGTGACTTGATAGCATAGGCAGTACAATTGGCGTTAAAAACTCATCCACGTAACTGCGTGCCGTCAAAGTGCGCTGAAGGACAACTAGAGGTGACCGTGTGTCCCAACAAATCTCTCCCCAAACTGTCACACCTTGTGTAATCACCGTAAGCCTCTCGACAACAAATGCCGGATCGGACCGGTGGCCTGGCCGCATCCAGACGCGTATGCGCTGGTCATCAGCATTGAGACTGAATTGGAATTCATCGCTGAAGATCACACGCCTCCAGTCGGTCACACTCCATCTTGCCCGAGGTCGGCAAAAATCTAATCGACACTGCCTATGATGTGGGGTCAGTGGTAGGCGTCTTAATGGACGTCGGATCCTTATACCAGCGTCGGCCAGTCGTCTCCGACTGGTCTCCCTTGATACCACCGGACGTCTGGAAGGAGGTAAATGGCGTCAAACCGATTCTAGCGTCGTTGTTGGTGCGGACGTGGCCGCTCTTATGATTGCGCGATCCTCGAACGCATTTGTGTTCCTGGGACGCCCTGACTCTCCGCGACGGTAGACTATACCTTCCGTGATCCTTTGTTGCCAACACCGAACAACTACCATATCGCTCCGTCCGAGGTGGCGGCCGAGACGCCTGTTTGACCAACCTGCTTCTCTGAGGCCTACTATAAGCCCCCTCTCATTTCCGACAATTGTTCGTACTGTCGCCGGTTACGTCTCAGAGGCATCTTTAGTCACAATACCGTCCATCCAAGTCGACAGAGTTGTTTGAATAACCCTATGGCACAAGAAATCATGCTTTTAAACTCTCCTAGCTGCGCATCTCATATGCGCATAGCGCGCTTACCCTTGTATCATTGGCGTAGAAATTTTAATCATTTGCATATCTCTTCTGAGACTACATTCCTGCCAATTTTCGTGATAGTAGCTCTATTTCTTCTGGGTGCATATATTTTTTGTGACAGAGTGTATATATATAAGTGCTTTTTTCCTAGAAAAATATGTGGGTATACTGTGTTCTCTCAAATAAAGTTACTTCTTTTTAGTATCGTGTTTTCACACGTCACGTCAGAGAGGAACAAAAAACTTGCAATTAAAAAAAATACTTTTTGTTATATATTGAAAATTAATTCGTAAGTTTCTTAAAAATATGGTTAAGTTGAGCCAAAATAATACTTTTAAAAAAAGTTTGGGTATACATGGTATCCCCTAGTTCCCCAAGAGAAATGGGGCTAAATCAGTCAATTATGAATGACTGCATACGCTTCAACTTTGTTCCATAAGGCATGAATCAACGGAACAAAAAGACCCACTTTTTAGCGGGGATTGTACTACTGAACCCTGAATTAAATAACCTTAATTTCCCGTCGACTTTTGGTAATTAATTCTGTAGACTAATTTCCCTGCGGTAGCAATGGCCGCTGGTTTAAAAAAAAAAAAAACTGTAATCGAACTATATGACATCTTCCAAAAACGGAAAAATTCTAATTTCATCCCTTCATTCATTTCCATCATACATTTTAATACCTTGGTAATAATGTGTCAGGAATTAAAGGTTGTTTCTTAAACGTTCGCCATTTTATCTGAATCCATTCCATTTTAATTAGATTTAATTACTCTCAGCTAATAGCAATTCCAATTTTTCAAAGAGCTGTCACTCAACCAACTTAACATTTCCCAGACACGAAGGCACATTTTGCCGGAGGCGTCTTTAAAGATATCTTTTCTTCATCTACACCAACACATTTAGCCAGTTTCTTCGGAAAACAAGTTTAAAAAAGAAAAAGAAAATAATAAAATGTTCTTTTGGGATTAGTGCGCCATCTATTATACAAATCCCTAACTACATCGAGTTATTAACTTTTCTTTGGTTTACGAATTTTTTTTTAATGAACGGATTTTAATTCGTGAATTCAAAATAACAAAATTCTACATTCATTGCACATTTCAAGATTATTTGAAGGAATGATTAATGTCGAATAATCATTTAAGGTTTTCCTTACAGGGTGGGATGACATGTATCCCAAGAATACGGCCCAGGAATGAATATATACATACATATGTATGTATATATATATATATATATATATATATATATATATATATATATATATATATATATATATATATGTATATATATATATATATATATATATAATATATATATATATATATATATATGTGTGTGTGTGTGTGTGTGTGTATATATGTATATATATATGTATATATATGTATCTATATGTATATATATGTTTATATATATGTATACATACATATATATATATATATATATATATATATATATATATATATATGTTTATATATATATTATATATATATATATATATATATATATATATATATATATGTATATATATATATATATATATATATATATATATATATATATATATATATATATATATATATATATATATATATATATATATATATATATATATATATATACGTATATACACACTCTATCACAAAAAAATATATGCACCCAGGAGAAATCGAGCTACTTTCACGAAACTTGACAGGAGCGTAGTCTGATCAGAGATATGCAAATGATTAAAATTTCGACGCCAATGAGACAAGGGTACGAGCACTATGCCCATATGACATACGCAGATGGGACAGTTTAAAAGCATGATTGCTCGTGCCATAGGGTTATTCAAATAAATCTGTCGACTTGCATGGACGGTATTGTGACTAGAGATGCCTCTGAGACGTAACCGGCGACAGTACGAACAATTGTCGGACTCTGAGAGAGGGCGTATAGTAGGCCCCAAAATGTATAGGCGTATCGGCCGCCACCTCGGTCGGAGCGATATGGTAGTTGCTCGGTGTTGGCAACAATGGATCACGGAAGGGATAGTTTACCGTCGAAGAGGATCAGGGCGTCCCAGAAACACAAATGCGCGCGAGGTTCGCGCAATCATAAGAGCTGCCATGTCCTCATCAACAACGTCGATAGAATAGGTTCGACGTCATTTACCACCTTCCAGACATCCGGTAGTATCAAGGGAAGCCATTTGGGAAACGACTGGAAGACGCAGGTATAAGGAGCCGGCGTCCATTAAGACGCCTACCACTGACCCCACATCAGAGGCGGTGTCAATTGGATTTTTGCCGACATCGGGAAAGCTTGAGTGAGACCGACTGGAGGCACGTGATCTTCAGCGATGAATCCCGATTCAGTCTCAATGCTGATGACCAACGCATACGCGTGTGGAGGCTGCCAGGCCAGCGGTCCGATCCGGCATTTGTTGTCGAGAGTCATACGGTGGTTACACAAGGTGTGAGAGTGTGTGGAGTGATTTGTTGGGACACACGATCACCTCTACACCTTCCAGACAAAATAATATCCAGACAAAATAATGCGTGCCGTCAAAGTGTGTCCTTCAACACACTTTGACGGCACGCATTTACGTGCACGAGAATTTAACTCCAGTTGTATTGCCTATGCTATGAAGTCGCCCAGGTGCCATTTATCAGACAACGCTCGTCCACATACTGCGTGACTCTACCAACAATGCCTTCAAGGATATGACGTACTCCCATGGCCTGCCAGTTCACCGGACTTCTCACCAATAGAGCACGTCTTGGACGTACTTGGAAGGCATCTGTAGCCGTCCCGGAATACTGGTAATTAACTGCCCAGTTGCAAAGATTATGGCATGATCTTCCGCAGGAAATCATAGGTGACCTCATTGATTCGATGCCATGCCGTGTTTAGGTTTGTATAGCTGCCAGAGGTGGATTTACTACTTACTGATTTGTAACACTTTTCATGCCATATCTTCTTAATAAAACGGTTTGTCCTTCTGAATTTCTAATCATTTTATGTCTTCGTACACTACATACATGTTAAGTTTCTTGATAGTATCTCGTTTCCTTCTGGATACATATATTTTTTGTGACAGTGTGTGTATATATATTTATATATATATATATATATATATATATATATATATATATATTCCCCTTAATGGCTGTTCTTACAAAGGGGGTATGAAATTTACCGTTCTAAAGTGGGAATAGAAAAATGGGCCCCGTAAGCTAAAGGTTAAGCAAAAATCTAATGTTATTAAAAGATTTCTTCGAGTTGAGAGATGTAAACAAAGTTCTAAGTGTTTAGAAGAAAGTATCTTTTTAATCCCAGATACTAATAAAATTTAATGGTTAAATGTGACTAGAATATAGATACTCGCACTGAAAGAACTGCCTATAAGTAGAAAAAATCCTAAGTTGGTTACAGATTTACAAACCAAATGCGGATATCACGGAATAAATGTCGATGCTTCTGATACATGCTTTGAAAACATTAATCTATCGTCAATACTACTTCATTGAGAAATAATAGTTCCAAATTGTTTCTGTGAGTTCTAAAAGAACTGGATCGTGATCACCAAATTAGTAATGTATTAGCGATTGTAGGCAGGTGTTATTAAGGATAAGTTTTAGTACTTTGTTTGTTTGAGATTTCCCTCAACAGGGGATATAAATGTTTCATAATGTATTCTACTATCGTCTTTTATTCATTTCAAACTTATTTATCTCATAACACAGAACTTCTCGAAATCCGCGATAAATTAAAGTATGGCTGCATGTTTCCAATTAATTGACAGTTCATCATCAGGCCGAGGGAGCTTTAGGTGTGATTGTCCCATTTAAAAATTCAAAAATGCATTAGCGACTTGTATGATCGCACCTAAGTCTCTTAACTATTAATTACAGTATTTTTCGAAACCATAAGACTCAACGTTTTACATAAAAACATTAACTTAAGATTGGGGTGTGTCTTATGATCCGATGGTAACATTAAAATTAAATGAATGTTTTATTAGGGTGAAGTGGGGTAAGTGAGAACGTGAGCTTAAAACCCTAAAAAGTATAACTTTTCAAAAAAATTTCAATTGCACATTGTAGGAAAAGTTTTGCTCTACTGTTATGTTTAGTTTTAATTTACAGAAAAAATTGTAAAAGGGAAAATGTTTATACCTACCATACCCTTGCATTTTAACTAAGGTACCTAACTTTGAGTACCAGCAAAAAAAAACCATAACAAATTAACAACAACACATAGTTATTTTTAAAATACCCACTTATTCATTAAGAAATGAAAAATATAGATAAAATATAAAAAAAATATTTGCGATATTACTTCAGTACTGCAGAGTTTTTACTTGCCCCATAAAAATGTTGTTTCGGGGAACCCATTTACTGAAAAAACCTACCTTTGTGTTATAACAACCATAAAAATAGTTTTTTCTTCCCAACATATGCTTTCTAGCTGGAGAAACTTCAATACCAAAAACCTTTTGCCATATTTCTTTAACAGCGGATGATTGTTTATTATTCTTTAACATTCAAACATAGTAAATTATGTAACTGAAACAAGTTTGTTGTTGTAGGTTTGAAGAAGTGAAGACAAAAGCAAGCGAACTGTAATAAACTAACTTGTTTAGACTACTGTTAGTGAATGTGAGTGGAGTGGAAAAAGGAGATTTTCTTTTGTTTTGAGTTTTTAATACAAGTTTTCATTTGTTACAATATTCAGTTAACTAAAGAAAAATCATTCAGGTAGGATAGAAGGTGTAAATAGATAGTAAATTGAACTAATAGGCTAAAGAAAAAGAATTTTTTTGTTTTGAAATTTTAACATAAATTTGTTACTCTAAAGCAAATATATACAAGTATACATATTTTGTTCATATTCGGACGTTGATGACACTGCCAACTTGAACAAAAAATACCTCCACAACTAAAGAATGTTAAAGAAAAAAAAATAGCCTTTTGTTCAGCATGAAATATCCATTCTTTCACTTACTCCACTTATTTTGGCATAAGCAACTATGATTTGTTGGGACCTGTGTACTCACTTGCCCCAAGTGTGGGGCAAGTGAGCCCGCTAAACACAAAAACTTTAAATTTTTACGGTAAAAATAATTGTGAATAGATTTTATAAAAAGTAAAACTATAAATGTAAACCATAACCAAAAGTATGTTTGTAAATTTTCATACAAATACAACAACTTGTTAAAAATTTATTTAGATTCAAAGTGGAACTATATGATTTTGCGTTCTCACTTACCCCAATTCACCCTATCTACATTATATGTATTTTTTATATTATTTATTATATTTATTATATATATTTTTTTATCTTTATTAACTGAGAAATTGAAAATATCATTACATACCTAACAAAATACAAAATATTCTTTTCTAAAATTCCTAAATTCTTTCATAAATTTCAGGTGCGTCTTATCGTCCGGAGCGTATCATGCTCAGAGAAAACGGTAGTTCAAATCATGTAGCGATTCCTTTCAATTTTATTGTGCATTTTAAGAAGTTGCGTATTCCTGTTTCCGTTAGGTGCCATTCACGCAACTGCGAAAGGTAAACTTAGCATGAAAATGTTAGCAATGGTACTAAATAGAAAAATTCCCATTCTTGGAAAAACAAAATTGTAGTTTTCCTTTTTTTTATTTTACTTTAAATATATATATATATATATATATATATATATATATATATATATATATATATATATATATATATATATATACAAAATTGCAATACAAAAACATTTGCAAACTTTAGATAAATGATATATATATATATATATATATATATATATATATATATATATATATATATATATATATATATATATATATATATATATGTGTGTGTGTGTGTGTGTGTGTGTAATGACAGTCATTTGGAGATATCGTTGAGCTTTCTTGTAGTCGTGCACCGGGGAGACACGCATATGACGTAGTCAAGCCAGAATGATAAAGCGTACTCCCATCATCAAAAATGGTTTTTATTTTTGGATCACTCACTGGACGGATTTACATCGCTTGGTCATGGCTTTACACTTAGACACAGTTATCATTTATTTTTAAAATCAAATATTTCGGGACCCGCCGGAGCAGTACATAAAACACAATGCGTTAAATAGACATGTTGACGGGACAGGGCAAAACACAAAGAAAAAGCCGCCGAAGAACGCTTGCCTGTGTCGGAAATGCCAGGGCGAATAAATTTTTAATTGGTTAGCTGAGTTCATCTGACCTCACACGTTAGATGAGGTGATCTCGTGGAAATTTCTAGAAGGATTGCATCACACTGTTTTTGAAAACATTTACTCTTTACTCGTGTACTAGGCGAGAATTTAGTTTGTTATTTTGGCTATCTTTAGGTCAGAATTTGGATTAAGGGGCGATACTTTACTGAGACAACACGGGAAATTTTCAAATAGGCGTTTAATTAATGAAGGTGGAATGATATTGTTTCATATATATATATATATATATATATATATATATATATATATACAGGGTGGTTGTAATTAAAGTTCCACTTTGAAATAGACATAAAAGGAAAACTACTGGACCAAATGTTATCAAACTTGGTAATGGTTTAAAGGAGGTCAAGGAAATTTCTTTTCCACCAAAAAGAGGTTCAAAAACTCACCACCAGGGGGAAATGGCACTGTATCCAATATTGTTAAATGAAATAATATCTAACTTAACCTTTTGTTACACGGTTTTAACATTTTGTATACCCTTAAGAAACATTGACCTGAACAAAATTACCATTTAAGGTGTCCACATTCCGGAAATAGTTTTCTTACAGATCGCTTATTTGTGAATTTTGAAGCCTGGATTCGGCCCTAAGACATGAAGATATCAGTTTAAAACGTTTTTAATTGTTTCTAAAATGAAACTGTTTGTGGGGTTATGCAAAACCGCAATGGCTTGTAATTGGCTTACGGCAGGAAGAAGCAAAGGATTTATGCAGATGCGCTTTACACGTCATTTGATTTTCCAGATAAAAGTGAGCCTGTTTGTCAGAGTTCTCATTGTTACGAATCGACAATGTCTCTAACCATGCAAGACGTGATTTTCTCGTTAAATGTTATTATGAATGCGATAGCAATGAACGGCGTGCTCTGCAAAGGTATCGTTCAGTAAGAGGAATACGCTGAGGGCCAATGACACCGCAGGGTTTGAGAAAAATGATGGCAAAGTTTGAAGCCACGGGTTTGTTATCTGTTGCACCTGGGAGGGGAAGGAAACCTTCTTCTGTGGAAACCGAGGAGGCTGTTGCATTAGCAGCGGAGGAAGCAACAATAGAAAACACACACGATACGCGCTGTCGCACGTTGAATGGAAGTACCATGGAGTACGGTGTACAAAATTGTCCGTAAAGTGCTGCAGTTCTACCCATACAAAATCAAAAATGTTCAAGAATTTAAACGTAACGATCCTACTGCAAGAGAATCTTTCGCTTTGGAATTTCTTGCACGGATGGAAATGGACGAACATTGGCCATGGAACATTTTGTGGACAGATGAGGCCCATTTTTACCTAAATGGTGATGTCAACACCCATAAATGCAGGATTTGGGCCAAACAAACCCCTCATGCTATCTACCCAGTTTCATTGCATTCTCCTAAAGTCACCGTTTGGTGTGGTATGACGGCTAATTTCGTAATTGGACCATTTTTCTTTGAAGAGCAGTCGACAGCTGGTCCTGTTATGTACACTGTGACTGCAGCTCGCTTAGAGTCAATGTTAAGATGTTTCGTGATACCTGAATTCCAGCAACGTGGCATTTTAGACACCACGATTTTTATGCATGACGGGGCCCCACCGCACATTGGTACATATGTCACACTGTTACTTAAGCAACATTTCACGAATGAACGGATTATAGGCCGAAACTTCCCCTTCAAAATGGCCACCCCGGTCACGAGACCTCAATCCCTGTGACTTCTGGCTATGGGGTTATCTCAAAAGCACTGTTTATGGTGATAATCTAAAGAATTTGGCGGAATTGAAAGATGCGATACACCGACATGTCCGTAATATTCCTCCTGATAAGCTAACAACGACTGTTGAGAATGCAGTAATACGATTTAACTTGCTTTCGGAAAATGGTGGAAGCCACATTGAACATGCAGGGCTTGTGGCGGCCCAATGGTACAGCGCGCTGGTTTTCGGTGCTGAGGTTGCTCGGAACGAATTCTGTAGTCGCGCCACGAAAAATGCCTCCGTTCGTGTCGTCCCTTCGTGGGGGATAATGCTGTCCGCCTATATGGTGCCCCCACAATAAAATGGGCAGTAAAATTGTGGCGTAGTATAGGCGAATGTTTGACGACAAGTGCCTCCGCATTTGAAAAAAAACATTGAACATGCTTTTTAACATGTTTCAGAAACGATTAAATACATTTTAAACCGATGTCTTCATGTCTTATTTCGTTTAACCATATTGCATACAGCGCAATTTCCCCGCTGGTGGTGAGTTTTGAACTCTTTCTTTTTGGGCGGAAAAGAAATTCCCACGACCTCCTTTAAACTATTACCAAGTTTGATAACATTTCATCAGTAGTTTTCCTTTTATGACCATTTCAAAGTGGAACTTCAATTATAACCACCCTATATATATATATATATATATATATATATATATATATATATATATATATATATATATATATATATATATATATATATATATATATATATATATGTATGTATATATATATATATATATATATATATATATATATATATATATGTATATATATATATATATATATATATATATATATATATATATATATATATATATATATATATATATATATATATATATAGGGTTATATATATATATAACAATATAGGGTTAAAACCCTATCAAGAATACTGGCATAGAGCTCGTTCGGAATAGAACCTATCGTCCCGTATCGGAATCTAAATCTGGAGAGTTTGAATGAACATCTACGTAAACTAACATGGTATCGAGTTACAGACGGTGCGAGATTATCTCAGTCAAGTAGCGCCAAGAAATGTTGTCTATAGCCATTTAAGCACAATAGCGATATCTAACAAACTTTCTCAACATGCACACACACTAAATATATATATATATATATATATATATATATATATATATATATATATATATATATATATATATATATATATATATATATATATATATATATATATATATATATATATATATATATATATATATACACTACATTTATATATTTCTAAGTAGTTCGTAAGAAAATAATTGAATATTGCTACATTATTTGTTTGTCTTTGAAAACAACTATCAAAAGCCCGGGTGGATTAGAATGAAAGACATCCCTAAGTGACCGCAAGGCGTAGAGCTGTTGCTGACTTTCCCCTGGCGACCGGCCATGACTGTTTATCAAAATATCTATATCGCCTTATAATCGTCGCTGATCCATTCTGCAGGCTTTGTGATCTTCGGGCAGTGATGGATGAGACTCACCTGGTTCGCTGCCCTGCTCTTCGAAAGATTTCCCTTTCCGATAGTAACTGGGAAGCAAGGGACTTACTGAGTTCATAGACTATTACTGTAGCCACCCTTTATTGCTGTCATGTTTTTGCTCTTTTTTCTTTCATTTTTTTCGGCGCAGTTGTATTAAAACTTGCCATTAGAAAAAAGTAATGTCGCATTATTCATGTCTACAAACGCATATCTTCCATCGTACATTCTCTCATTGTATTAGTAAATCTATAAATATGAAAATTTACTTTTACGACTAGGACGAAAATGTAAATTTTCATATTTTAAATATAATACTAGGAAAATCCCATCCTCAGGAAAGAATCAGGCGTATACAAATAACAGCCTTGGCTTATCAAAATTTCATCAACTTGCCACTAGCAAAATTATTAGCTGATTGCACAACTTCTAGTAATAAAGAGTTAAACAGTCCACGTTTTTTACCGTCAGAGAAATACAATTTCCACCTTTTGATTTTCATCGTTCTGTAGCAGTTTTTCGGAAATATTTCTTTTTTTCAGAAAATAGGTGCATCAAAAATTACAATTAGTAGAATACCAAATTATTAGTTAGATCACTGAAAAATATAACTGCTTTGCAAAGAAATTTACAACATTTCTTTTACGATTTTCCTAGATGACTAAATGTCGGATAATGATATCAAACAGCTTAACCATTCGCAAAATCACTGATATTACCATGAAAAATAACGCATCATTAGACAATATAATGATCTTTTCACGAGGGTTTATTTATTAATATCAGCTCTCCAAGATATAATTTGACAAAACTAATAACATGGTGACAATTCCTGTAAGATAAGTCGGATAATTATATCTAACAGTTTAACCATCTGCAAAATTGCATTTATACCACCATGAAAAGTAGTAGCACATAGTTGAACAATCTAGTGATCTTTTCATGAGGGTTTTTAATATAAGATTTAAAGCAGCAAAACTAATAACAGGGTGATAATTTCTCTAACGTAATTAACGAAGATATTAAAACCCGTGGAAAGTTACAGGAAGAAGATTTAAAGTTTTATTTATTCAAATTACAAGAAACCCCAAAAATACAACAAATTACGTTAGCATTACCTTATGCAATACATAAATACTTCTAAATAGTAAGTCTATTAGAGGCATACAATAGATGCATTAGCATATGGGTTTTGCTTCTGGAGAAAACAATCGTGGCCTCTAAATTATCTTCTGAATGACGTAATCTGTCTTAAAGACTTTCCTATTGAGGGATTACATCTTGTAAAAGCAAAACCAGATTGTGTTTTACAAAGTGATTACAAGGAGCAGATTACATAAAGAGCTAAAATATTCTGCGATGCCTTTAGAAGAAATAAAACAAACTAAAGCCCTTTGAAAAGATTTTGAACAGATTGTGGGAAAGTTATAATATTTTGTGCTAGAATCCTAGATTCTAGAAACTTGAGTTTTTTCTTTTTCTTTTTGATAAAAAGGGCATGTTTTGTTACTAGATAATACCATGCATGGCAGTAAACTTTTTTATATGGGTAAATGAAACTGATTTACATTCGGTCTAAGCCAGTTCTTAGTAATAATTTTTCATGGAGATCTTTAATAAATCATCTACTAATGTAAAATAAAATATTTTAAAACTTGTAATAATGTTTTTCTTTAACATTAAGGAGGTTTAAAGTTTTATTTATTCAAATAATAAGAAACCCAGAAAAATACAGTATCATACGTTAGCATTACCTTATGCAATACTGAAATACTTGCAATAATACTTTTATTAGATTATAAGAAGAATGTGCTTTCTTTTCATAAAAGTATTTTGTCCGTTATATTCCTCATTCCTTTTTCTATTGTCTTACTAAGAAAGTATTGATATCTTTTCAAGATATTGAAATTTTAATCCTCCATTGTAGGCTAAAATTTAATATACGTAGTTGCAGGAAAGAATGAAGGAACAAGTTTTTATTGCATATCCTACCACTAAAGACGCAAAATTCAATAAATAAAGAAATTAGAAGGTAATTTTCTCCTCTTATTAACTATCTACTTGGTAGAAAGACAGGGGTAGAAGTAAAATACGACACTATAAATTCTACTTATTAATAAGAATTTAAGGAAGTTCATTAAAAAAAGACTTTCTGGCATCGAGGGAGTAACGTAATGATGAAGATAAAAATCAGCTGTTTGAGATATCCTTGGTCCCTGAACCGACAACAGGTTGTTAAACTCGTAATAACAGTCCACCTCATAACAGCGTTTCATCAAAGCTTCCAAATGAGGGAGTAAAAGAATTTCCCCCGTGTGATTTCCTCGTGATATGGTCTCAGTTTTAGGGCTTAATTTTATTTTCTAGTGTATTTAGGTATGGTACCTTTTAGATGGTATCTTTAAGACCACAAAAAGTAGAAACACACCTTTTGTCTAGTAAGATACTGGTTAAGAAACAAAGGTTACCTATTTTTGCATTCATCTTTTGTTATGTTTCTAGTTTTCTCTTTTTTTTGTTGTTATATTTCCTTGCATTGTTCGCCTAACTTTGGAAAATAAATCTAATTTGATATTTCGCTTTCTATCAAATAATTTACGATAATTTTCATTAAGTGTACGCATGTATGTGTTTCTTTTTAAGGGGTCATACGACTGTTAAAAATCAAAAAAGTATAAAAATTGTGTCACTTTCGACATTATATATCTTGAAAAGTATGAGATTTAAAATCATAATTTTTTTTGTGTTAATAGAACATTGTTTGATTTATGAAATATACCTGTTTCTTGTTTGACAATTAAAAATAATTTCTGTTAGATAGTCATAAATAATAAGCAGTTTGCTTTGGACAAAAGTGGTATCAAAGCTAACGCACATAAATACTCCAAAAAAATTGAGTTTAAGACAAAATTTCTGCTTTTAACACATACTGCAGAAACGAAAGTTTAATTTAAACCTAAAGTTGTATATATTTAAGGTATATTTCTATTTTTACTATGAAACTGAAAATAGTGCATTTTTTTTCTAAATAAATTAAATATTATCTTTGCATAAAAAATGTATTCTCTAGAGATCTTTAAACAAATTTAGATTCAGTTTCAAGCAGATGATAATATATACCATCTGTGAAAATTTCATGAAAAAATATGAAATAGTTTTAGAGATAACATGTGCGTTATGTGAAAAAAATCACATTTTGAGATAAATCACTTTGAAGTATTGCCCTTTAAATCTGTTTACAGTAAACATCTGACGCGTTTTTATTCATAATTTCCGTAATTATGGGAATTTTTCCAGCAAATTGTCTTAAAATACTCAGAAAAGGTTAATCTTTCATATATATTTTTTTCAAAAAATCGATTTTTTTTTACTGTTTAACAGTCGTATGACCCCAAAAGAAATATCGTAATTTAATCAGTTTTTTAGGTAATTCTTTGTGTAAAAAACATAAACTTTCAATTAATAATAGTAAGTAAAATACCGACTGAACGGTGAATAATTTCACTCTTTATCATATACTTAATGAGGGAATATGTACAGAGTAAAAGAGAATTCGACCCTGACATTTTTTAATCAAAATTCAGATTCATGTAGAAAAGATAATTTCCCTCACAGACATAATTAATACTATCATTTTATTTACGTAATTTAAGTGTCATATAATTCATTATTCTAAGTCACGCATTGTTGCAAAATTTTAATTGAAAATTTGCAGCATATCTCCCACTCGTTATCAGAACTTTTTGGCTATAACACCATAACACCCATTAATATTTCATTAACAGCACTGTTTAACAAGATCAGTCTGATTATTCACCTCAAATTTCACATCTGGGCGTCGTCGGGTACTTAAGAAGAGAATAACTTTGCTGATTACGCCACATTCACTCCAAGCAAACCGAATTCCGCAGAGCGTCATTGGTGGCGATTGCTGTGTCCCAATATGCCGTTCAGTCTCATTCAAACTGCACTCCGATTGAACACGAGCAAACGCCCAGGAATTACTTTTCTTTTCAATCGCCAAGCCCACATATCCATATTGGGGGCGACATGTAAATTTTTTTTTCTCGCCTTGATCCGGCCTTGACTCGGAAGACTCGAATTGGAGGTCGATTTCCCTTTCGGAAAATTGGGGCGTGGAAAAATATAAATTTCTGGTCACCGGCAGTTTGATGGGTTTAGTGTCAGGTCGATCAAGAGGTCATACGTAACTGGTTGGCTTTTAATTTGTTTGCAATGCAGGCCATACACACATCTGGAAGGATTAGGACTTTTATCATATGAATGGGTTAAAATTACTTCAAATTGGGCGTGTGTCATGCACGTTCCTTGCGGATAATTTCCAGACACCCTTTATGCTGGAAGGGAAAAGAAATAGAAAGTTGCATTATCCGCGAAATATGACTGATGAGCTTTAAGGAGGGAGTAAGTACGTGATGGGCACTATAAATACGTTTAATTGATCCATTATGATCGTAAGTATTTCGACAAAGGAATAAGGCTTCTAGCAGGAAGAAACAACTTTAAACCAAGTGGATGAATTGCACCTATAATCTCGGCGCTAGGGTTACTACTCAATATGCAAATATTCAAATACATATTGCAATAAACATCAACTGGGCAGGTTTTATATTTAACTGCAGCAATTTAAATTTCCGTCAAAATTCTTAAATAGTCACAATGGGGTTTGTTCTGCTGTATACATAGCTTGCAGGTAACTTGTTCCGAGAAATAGTCCTCCCTTAAATTTTGAATTATTTTCTTAAGAAGAGAAATTAAGTTTTTTTTAATCATTTAAATTTCTCTAAAACAAATGGTTTCCTATTATTTACTTTTGAAATTTAATGTAGCCGTTTTGTTTGTTTATTTGAAGGGTTACATGAAACCAGCTTTAATTAAAATATACTTTCCACTTATCCAACTAATAACATGACTTTTAAACTCTAAAATATAGATCTTTTAAATTATTTTGAGACCTTCAAGTATATTTTTAAGAGCAGAACCTTTAAAAAAATCAAATCAAAATCATAGTAGATTTTACCACCTATTACAATGATATCAAATTAATTGAAGCGCCATGAGCCTGTCAACAGATGAGAATAACTGGTTTTATTTTTCTTTACTTGCTTAGTGTTGTGGTTATCATTTATTTTTATCAGCTCTCAAGCTATCTAAATCGCCAACATATGGTAATTGCTACATTTAGTAGGTATTTAAAAAATTTGCTGTTTTGTGACAATAGTAAAATTCTCCGATTTATTTAGATAACCGCAAAAAAGTGTACAGGAGAAATACTTTATCATGAAACAAAGATTCCCTGTGGTTCCAAATCTCACATATTATTTTAGTTTTGGGCTTATCTTGCAGATACTTCAATCACACTTGCATACAATTTTTAATCATAGTTGTATATCTTGTCGGATTTTTTTATTTTCATTATAACTTTAAATTTAGTTCCACGTTACTGACAATCTCTCTAGTTCCCCTACTTTGCTTACCATATTACTACAGAGCAAAATATAATTTATATAACAAAAATATCGAATGGATTTAAATGTTACTTACAAATCTAAAATACATAACCTATCGCTTAAAAATTGTATCTATTAGTATAAAAATAATTTTTATCTGTATAAAATTTCAATTCATTAGCACAGAATAGAAATAAAAATCTTAGCTAAATGAAGACTTTTTGATAATTTTTTTTATAAACGAGTGCAATTTCGGCATTCCCTTACATAAATTCCTTTTAACTTTATCTAATGAAAAACAAAAGTGATGAGAGAAACCATTCTCTTTTTCACTTGAAATTAATAATGTCACTCTCCAAAGACAAACTTTCATCTGTAGTTCTCTGAACCAGATTAAATCTCTTCTGTTACCATGCAATGCAAATAATACTTAACTCGCCTCACGATTAAGATGTGCAACGAAGCAAACATGTCCAGTTGTCAGTCAAAATATGCACCTTCAGACTGTCTAGCCGAAAGAGTGTTTCTCGACAGCTTCACGTAGAGGCGAGTCTATCACTAAAACTGGTTTCAGTGCTTAAAATATTTAGTTATGGTTTGTGATAAACACCAAAAAATCCTTTCATCTCATAAGATCATTCTCTGCTTCACAAAATTTCGATCTTGAAGAGCCATACATTCGAGTATACAGATGGTCTTGAGTAACTTGACAAGCTACGAAAAAAGAAAACTCTTCATAAAAACGTAAAACTTACTTCACACCAAAGAAACGAAAAACGGCCTTCATATACAAAGAAAAATGCACAAAGAATAAAATCAATATTCCCGTAATTATTTATTACTATTTTAGCAAGAACATGGACCTAAAAAATAAATTTTCAAGCTAATTGTATTAATTTATCACTTAAAAGAAACATTTTATGCGGAAGCAGTTTTTATACTGGAAGTGGGATAGATTTAACACCTAGGATATACCAAATATGTATACACACACACACACACACACACTATATATATATATATATGTGTGTGTGTGTTTGTTTGCGTCTGTGTGTATATATATACATATATATATATATATATATATATATATATATATATATATATATATATATATATATATATATATATATATATATATATATATTTATTTATTTATTATGACATATATTATATATATCTACATGTCATCTTAAATTTCTGTTTATCATTTCCTTTCCTTTGCACAACACTTTTTAATTTATCTTTTTCTATATATTTTAGCTTTCTTTTCTTCTCTGTAGTACTTTAATCTGCCTAAATTTTTTATTTTCTGTGAAAAAATTTCGTGAAATAAAGAGAGGACATTGTATTACTCTATGAATCTCCAAATTTGATCCAATCGGTGATTTACAATCAAGGCACACCTCTTTTAAAAGTATCTTTAATGTAAGAAAAAATCATCTCTACAAGCTACTCGTACTTGCCAAAGTCTCGGTAAAACACTGAGAGAATCGTGTTTAGACAAGAGTTAGAATATGTGGTATTCATTGAGTTGAAAAGAAAAAAATATCTGAGAAACTTTTGCAGCTTTTCAAGTCTTCTTGCTGTGAACACTTAAATTACTAGAGAAGATGATGTAATTTCAGAGCTAATTCAGAACGTATTCGTCATGAAAATAGTTATACATGTGGCATGTTATAGTAACGTTACCCAACTTGTAAAATATCTTGAAATTAGAAGATATTTATAATACCTTTTTCAATGGAAGAGATTTTCAGTCTTTCTCAAAAGTAAAATATTCATAAAATCTTGTTTCAATCTAATTAGATCATTATGTCTACAGCATTCTTGCTTAAGGCAAATAAATACTGTTTTGAATGGACTTTTCTGTGCACTTTCGGTCTGTGATAAACATCTAGGGAATATATTTATTCAAATGTAATAAGACTGAATAATTACCCCCAAAATCCACTTTTTCTTTTCAGGAATATGTCACAATTCATACTACGCACCCTTTGTAACTTTGTATCTATTTTCTAATTTACTGTCAAAGTTTAAAAGTAACTGATAACTTTTGAAAACCGGAAAGAAAGTTTTCTGCTATAAAAGTGATGGATTAACGTCGCTTTAGATATGAATATAGGTGGAGAGAACAAAAGAAAATCACATAAACTCCAATTTTAATAGCTATTTTCATTCTTTTATGCATATAAGAAGCCATTATTGAATTGACGTTCAAGGGAAAAATGAAGTATTAAGATATATCAGTGATTACACAAGTTATATTATTCATTGTACGAATGGCTGTTTTTTCCAACGCGGCAGGCATTTCTCCTGAGGACATTCGCCCATCCGCACTACGTATTTGTTGGCTAATTTGCTAAGAGTTGCTACTTTGGTAAGGTTATAAAGTTGCTCCCTATAAGTGAGCCAACATCGCTATGAGGGGAGAGCACAAAAACACCCAAGCCTATCTGAGACCCGAACACAAGCCCAATTCGTGGAAGCCCAAGACTTCAACTCCTATATGATGAGCGCGACGTGTGTGTTTATTTATTTATTAATTCATTCATTCATATATATATATATATATATATATATATATATATATATATATAATAGCTGAATATCCGTGCTTCGCTACGGAGTACATTCAAATTAAATACAAGTACAACGGTCAATGTAAGCAATTAATGTCATATATATATATATATATATATATATATATATATATATATATATATATATATATATATAAGGAAACATTTAGGTCAAAATAAATAAGAAGAATTAGACTAATGGAGCGATGCACATTAATGGCCAGAGGGGGGTTGGGACCCCTCTTCCCTGGTTGAACATGTTTTCTTGCCAAGGCGAACACTCCCAGTGGACCAGGGCATCGCGAGACCTAACATTCGATAAAAGAGTTTATCTAAATCAACTGTACAATAAGAGCAGTATATATTTTATTACCTAAAAAATTTTTTATGTGTAATTAAAACTATAAAATATTTAAAATAACAGACCACTTAACTATACAACAAGAACAACCGAGTCACTCTGTATGTACACAAATCCGCCAATTCTATTACGCACATAAATTTGCATACAGTCTCTCACGCAGTTAATTCGATGTTTTTAAGGAACTCATCCCTAGTTATATTTAAAAATTTACACACGTTTTTCATCACGAAGAAGTACGGATATTGATAATCAAATGATGACTTTATATACTCGAAAATATTATGCTTTTTTATCTCGTTATCACTCTATAAATTTTCACATTGTATTATATGGTTGAAAATGACATTTCGAAATATCGATTTATGTATTGCAGACCGCCAATCTGTCAGTTTGTTAATTTTGATGTTATATTTTGTACGTTTGTCGTATATTCTATATTCTATCATGCAATTGCTTCCACACCTTAGATTTATGTCTAAGTAATCTATACTCTCATCTGTATTTTTTTATGTCTGTCAACTCTAAGTATGCCGGGTAAAAGTCGAACTTAATAACAGATCCTTCATATCGGAATAAAATTAGGACATCGTATACATATCGAGGTATATCGTATCGTTGTTAAGGTCTGTTCCGCTCTCGTATGTATGCAAAAGATTGTCAGCAAGTGCAGAAGAGCAGGCTCCCCCCATTGGTATACCTCTCTTTTGTTTGTATATATTTAGTCCATCACTTACATAAGTCTCCTTTAGCACGATTTGCAATAATGTCAAATATCTTGCCTGTGTTATGAATTTATTGAGGTCATGTTTTAGTGATTCTTCTTAATTTTGGTGATTTCTCAGGCTTTGTACCGCTTATATATATATATATATATATATATATATATATATATATATATATATATATATATATATTTATTTATTTATTTATTTATTTATTTATAATAAATAAATTGACCATTGTATTTATTTTTCTATAATAAATACAATGGTCAATGTATGCAATTAATCTGTATGTTTAATATCCATAAAATATACTAATTTGAATTAAATTCTTAAAAAACTTCCATCTCAATTTGTCTAGTGGTTAAATTTTATCTTTTACTGCATTTTGATACATTTTTTGTCAATTTATTTCGTTCTTATGCACGCGACGCAAACTTAATTTAAAGTATCACAAAAAGAAAATAAACCACGAGATCAGCATTTAAAAAATTACATTCTAAAAATTAATCTTTAAAAACTCACCAAAAATCAGAAAATGGAGGTAAAGATTCGAAAAAGATTTCATTTTACAGGAATTTTTATGATCTTTCTCGTGACATTCATTTTATAACCCTCAGATCATTATTTTAAATGCAAACTTAAAACAATTTTACCAAAACAGATACCAAAACAGATACAACTTTAATTAAAAAAAATCTAAGAAGAATTTTTCAAAAATCTTTCTTAGCGCACCCCTACACTATAAGAAGAATCGCTATGCAAAATTTCATCCCTTTAGGTCCAGCGGTTTGGTCTATGCGTTATCTGTCAGTCAGTCAGTCAGTCAATCACGGAACTGTTTTATATACAGTGGAATCTCGATCTATCGTTTTTCAAGGGACCGACTGAAATGAACGATAAATGCGGGAAAACGATAGATGCGGACACATAACAAAGCAATATGATCATTGGGACTGGATAAAATGAACAACACATACGGAAAAACGATGGATCCGAAAACGATAGATCGAGATTCCACTGTATATAGATATTCGTAGATATAAAATGGTATGCCGGCAATAGATAATGGAGAATTAGTTTGTTTTTGTTTGTTTGTTTGTTTGCTTGTTAAAAATGTAATATTTCCTCCAAAAAGATAATTTGATATTTAAGATAGTTGTTTTAAATATATTTAAAAAACCGAGCATTTCTATATTGTTACTAAAATAATACTGCACGTAAGACGGATGAGGTGAGGGAGTTTGGGTAGCTCGGGTTGGGCTTTCTCGAAATGTTTGTATAGAATTTCGGCATACTAAAATTAATACATAAACGTGAAACATCTGACAACTTTCTAGAGCAGAAAATGGGGGACAGGAAAGAAAAATGATTTGTCTGTCTTCATTTAGAGAGTTTAAAACGTTTACTTTGATCACATGTCGGTAAAAAATGCTAGTAAGGGAAACGGATTTTTTTCTGAGCGCATATTTAGAGTTAGGAAATACGTAGCATATAATTAATTTATGGAAATGATCACAGTTTTTCTGGAGCAGAATATAATGAACTAGAGAGCAAAATGAGTTGCCTTCATCGGTTTGGGACGTGTTAGATGAGAATGTAAGCAAGGAAAAATTGCAGGCAGGAAAATTGTATTGATTTGGGAAACAATTTTTTTAGATAATTTTAAAACAAAAAGGTACGAGGAATGAAGTACTTAATGCATAAAATCAATGTAATAAACTCTTGCAACATGAATTATATTTAATCCGTTTATTAGGGTAAAATGAGGTGCTTATTTTTTTATTTATTCTTATTTCTAAACAATTTGGCCTTAGAAAAAATAAAACTTTTGTTTAAAGACATCAAATAAATAATATTTTTCTCGACTTAGTCACCATGGAGTCAGTCAGCCTTTTTTGCAATTCAGGAATGTATATGAAACCTGTAAAAATTGCGAATCTTTCTAATTCATAATTTTTGTAATTTCAGATACCGTTCATATCCTTTTAAGTTTCGATAACCTTGATGTTTAACTGTTTCTCTTTGCTTTTAACGTATTTTTATAATATATAGATAACGCATTTTATATGATTAAGTTTTGCATTTAATAACTGTTATTTTATTTTGTTTTGTCAGTTCTAAACTACTTTTCGGTTAAGCAGAGTGAATTTCATTTATATATTTGACGATACAGTATAGATTATTAATTAAGGGGGTCCAGGACACAAAATTCTCCACATTTTCGAAAATAAATTTTATTGCATTAAAAATTTTGTGTTCTTTTCCGCTTAAAATAACATTCAAATCATGTTTCTATCTTAATTAGAACAGGATATATTACTATTATTATTTTTGGGGCAACATTCTAATAGCAGCAAATCTTTGTTTAAACCTGTAAATAAGTTTTTCTGCATAATGGATTTTTTTTCACCCTTTCTTGTCTTTATATTGTAATAAGTCAAGAACCGTTAAAGATAAATGATTCAAACTTGAAACATGTCTTTTTCAATCATTTTACTTTATTTTTGATACAGAAAATTTGAAAAAAATATTTACTTTTGAAAATATGATTTTTTAAATATAATTTACATAATTTTTTAAAAAATTTTACTCTAAATCTTTTTATTTTTGTTTAATAAATATTTTTAAAAAACGCTAAATCGGAATTAAAACTTAAATATTCCTGTTTAATTAAAGGAAAAAATTTTGAATTTCAACAAATAATATTTCGAGTTATGACGATTTTAAATTACCCCACTTTTTTTAAAAATTTTAAATTTAAAATTTTTCAAAACTTTATGAGAAGTTTTATGATGTGATTTTGTTTAAAAATTATATGTTTAATCATCACAAAAAATTTCAAAATTATAACTCAATAAATAAAAAAAATTTTAAATGTGTTCCGGACCCCCTTAAGTAGTTATAATTCTTTCAACTTTTTTTAGTAGATCAGGTTTTAATTTTGATATCATTCCCATTAAGTAAATTTTCTTTATAACTAAATGTTTATGAAAATCCACAGAACCATAAATAAAGAGAAACTCATCTGGCTTTAACCTATATCTCATAATTAACTATTAAGCTGTCTTAGTCATTTTAGCAATCATATGTTCTTTTTTAGTGTAATAGTTGGGAGTAGAGGGTGGTATAGTAATTTTCCACCAGACGTACTATGTTAGTGCAATGTAACAATTCTTTTAATCTCTTTCTTTTGTATTTTGCAGTTATATACGTATGTAAAATATTATAAGTGAAACAGATATTTTCTTAGGACTTTTTAAAAACATTGCAACAGACTTAAACTAGTCTGGTAAATTACTTTTGTCGTGAAGGGAAGTTCGGTGTATATGAAGCGAACGAGATCTGTGACTTGAATTGTAGCTCTTCGTACTTTTACACAAATTCATCGTACATGGTTACTAGGCCTCCATTTAACCTTTGACATTACCAGCAAGAGACCCCCCCCCCCCTAAAAAACCGTATCTAACATGTCAACAATGCGCAGCTACCCATTCATCAATTTTAACTGTCACTAGCATCCTTCAGATATTAATTGCAACAAGCAAAGCTTCAGGTAACCCTATAATTGCCCTCATTTACATTATTATTGACAGTCAATGACGCCAGAGATAAATGTGGAGCTGTTAAAGAGAATAAATAGCACTGGCCTGATTTCGTAAGGTTTTTATCTAGAAAGATTGTTTCGAGGAAGGCAAACTTGGCATATCATTTAACCCCTGGAAAGAGAGTGCATGCCTTGCGAAAATGCTTCATTTTCTAATTGTAGGATCTGCTGAGAATATTCTAGATTACGGCAAATGTAAAAACAAAAACTGTTAAGCAATCTTAGTCATTGAAACTTCTCATTCTTTCCTCTATAATGAATTAGCTTTTGACTTATAACGTAATTTGTTTTAACTCAATTCAAAATTTAATACTATCCTCCCATTCCAGAAACTTTCTCGTGGCTAAAAAACAATTTACATGACTTCGGAAATAAGAAATAAAGTGTGATATGTAGATTAACGAGGGTTCTTGAAAATTGGAATGTCACAAGCGGTTTTTTCTTTTTTAATCAAAGATAGATGGTTCCAAAAATAAGATCCTTATTACCTTGGGGTTCTTTTGAAAAAGCAATTAATTCTCTAAAAGTCTACTGAATGAAAAATGCATAATAGATACTCATTGAAAATTAAGGTGCCTCAAGTTTTATTTATTAATCCCAGACAAGTAATTCAAAACATAGGGTCTACAAAACATTTGAGGTAACCATAATAATGAAAAATCATGAAGGCATTTATTTGAGAGAAATAAATGGCTTCAGGAATTCGTAAGTTCTATACCTCCAACGACCTATTAATTTCCACACTGTCTGTAGGTTTTTGTAGATTCAAGCTTGTTTGATTATTTAATCGAAACGAATATTTAAATACTATTATTATAATTTTTATGAAAATAGCTTAATCTATCCGAAAGTGAAAAAAAGCATTAATCTCTGAATGTTTTCACTACATTACGTATGCAAAAATTATTATATATTATAAATTGCTAAACTCGTAATCGCATTTTTTGGAGATAATTTAGGTTGTATAAAACTCGTGCAATTTTACTTTTTTTAAATTAATATTTTAAGCAAAAATTCTAAATGTCCTCTTGCCATAATTCTAAATGAATATGTGTGTTTAATACGGAGGAATATATCGATTTTCCGGCTTACCTTTTTACCAACGATACATGTTTGCAAATATATAAATAAAACGAAGACTTAATTAAAATCAACTTCTAGTAACAATCATTTATTTATTTATATTTGTTGTTAGCAACATTATTATTCAACAGAGGTTAACAATTTATAAAAAAAGCATTTATTGTATATCAATTTCAGCCTTACTTGGATATACAAATTGGGAAGAATGCGGGTTTAAGAAATTTCAATGGATTTTCCTCTTTGTTCTCCATTCTACTCCAAGAATTTCGTTCCATTTTAGGTCTCACATGACAGAATAGAAATATTGTTGCTGATTTTCATATATATATTTTTTCTATTGATAGATCTATTTATCAAAACTTTATTAATTGCTGTAGAGAACATAAAAATACTTTAACCTGACAACCTGCTTCTAGGCATCTAGTAATAGTTGAGCAATTTAGCAATCACTTTCCTTTTTTTTTTTTTTTTGAGTTCATTTGAAGAAAATGGTAGAACACTGATAGAATTCACTCTACGAGAGCAATATTGTCTGATACACATTTTTTTTATCAAGGATTCATATTTTATCATTGTATCTTTAAAGCACACATTATGCATTTATGAAAGAGTAGGAGTTATTAGAGAAGGTATTGGTAAGTATATTCTTTTTCTAGACCTTATTTCTCTTCCCATAATATATATTTTTTCAGTTGCTGAAATGGTAAGGTCATTGTATGTAAGATAAGATGCTATTTCGGTTATATATTAGAGCTCTAATGAACTTGAATTAGAAGAAAAAGTCCTTCTGTATGGAAAAATCAACTTCAAATGCTTCTGTGTATAAAGTGAAACACAAAATCAATATACAGGTTTTATTTTGCATGAATAAAATGATCCTTTCATTGTAAAAAATAAGTATGCATATACTTGATAGCTACCAAACATTGTTCTTGATTATATTATGTTTGTGAATGGATTGATCATGGATTGAGAAATTACAATTATCTTGTAGTAATTTAATAATGTTTCATTTTGTCTTTTACTCCACTCACCTGGTTATATCACGATGCTGAAATACTTTAGCACCGTGATATTATCATAACCGTTTACTTCGTATAGATTTTGAAAGATAGTTAATACTATATTTTGAATTCATTTATTTGGAGACAGACGGAGGAGTTTATTTTTATTTTCAAAGCATTTTTTATCTTTTTATTTATATGTAAGTGTACCATTTATAATCCAGACAGGCTGTTAGATTTTTAAGGCTAAAAATCTTTTCCTGCCATGATTATGTGTACATTAATTACAGCGATATAACGATAGCTAAGAGTTTATTTTTTAAGGAGATTCAATTTGAAGTTGTTCAATTGTTCATTTCCAACACGTTATTGCTTATTGTAACTACTTGAAAATTTAAAACAGTACTTATGGTGGAAACTATACAATATACAGCAATGACTTTCCTGAGTATTTCGCCTGATGTACGCACAGCTTTTTTAATACTCTCTAAAATATAACTCCTAAAAGAATACTGGGTAATAATAAGCTGTGGCACACACACAGTCTAGAAAAAACTATGCTAATACTTCTCTTCATTCCACTTCTGTTGATACTTCGGGATTGACGGAAAATTGATATCTTCAAGTTTCGATTACAATTTTTGAATACGATCCTCGATTTTCGATTATCTACACTTTCGATGAGGATTAAAAGGAGGATTGCCGTTCCTTCTTGCTCAGAATAGGGAGTTCGAGAGAATAAAAGAAAAGAAAAAAAAGTTTTAAATTATAGTAACTCCTCTGCAACCCCTTATAAGATATATATAAATAAATTTATTATTTTTGTCAATTATCTTAAATTAACGTTAAATTAATTTATTTTTCCCATTTTATGCTAACACAAAGCTTATAATATTTCTGAGTTGATATATGGGTTTGTGTTTTTGTTTTCCCCATTGTCGTGGTGTTGGAATTTTTTAACGACCAACAGTATATGTACAAGGCGTATACATGAAGCAATGAGACTGAATTTAAACACTGAAAGAATTGGGAATGCCTACTGACGACCCTGGGTGACAAATGTAGAGGCTAGAATCTGTGTCTAAGCAAAACTTTCTTCCATTATAATCGGGAATACAGGGCAGTGCCACTTAAGATTACGTATTTTTCTTCCTTTTCTGGGAATCTTTGTCTGAAATGTTTTCAGAGAGAAGAATTAAATTTGTATTAATTGCTTGTTGATTTAATAATGATTTAGTTTGTTGTTTTTGAATAAAAAGTCAAAAAAGAGAAAATAATCATTTTGCTACCATTGATGCCACTCATAGCATTGATGTAACCTTGCTTACAGGACTTCATTTGGTAGCTTGCTCAGCATAACAATCACAGTATTACTAAGTCCAGATTCTGCGAAATTCTCGCCCACACCGCTGTTTCTAGACATCAGGAAAGTTACATTTCGTTAGATCCGGAGAGGAGGGCTATAGATTGGATTTGCATATAATCGCTTGCCGTGTTATCATCACCTATGTGTCGGGAGGCATTACCTTGGTTCAGAATTCACTTCCCCCCGGCTTATGTGCTTTGGAGCAACCCTCTAGAAAAGCAAGCTCGTTTCTCAGTATGTCCTCTAGAGATCTTACGAATGCTTGCATAGCACCAAATAACTGAAGGGTTCTTGTTAGCGGATTCCTCTTTGATGTGGCTGCGATTGAGTAGATTGATACATCTGTAACAGACGTGGAATGTCTTCCAGCACGTTGTCCAATTAATAGACATTTCTAGCCATCCATAGTTGAATTATGCAACTACGACTCCTATGTCCGCGGAATGTAAAACTCCTTGAATTTTTTTCTTATCAATTAGTAAGTTTTCGTCTCTATCAACCACTGAGGGTAATAGCATATGATAGCGTGCGAAGTTGTGCATAACAAATAAATGTGCTCTTATAGCCTGTTATTATAAAACTGCATCAATAAACACCCGCTATGCAGACATTAATACATTCTGTCAAGTGAAGTTACAGTTTACATCAAATATAGGTCTTTTATTTGTCGTTTAATACTAAACAATATAGACTCCTTACTCTTTGAACACCTCACGATTCTTTATCGACTGTTTTACGCCATTTAAACAATGACTTTTATCCGTGATCATATTGTATATTTTACAATTATTTACTATAATTTACCATGTATAATTTTTTTTACAATTATATTAAAAATCTAAAATACTATTTGCATAAACTTTGATCCATCGTGCAAAGGTAATAGTACAAAGCTAACACAAAGATAAAATAGGAGTGCGAAATTGAAATAAGTGAAAAGAATATCTACGAAATATTTATTTTTAAATATGATTACAATTTTTCAATAGCGGTATTCCAAATTTTTTAAAGCTCTTGCGCAAATGAAACAAATTTTTAAACGTAATGAACCCAACACAACCTAAAAATGTTTAACTTAAAATGATTTTATCATTTATTTAAATTAGAATTATGATTGGTGTTTATACAATTTATAAAAGCCCTTGGTTTCCTAATACTCGAATTATAAAAACTATGTTGCTCAAATGCAACATAGCTTCTATGCTTCTCCAACTTTCTCCACATTAAAATTTTAAACAACAGATCTCTGGAAATATACTTTTAACAGCAGAAACCTAAAAAAGGAAGAAGTGCATTCCGGAAGAAATACTCCCCGGAAGGAGGGTATCTTATTTGCATTTTTCCAGAGTATATCCTGAAACATATATCCACTTGTACTCTCTAAATTATAGCACTTGTGACAGTGTTACAATTTAGAGAGTACAAGCTCTAATACAAGCAGTTTTAAGCTGTTAGCATTAAAGCAGGAATTGGTACCTACGAATAACACCTCATACAGGAAATAACTAAAGTAGCCTGAAAAAAAAAGCAGAGATTCATTAAAAGAGCATTTACTGAACACTTTGATGCTACAGCCTAAAAAAGATTTAACAGTAGTAATTTTGCATGAAATCGCGTGAAATCTAGTAACACACTAACAACAGTATCCCATTTTAAGGGTAATTAATTCAAAAAATATTACAAAAAGAAGTTCTTTTTCAGCAACAAAAGAAAGAGGTTATGTAATTATTTCTTCAAAAACAAGATTGGAAATGTCAGTTTGTGGCATAAATGGCAGGAAAACAGATTATGAATGGCATTTATATGATAATTTAATTATCTTTGCTCAAATGAGAGTTGGAGCTAGACAGGCGTGATACAACTAGTGATATATTGCGTATCATATCAAAAACAAATGTACTATATATCCACTGAAAGCTCCTTGTTTTGAATGTACTGATTCAAAAAGTTCTCACTGGTGAGTGAGTAATGTTACACTTTTAAACATAATTTTTTATCTTTTTGGTTTGAAAGCTGGGTAATTCGATATGATAGCACATTATTTTCCGATGCTTAACATTGAATTCATGCACTGACCAACCAAATTAAAATAATAAGGCGTGTACTTTAATATTTTGTTGGATCGCTGCATTCAGCTTTGATTGTTTAGTCGATATCAAACAAAGACTGAACTTCCATTTTCAGTTAGATCTACAGTAATTTATCTCCGAATTATTGTGCTGACAAAGGTAAACTTTCAATAAAGTTACGATTAAGAATGTGTTGTCACCAGTTAATCAGGGAAAATGTCTCCTTGTGATACCTGACCAGCTTTTTTATAGTTTGAATTCATTAAATCTTGGCATGGACACCTTGGAATATGCCTGTGTCTTAAGGAAAGAAGGAATGTATTGCTGGGATAACAAAAATATTCAAAAGATTTTAATTCACATCTGACATCAATTTATTATAGCTATATATCTTGTATAACCTAGACCAAAACATTTGAAACACTCCGACGTCATAACATTAACATAACATGCATTTAACATTTAATGTCGTTTCTTTATCTTCAGTAATCCTAATTGATCTAGAATGGGGTATTCTTTGACTCAGAATCCCATGATAATTTTTTTCTTAGCAATATAATCTAATATGTGTCTCACTAGCAAATAGATAACCTATTTTTTTATATTAAAATGGTTATGTATTCGCTACATCCTTCACTATCGGCTCCGCACTAACATTCTTTGCATAAACAAATATACCGATTCTTTTCCGTACTTGCGAAATCAGGAACCTTTTGTTGAAACTATGGGACAAAGTCTTGTTATCACTTAATAGTGAATTTCTGCTCACTGTTGGGTCCGCGGGAACGAGATCGCTGACCAGTTGACAAAATTGTCCTAAAAAATGGGTCCGGTTTGTTCGAATATGATCGCTCTTTCTGGATTTTAAGCAGAATCAATATTAAAGAGAAAAATATTTGGTGAACATTCTAGAAAAATACTGGATAATATCGTTACCTTTACTGCTTCCAACGAGAACCGAACAAACTAACTTACTTCAGGAAGATTTCTAGAGGGGTTGCTTCTTTGTCAGCAAGTGTTAGAATCGGTCATATTGTATCATAAGCCAATTTGCCCCGCTTTCATCTCATGGATTCAAGTGAATGTCTTGTTTGCCTGATGGAAAAGGAGTCGTTAGTGCACATCCTCTTTTGATGTACTAGAGAAATCGTTCTTGGAAAGTAACGGGCCAAATCCTGTATTCCACTGGAAGTTACTATATTTTCTAACACTGTCTTTATGTGTATTGCTTTTCCCGTTTACAGATGATACCATAATGTGCCGGTTTCGATTCACGTATGAAGATGCAATGTCATGTGGCAATAACAAAATACTTCCTTCGAAACTATACGGCATGAGTATGTGTAGCGCTTAAAATCGGCTTTGAACATTAAATCCCTTCCGTTTATTTCTTGAACCGCCAAAAATGTTCATAGCGTTTCAACATACAAACCAATGAACTTAACATGATTTTACAAGCGTTTCAACATACAAACCAATGAACTTACCATGATTTTACAATGCTGTTCAGTCCTAGTCTTTCAATCTGTTGTCATTCAGATCAAATAAAATTGCTCCTATATGCAATATCAAATGAATAAAATCAATATTTCATTCTATTATATTCAATTACATATGCAATCACTATTAATCCTCCAAGGGTACGGTGGGGGTCGGATCCGACCCAAAGGTATGTCTTCCCCCTCCCGTACTCTCCCCTCTTATTGCAAGAGATCGAGTTGACAAGGAACCCTACCAACCAGTCTTGCAAGAGGTGTTGGAGTGTTTGAAGTTATAAGTTTGCAGTAAATATGAGTGTCTTTGTTGAAAAATGTTATTCATGATCACTAGTCTTTGTTTTAGATTTTTAATTTTTCTATTTTGATTTTGAAGGCCAAAAAATTTAATTATATATTATTTTTTACATTTTTGTGCTCGGAAATTTGGTTCAGTAACTTCTAAAACTAGGTACAAGACTAAATTACATATTAGATCTATTATATACAACATTCTATGTAAATGCCAGAGAGATTTTCTTTGTTTAGCAAAATTGCAATTCGTTGGTCTTTTTTTCTACAAAAAAGTTTTTATTTCATGTAAAATATTATCAATAAATGTTATTATACAACAAAAATTCGTATTGTTTACTTATTTCTACCAAAAACCTTATCAAAAAAGACATCCGGTCGGATCCGACCCGACCGTACCATCAAGTATTTCGTCTCAAACCACTGTATAGTTTGAGGGTTAATATATACAATACTGGTACATGGTTGCATTTTCATTCAACCGTGTACACATTAAAACTATATTCATAAAATACATTCATAGCTTTCCTATTAAATATTTTTGAATTGTTGTCATAAAAATTCCATTGTGTTCTCAGACATTTTCAAACAATATGGAGAAATTCTCATGAACACATGAAGGTTACCAACTCCTAGTGTCTCACAGCTCTAAGAAAGAAAGAAAATTACGTTACTGTCAAGGAAAAAGTGCTAATTTTAAAGACTGTCAGATACACCAGTCTCGTGAAATAAACCATGCATCTTAATCACAAATGCAAAACACTCTCATAGTTACGCAAGCAAGTAAAAAGTAATTATCCCTGCATACGATATCACACAAATACCTAAAATCAGAGTCGCTTACAATTAATCATCACAACTGCCTAATATGAAAATAACAGCTTAGCATGTCACAAACTCCAAAACAATTAGAAACAACGTGTACCAAATTGATAAGAGGGCACGTCAGAAGGAGGGGGGGAGGTGGCTTGTCTCTTCAATGAAAGTCGCTCCTTAATGGTGGATCTTGCGTCATTAGAGACGTCTTACAGATTGCAAAGTGCGTAATTCATGACAATTTTCACTGTTCCTAATGAAAGAGTAACAGATTTCAGTGGTTCATGTTTTTTTATGTCCTAATAGATGATATTTTTGTAATGGATTAATAAAACCGTGGTATATCTGAAAGTTCTACCACGAGTTTATAAATAAAACATTAATCTACTTATATATCTATAAACGTCGAGATCCTTTAAAACGTCAGCATCAAATGCTACTTTTATTATCACCTCACTGTCACTAAAAATAAATTAGAAGTCGAAATGGGAAGATTTGATAGAGATGATTTCATATTTTGTGTTTGAGGGTCTGTGGTCCTCTGAACGGAATTGCATTGTTTTAGATTAAAAACGAAATTACAATACGAAAAAGCCGTAGGAAAGGCTAATCATCAGCCATCTGAAAACTCAGGAGGAGAGGAAACCAGAAAAGAAGGATTCAAACTATATAAACCTAAGGCTCGCCAGCAGTAGATGGACCTTAGAAAAGTAAAATCGGCGAGAGGTATTCAACTAATCCGTCATTTATACTTTTCTGTTGGTGCTTTTAATTTATATCAACTCACATTGCTTATATAATATTGTATTTAGTGCTTATTATGTAAGCGAGTCATCATCACACATAAAGTGTTTTATCAGTTCTTTAAAAGTTGATATGTTTTTTGCTATATGTAAGGTAACCATGGTTATTTTCAATGTATTTTTTCTAAATAGCTATTTTAAGATGTAAATTACGTTAACGCTGGGAATTTTCTTTTCCTTCATTTGTCGACTTCAATTTCAACTTTCACAATTTTCTTCCTTCATAGAAATGTGCTGCATTCTGTCCCTTACTAAGGTTGGTTGGTTGATTAGTTTGGTTGATTTAGAGTGCTGTGGTAAACTTTCGAAACGCGAGGAACTTCGCTAGAGAAGTATATGCGTTTAATTCCCCATCTGACAACTTTGTTTCAGAAATATTGTAGATTGGCTCTTTGTTACTATAAGAATTCGACATACATTTCGATCAGATTTAAACAAAGTATGCAATTAAAAAAAAGTTATCTCTTTAAATGCAATGATAACAATACTAAGTTTTAAAAAAGCAATTCATAAGAAATATTCTCTTTCTTTTAAAATCATAATAAAATCTTTCTATCAGTATGAAGTGAATAACAAATGGAATATTTGCCTCAATCAAACAATTCTGGTTTTTCCCGAGTCTTATTAAATACTCAATACGTACTCTGTTCAATATCTTAAACATCGTTCCTTTAACTCACTGTAATTGTTTTCTTATCTAACATATGAAGCATTTTTCTTCTCCTATCTACATTTTCTTATTACTCCTGAATGGAACATACCTGTGTGTATAAACTTAAAAAGCTTTTGTGTTTGGGAGTGGTATGGTTTGAGGACACAGTCTTTAGTAGTACAATGAAACGAGTTCTAGAGGAAATACTTTCGTTTTTATTTTCATCTTTCTTCTACATCCTTTGCCACTGCATTATAATACAAAGAATCTAATGTGGGTACCTGCGTTTTCCTAACATTTCATTTTATCTTTACAATTTAGGTGATAGATCAGCCTGTGAACCTAAGTAATATGAAGTTGTATTATATTTTGCTTGTTTCTCCTTTCGTAGTGATTGAAGCACAGTTTTAATAACAGACGGAATAATGGAAAGGAAGAAACTGTTTTTATTATAGATTTTTAATAACAGATCAAATATCATCTGAGGCATTCATATTTATTCTTTTAAGAGCTTATTTATTCTATCTAAGGTGGCCACTACCCACCCCCATCGCGGCGCTTTACGCTGCCGCTTCACCACACGCGGACACCGGAAACGGGAAAAAAATACGCTTATTTTTATGAACAAACTTTATTTACATTTCGTAAACATAAAATACGCCAATACATTATATACGTTGCAGGTCTTAGCTTACCTTCTTTTCTAGATAGAGTAGATATACAATTCTATCTATCTATCTATCTCTATTGATATACAGGGTGTCCGGGCTAAAAGTATCCAAAAGTTATGGCTTATTTTTCGGAACTACCCATTAAAATTAAAAAAGAAACTAATTAAATAGAAAAAAACATCTCACTAAGTTTTAATATTAATCATAGATTTCGATCATAGTAGTATCATAGATTTCGATGTGTGCACCTTTTGTAGCACGACAAACGTCTAAATGGTAATCCAGTTCTCTCCAAGTGTTACGTAGCATATCAGGAGTTATTACACGAGTTGATTGAATGATACGTTTCTTCAACTCATCCACAGTTTCAATTTTTATGCTTATACACAACTGATTTAATGAATCCCCGAGCAAAAAAGTAGTATAATAACTCCTGATATGCTACGAAACACTTGGAGGGAACTGGATTACCATTTAGACGTTAGTCGTGCTACAAAAGGTGCACACATCAAAATCTATGATCAAAATCTATGACTGATATTAAAACTTGGTGACATGTTGTTTCTATTTAAACAATTTTTATTTAATTCTAATGGGTACTTCCGTAAAAATAAGTCATAACTTTCGGATACTTTTAGACCGGACACTCTGTATATTGTATAATTGTATATACATCTCTCTTTTTGCCCGAAGGATACGTTCCTGATTACCTTGCCAAACATAGTCTAAAAAAATATACAGTGAATATATAAAAATTGGACAAAGGTTCCATCCAAATATACTTAATATAAAATGGTTAATTTTCATATGAAATTTGGATACGATCGACTGAACTTGAATAAATATGTAAGAGCTAATCCGCAAATCTTATTTAATTACATTTATAAGGGTTATTTTTTTAATTGAAAAAGTGCGGCAGTCGCAAGTAGTTCAAAATAAAATGAATTTATTTTTTATTTATACATGCATACATATAACGTAATAATTCAGTGATTCAGTGTCACTACTAGACAGTAAACTTGCCCGTTTTCTGTTGTTTCTCTGTGGCAAAAAATCACTCTCGTTACTGGAAATATTGAATGGTGATATATCTACAAGTTTAGCTCGAATAAAATTAACATCTTCAGTTTCTTTTGTTTCAGCGGTTTTAAATACGAATTCGGTCATCAGACGCTTTTTTTTTTGGCTAGTTCTTTATATGATTGTTTATAACGTGCCCTAATCACTTTTAAATCACATTGGAATGGCACAGCTCGTTCGACATTGTCATCATTTGCAAGAAAATGATTTTCGAGTTCATTTGCTAGGTGGAGGTTTTCTAGAAATGCAAATATTGTTACCACTCCTTCATCATCACTAATATAAACTAACATGGAATCATTTACATTCCCTGAAATACTCTCTGATAACGTTGCATTCAATTTTTTCATTTATTTTAAACCGTGCTAAAGTAAAAAAGAAGAAAAGGAAGTGAAAAAAAAATCATCGGCTCTTTTTCTTGGACCGTGTTATATCAAAACCGTTCAAAAAGAGAATCGTATATATATATATATATATATATATATATATATATATATATATATATATATATATATATATATATACATCCACACACACACACACACATATCTTATTAATAAAAGAGAGTGTTTGCGTGTGTGTGTGCGTGTGCGTGTGCGTGTGTGTATGCGATCCCCAGGCGAATCTGTGAAACTTACAGACGTCAAATTTGGCACACGGGTAGTGCAGACTATGGGAAGGTGCACCTCGAAGCCCGAATTTTAAATTTTATTCTAGAAAAATTTTTATTTTATGTTTTGTGGGATATTTTATGTTTTTTTAACTTCAGATTACGATATCTCGGCAAAAAATGATCGTAGAATTTTGATCTTTTTACAATCTAAGACTACAGACATTTCTCCTTCAAACAAGACCTCATTTGTTTAAATATAATTTAAAACAGATTAATATTTTCATCAAAATATTAAAACCACTTTTTCAATTTTTTTACGCCTTTTTATGCATCTACGGTCGATGCTCTTCTTGTTTTTATCTTACAAAGAAAATATTTACATCATCTGGAAGATGAAAGCTTTCTCATTCATATGAACCTCATTTCAAGTCTCTATCTTAAAATTTCGATTTTTAATTGAATTTTAAAGAACAATACATCAACGCAAATTCCCCGCTGGAATCTTCAAGCGCGGTTTGGTTTAAGAACCTTTTTTTTCACCCATAGGCGAGGGGGAGGGGGGGAAGGCTCGAAGAAAGAATATTTCGCCCATTCATGGAGGGTTGGACCGAACGAAATTTCTCGCCGGGGGGGAGAATTTTTCTTCTGGCTGTGACTGTTAGCAGGAAGTGGAATACGTAGCCAGAAAATTTAGATACCTTGATTCGTTGTTTTTTAGTGTTTCCATTCTCTGACAATGATTGCTGAAAGAGCGGGTCCCTAAACCGACCGGCTAGAAGGGCGAAGCCCGTGTCATGGGTTATGTCACAGTATAAATAACATAGAAAATGTAAATTTTTTCTATGTTATTTATACTTTAATCAATTTTTAAATTGATTTTGATTAACAAACATTCTTAAAATCCCGGGCAACGCCATCTGTAATTTGGAATACCTCCAGCTTTTCCTTTCTTACAGAACAAAACTCATTTCGAAAGTTTCATTGAAGGTAAAACGAGTAATTTCTGTTGTGGCATCTAAAATGGTATTTTAAGTAAACAATTAAACTTTGAAGCGTATTCCCATCTTTAACATTACAGTAATAAGCATTACATCTTATTAATAAAAGCGAATGTTTTCTTATTAATAAAAGCAAATGTTTGCGCGTGTGTGTGTGTGTGTGGGGGCGGCCCCCAGGCGAATCTGTGAAACTTACAGCCGTGAAATTTGGCACACGGGTAGTGCAGACTATGGGAAGGTGCACCTCGAAGCCCGAATTTTAAATTTCATTCTAGAAATTTTTTTATTTTATGTTTTGTGGGATATTTTATGTTTTTTTAACTTCAGATTACGATATCTCGGAAAACAATGATCGTAGAATTTTGATCTTTTTACAATCTAAGACTAGAGACATTTCTCCTTCAAACAAGACCTCATTTGTTTAAAAATAATTTAAAACAGACTAATATTTTCATCAAAATATTAAATCCACTTTTTCGATAAATTTATGCACTTTTTAGCATCTACGGTCGATGCTCTTCGTGTTTTTATCTTACAAAGAAAATATTTACATCACCTGGTAGATGAAAGCTTTCTCATTCATATAAACCTCATTTCAAGTCTCTATCTTAAAATTTCGATTTTTAATTGAGTTTTAAAGAACGATATTTCAACACAAATTTTATGTGGTTCTTTCAACGCGGTACTCTAGGCGTTGGAATCAATCATTCGTGAGAAATGCGCATGCGCACAAGGAAACGTTTTATTTACTTTTGCCGGTGTTCACTTTTTCTGTATTCTGTCAATTTTTGTTTAATTTAGTTACTTTTTTGCATATTCTTTCTTTTTATGCTTCTGTCTGAAACTCTGGAATATTTTTTATTATCATTCTAATACCTCGAAACTTAACAATGTTTACCAGGGGTATTTTGAAACCACTGTTAATTATGTTTGTGTTTAGCTTTGAGAAAAAATAATTTTGTAACGGTTTTTTTGGTCTTTTATGCTAAAATAGCACTTACAAATCAAAAAAAGAAACAAAAACTTACCTGTAAATAGCATACCTTTTTTATAAATTGATCAATTTGAAGTAATTTTTAATGAAATTTAGCTAAAACACCTATCATTCTGCACAAAATCCTAAAGCTAATATTTTAAACTAATTTTAGCTTTTGATTTTGGAAATTTTTGATGTTAAAACATGTTAACAATGTATTAAATATGCATTATTTTGTACGTCAAATATAGTTGCACATTAATTTTATAGAAATTTGTGGTATGACTTTCTTAAGTAGCATGATTTATTTTTTCTCGATGATATCTTTTTCTTATGGAAAAGGTGGATTTTCTAAATTAATGGAGGTAAGGTTAATTTTTTTTACATGCAGTAATTTTTTCATGTCCTGATTCATAAATTAGAATCGATAGCTGATTTATACCTCATTTATATTTTTTGAATTTAACTTCTTACTTCTGTTTTAACTTTCCATTCTATTTTACCATCATATTTTGTTTTGCTATTATTGAAGTGTGTAAAATATTTTTCATTGCTTACTACGATTTAAAAAATTTTTTTGTATTATTGGCCTGTACTTTTTATTCATACTGTTATTTTTTCTACGTTATTTATACTGTATTTAGTTTTTAAATTGATTTGGTATTGTTTACTTTTCAGCTTTTCCCGAATGATTTTCCGAATCTTTACCCCGGAAAGAGAAGCGAGACTGGAAGGAATCAGACAACAACAGCAAAGAATAGTTGGACAAAAACCACAGGATGGTCATGATTTGTTAGCAAGAGTGTTTCGTGAAAAACAAAAATCACTTATGAGTCTCATCAGAAAAGCAAAGATTTTTGGAGAAGTTCGGTGTCATATGTACACCATAATTGCAGTTTTGGCTGATTTAAACTCTGTATTCTCACATTTTGATGCCCCTGTAGCAGTAGTGGATTACATGGTTAACTGGAGTTACTCATTTAGTTCCATTTTAAAGGAATTAGGCTGTGGTTCATATGGGAATGGCGTTTAGAAACATACGGCATATGAGGCAGATATTACGGATCAAATAATAGCCAAAGATGACACCACTTCAGTCAGTTGTCACAAAACAACTGTCTCTGTCCACATGTTGCAGAAGCCTCCTCTACACGATTTCTTCATTCGGGAATGGCGTTTAGAAACATACGGCATATGAGGCAGATATTACGGATCAAATAATAGCCAAAGAAAGCAAGTGTCTATAGACAATGCGTGGATTGTCCCGTATTGCCCTCTACTAACCACAATTTTCAATGCCCATATAAATGTAGAGTACTGTAATTCAGGTTTATAGTGTGGCGTGTGAGTGGAACACTGGTGTGTGGTTTTCAAATGATTTTAGCTTTTACTGGAAATTAGCAGAACATTAGCATTCAAAACAGTAATCGTTTGGAAAGTTTTTATTTATATACACAACTCACTACCATAATACTCTTAAAATTTATATTTTAACGCATTTCGGTTACTGCTGTTGTTTGTAAACACACGATCTTCATTGCCATGATCATTTCAGAAATTTCTTATTGAGATGATGCTCATTTAATGCGTGTTTTCAAAAGTGAAATATACCATGTTCTATAAATGCCCCGAAAATATTTCTATACAGGAGATGTAGACAGATTAAAGAATTTAAGTAAACTTTTGTGTAATTTATACATTTGTGTGTGTTTAATTATTTAAATTAATAGATTTATATTTTTATACGTTTTATTCTTGCATTCCTTTAGGGGTTTATAGTGTTGCGTGTGAGTGGAACACTGGTGTGTGGTTTTCAAATGATTTTAGCTTTTACTGGAAATTAGCAGAACATTAGCTTCCAAAACAGTAATCGTTTGGAAAGTTTTGAATTTAATTTATTAAATGCTGATCATGAGATTTCTTTTCTTTTTGTGATACTTTAAATTAATTTTGCGTCACGTGCATAACAGCGAAATTAATTGACAAAGAAAATATTAAAATACAGTAAAAGATAAAATTTAACCACTAGACAAATTGAGATGGAAATTTTTAAAAATTTTGTTCAAATTAGTATGTTTTATGGATATTAAATCAAATCTATAAATAAAACTGTAATTTCCTCTCAAAATATGCTTCGCCATGCCGATAAATAAGTCCCAAGGCGAAACTTTAAAATATGCTGGCGTACATTTACGAGGAAATTGTTTCTCGTACGGTCAGTTTTACGTAGCTTGCTCACGCGTAAGTTCGCAGACGAGCCTGGTAATATTAGTTCCGCCCAATGAAGAAACAAAATATATTGTTTATAAGAAAATCCTCTAAAAAGCAATTTCACTACTTTTTCATTGTAATTATCCTAAAATGTACCCCGTAGCGAAGCACGAGTATTCAGCTAGTATATATATATATATATATATATATATATATATATATATATATATGTGTGTGTGTGTGTGTGTGTGTGTGTGCATAAATGTAAGACTTGTACTCGTCGTCATATCGAATTTCCTCACGTGCAGGCGTCTTCAGTAGTAGCGAGAATGATCACACTTTAGCTTATAAGTAAATTAGTTTATTCTCAAAATATATAAAATATATAAAGTGTCTGCTCCAGCATAGTTGTTTCTTAGTTCCCTCAAACCGTCAACCTCCCCTCCGTGGAAATACGTCTCCTTTCACTACCGCTATCCCGTCGTTTCTGCACTTTTAATAAAATCCCGTAGTATGTTCCCCGCTCCCAAAGCGCGTGGCTATTACCGCGTGATAGCGTGTGACGCTGATTCATAGATGATCTCATAGTCTTCTGACTTCTCCGCTACAGGCTGAAAACGCGTATTATTAATAACCCGCAACAGAGTAATGCGATTGTCCTTGAACTCCCCGCTTGATAGTTTGAATTAACCATCGCAGTCATCGGTTGGTATTTGAAGTATTCTCTGAAAACCCGTAAATTTCATATGATTCCTCGAATGTTATTATCTGAGTTACCCCAATTAGTTTACTGACTGCTTATGGGATCACACGCGCACACACACACACACACACACACACATATATATATATATATATGTGTGTGTGTGTGTGTACTTTACTTACGCAAGACCTCAGATTTTTTTACCTTGAGTCACCATCTGGAAGCTCAACGCAGTCTTGAAACAGGAAAATTTTATAATACACCATCTTCGATACTATTATCGGTGACGTAACTAAGATCTAGATAAGTATTCAGGTGGCTTCTTGTCATGTCTGACAATTCGGTAAAGTTGGTTTTGTAGGCTATTGCGTCCAGAAAGCACACGAAAAGAGGTAACTCCAGCAACTCTCGGCAAATCATGTGGCAATTGTGATTTTATTAATGAGTAAAAGTCTTTTGCTTTAGTATCTTCTGCGTAACTCTAAGTCAAAGCTTGATTTTTGTGTTTATGATCCTCTTTAATGAATGATATTCAATCGGATGACAGGACTAGGGTAAGACAGATCAATATTTTGCTAAATCATTCGCCATGTCAATACGGTGAACACTATACTGACTAGGGTGATAGGACGACCACTAACCTTAAGAGAATTAATTGCGACTTCCCATCTTGAAACTGATTCTAAACAACTGAGAAAGATAGAAGTAATTGCCTCTATTGTAGTTTGAGAATATATATAAATAACACTATATGATACATTTCTTTCCATAATAGCCTCAAGAGGTTTAAACAGTAGCCACTTCGCCATTAAAATTGTTACAGTGTTTTCCAAATACTTTACTGAGTATAAAGTTCTTCGAATAACCCCAGCACCAGCATTTCTCCTGGCATCCATAGCAGAGCTCTTTTTTTTACAAAACTGAGCAAGGAATCAGTGAGATATCACACAGCGATAGTATCCAGGGATGCCATCCTCAATTCCGTAACTACAGAATGTTTCTTGCGAGCAGAAACAATCATACCAAAAGTCTGTTGTCAGCCAGATGTCTGTAGAAATTTGTGTTATTAAACAATGGGTAATTGGTATAACTTAAAATGATTTACTGTCAGTAGGGTGGAACGAAAAAGACTTTTTCTTAAATTTGAATATGCAAGAGGTTTTTAGAAGTTGCCTTTTGAGATTAGAATAAATAATATAAAATTTTATTGTTCTACTAAAATATTTTCAAGTGCCGCAAAGGGTTTCAAAATTGATAGTTTTATGAAACAGTGATAAATTTGTAATTTTAAAATTTCTTTTATAGTATATTAAAATAATAATATATATTATTTTGTAAATAAAATATTCAAAATTCGATATTTTTACAGAACACTTAGATATTCTAAGTATTTCTAATTCTTAGATGTCATTACAGAACAACTGATTTTGTTTAATTTTGCGATTTTCATTATATTAATTTTACAGTGGCATATTCTTGTAATACACTTAGAATGAAAGAAAAAGGATTTTTAATTAACGGACTTCAGTTAAAATAAACAAATCAAACTTATTTAGAAAAAATATTAAAGGTCCAAATATATTTGGAGGAGAAAGGGATAAACAACAAGAAAACTATTATGAACTTCCAGGGATTGAATTTTCACCTATTGCAAATAATATTTCCTTACTAGAAATTAAGGATGATTTAAGTGTGGACCAAAAATATTTTTTAGAAATCTGTAATGCAATCGCTGTTGGAAGGTGCTCTTCTGATTTGTCCTCGAGAAAGCCTGGAAAACTTTGTCATTCCCGATGCCATTAGCAAACCGAATACTTCGCTTGTATGTGGGAACAGAATGTCCTGCAAAAAATCTCCGAGTACTGACAGAGTACATTTTGAAAGTTTATACACCTTTTTGGTTTAACATAAAACTGAAACCATCTTGTATCATGGATCGAAGCACTTTTAGAAACTTGTAAGCTATTCATGTTACCTCAATCAGACTGTTAAAAATGTAATTGACCCAATCATTCAAAGAAATGCATACTTTGCCGCTTCTGAAAATCTCCTTCTTTGTATGATATCAGATGATCGCAGTCATGTAAGAGAGCTTGGATTACGCCAGGTTCTAAAAGCAAGGGCTGAAAATGAAGGAGGCATCAGAAAGTTTTTAATTCAACTTATAAACTTTGATGCCAAGGATTATATTCATATGATTGAATGGAATGATTTTAAAGTAATGTACCCTCCTACGACGAGGCATATTTCTGATGACAAACTAAAGCAGTTTATAAAGGATGCAAAAGAATCTGATCACGAGAGTCAACGTATTGACTTCAATAATTTTCTATGTCACACACAAGCAGTAGAAAGGATTGTTAAATTAGTTACCGAGTCATCCTTGTCCGTTCATGGCACTTCTTCAAGAGATTCATTGATAAAAATAAAAATACATTCTCAAAAGATAATGCCAAAATTTGAAACGAAAAAACAATTCAATGTGTCAGTGAAATAAGTAATGGAAAAAATGTGTGATTACTATAGACTTTTGAAAAATATGAATGTTTTTTTTCAAAATAACGTTTTGCCATTCAATACATTAATATTTTTCTAAATAAGTTTGATTTGTTTATTTTAACTAAGGTCCATTGATAAAAAATCATTTTTTCTTTCCCTCCAAATTGTATTATAAGAATATGCCACTGTAAAATTAATATGATGAAAATAGCGAAATTCTACAAAATCAGTTGTTCTGTAATGACATCTAAAAATAAGAAATAGTTAAAATATGTAAGTTTTCTGTAAAAATATAATATTTGAATATTTTGTTTACAAAAAATATATATTATTTTTATATACTATAAAAGAAATAAAAAAAAAAAAAAATTTATTACTTTTTCATAAAAATATCCATTTTGAAGCCCTTTGCAGCACTTAAAAATATTTTAGTAGAGCAATAAAATTTTATATTCTTTATTCTAATCTCAAAAGGCAACTTTTGAAAACTCGTGCATACTGAAATTTAAAAAAAAAACCCTTTTTTTCGTTCCACCCTACTGTCGGTCACATACAAAAAAAATTTTGTGATTTCAACCTAAGTAAGTTTGTACTATAGGATAACCAAATACTGCCACGACCCCGAATTTTTTCAGCTAGATTTAAAAATGCTCTCCATCTCCTGTTACTTAGCCCGTCCGAAAAAATTTGCTATTGCATTTCCTCGATAGCAGTACAATTACATTGCCTGAATGAGTTTCGTCCGTAATAAATAAGGGCACTATTTTGTGGAACTTCTAAATTTAGGTGGATGGTCTCTGAATGTGTAATGAATAATTCCACACTATGTCCGACTTAAGGTATTACGTAGGTTCTACAAACGGTGCACAGTAAATTACCTTTTGGTCCCAGCAAGAAGTTATAATAACTTGCATCTAGAGGTCCCAGTCTCCTTTGCTCTGCGGTAATGTATGTACCACCTCAGCTGGAGTCCAATATAGTGCCCAGTAAATAGCACTTTCAGTTTCATTAGAATAATGTTGGACATAATTTCCTTTGGTTAAATGCTGAAAGTAAGAAACTGGTAATTGGTCTTTTAAATATTAGAAATAACTTCATTTTCCTTTGACGATACTTAGAGGTATCTTAGAGTCTTAATAAAGATGTTTGAACAGTTTGTTTATTGTCATCAGAAAACCAAAGAACCAAACCAACGTTGGTCTAATGCAGTCTTGATATACATTTTCCCACTAATACCCAGGTCAACAATCTCATTTTGAAGACCTCTACTTCGAATTCTCTCAAAAGCAGTCTGGAAATCACGATGGCCAGATATAACACCGCTACTTACGCTGGAAGACATCCTTTATTTCTTGCATGATTATAATGATCTGCAAATAGTATCCTTATTTCTTGTAAAGCCTATCATAGATTAAGTTTTTTTTCTAAATAAAACCGAAGTCTATTTGCAACGATGTGTTCGGTTGATTTAAGCTTAACACTGGTAAAATAAATCGGTTAATAACTAGCTAGAGAGCTAAGATCCTTTCCATTTTTAACTCTGTCTCACACATAACACATACGCATGCTTCATGCCCGCCGTAGCTACATTCATGCCACATTCTACCTTCTATACTGAAACAATAAGGCGAGCTCTTGTATCGAAGTATAGTTACTGGGAAGTTGTGACTATCATTACAACATATTCGCAATGCCATGACCTCTTTTAACGAACTTTAGAAATGTACTGAGTCGCTTGGCTTAATGTAATAATATCCAACTGGTTTTCATCTGTCCGTATCAAAACTTACTTTCCATTCATTGAATTTCAAAACAAAAATTGAAAATCCATTAATTTTTCCGCATCATGAGCTTACGCTGTCATTGAGCGTTTATTAAGTCAAAAGACTTGGCATCTTTTCTTTTGAAAAATTTCCTCTGAGCAGTCTTTACTTCAGGGTAAAAAGCATTGAACTGTATTCATCTCTGTTTAATTACACTGATTCCATAGAACCTTGAACAACATAGACATATTATTTTCATTAAGATGTTTCACAACGACGGTTTCATACACTTCCAAATAGCGGATTCTCATCATGAAAAAATAACTCGAAAGCAAAGACGTGGAAAAATATTTTGTGAAATTTGTCTCTAAAGATACTAAGTTTTCTTTCTTTATTTCAAATCTAACATCGACCAGTTAAAAATAACTAAAGTTTATTAGTCGTATTACCTCGCCATTTATGGGTTTTTATACATTGTAATATTTATCTACCACAGTTATGATCTCAAATCTGTAACCCAGCCCCGTTGTATCAGATTTATAGCCAGTCTTACATTTTTTCTAAGGTAACTATCTTTATAAAGCCAACATTGCGACACGTTTCAAATTCTTTTTAAAATACCCTTTAATTTGCATAACCCTCTTCAAATTTTTATGTTTTAATCTGTTGAAAAATTAATATCATATAGCTAAAATAAAATAGTTTGTAAAAATGAAAATTCTAGAAATAATTGCATAGGCATAACATAAAGATCTGAAATCTTAGCTGTAAAATTTCGAAATGAATGCGAAATATTTAGCATTTAGATGAATATGCCCTTAGTTAAACGTACCTTTAGGCAAACATATATACAAACTTCAGGTAATCGTATATATCCTTATCTTTACGTGACTTTGAACTTACGCTTACTTTAACTTATGTTTCATTAAGGTAACCTTGATTACCTTTAAGTAATCATTTCATGCATACTTTTAAAAAATAATACATAGAAATGTGTGCAGAGATTAACATCAATACTGCTGTTTATCAAATGAGTTAATATTTTTTAAAATTATTTTTTATAAACCAATGCGGAGGCACTTGAAGTGAAGACATTCGCCTATAATACACCGCAATTTTGCTGGCGATTTTATTATGGGGGCACCATATAGGCGGACCATCATTACCCCCTATGAAGGGGCGACACAAATGGAGGCATTTTAGAGACGCAACGCCGGGATTCGATCCGAGCACCCTCATCACCGAAAACCAGCGGGCTGTAGCACAAGGCCGCGACAGGCCCAGTTAATAAAATGTACACATCAAAAGAAGTGAAATTATCTTAATGTCAGTTAAATTAATTTTGATGCGTATATAACATAATAGAAAATCAATTTAAAGCAGTCTACTATATGGTAAATATAAACTGTCCTTTGAGATTTTATAGTACTTTAAACAAAAGTAACATAAAATGAGTTTACGGTAAAAATATTGCGATTTTTCTCTTGCTGAAATCAACGCATATGTTAAAATATTGTTCTCGGATTCTTTATAAATGACATACCTCACATACTTCTCTCCGAACATTACCGGCAAATCGAATCATTGCATAATTCTATAAATTGCGATTTACTCCTTTCAAATAGCCTGATATAAAAAAGGGAAACTGGATTATCATTGTTTTCGGCAAACTTAGTTTTTCGTGACAAGCGCAGCTGCATTATCTTCTCAAACAGCATTGGAACACCTGTAATTTCCAAAATGGATTTTTAAAGGGAAAAAAATAATAATATTGGGACACACCTTTCTCCGCTGGATCGCTCGGGTGATTATGTTCGACCATTCAATCAGTTTCTGCCGTTTTAGCCTCAATTTTGAATGGAACAATAGATCGGTGGTCTGAAAACCTCGCCCAGATCTGATGATGAGTATTTCTCTCGAGAGAACATTGCTACGCACAAATTATTAGCACCCAAAACTATTCTCACTTGTTTAGTTTGTTACGTTGATATAAGTAAATCTAAGAAGGAGTGGGAGTGATTTTAAAACAAACTCGTCAATGTTTGTGTTTCATAAGTATTCATAATATTTAAGGAAATAAATATCGATAACGATATCTCTCAAACATAACAATCAGAGTGAGGAGTGTATAAGGCTGCTGTGTACTAACCCTATTGAATTCACTCCCCTCAATGTTAACTTAGGGAGAAAATGTGTCCAAGGATTGCTGACTTGCATTGAAAGATTTTTTTAAATTGCACTCCGTAAAACAAAACAAAAAATTTACACCTTGGGGCATTTTTCGTTTACAAAACATACAAATAATATTTTTAAATTTAAAATTACTTGTGGATAATATCTGGTCTAGTGTGTTTTAAACGCTCCTCAATTCTTTTGCTGGGCGAAATTTATAAGATGAACCCCGTGGCAAGGGGCAGAAAAGTTCGGGCTATCTGAAAATACCATTTTATTGGATTATCATCATTTACGTAGCTGTCAATAGTAGATACATTTTCTCCATAGGTTAACATTGAGGTGAGCGAATACAATGGGGTTAGTACCCAGCAGCCTTAAGAAAACCGACCGATGTTTGTGTTTCATAAATCTGCATAGAATTTATTCAGGAAAACGTCGATTTCTCATTGATATGATCAGGGTGAGGAGAAAGCTTGCGAAATGTTTAAGCAAACCCTCCGATGTTTGTATTTCATAAGTTTGCATAATGTCAAGTCTTGTTGAGGTAATTATCGATTTATTTCTGATCTGTTGATAAGAGCGGGAAAGGGGCTTGAAGAAATTTAAAGCAAAACCATCGATAATTGTTTCATAAGTTTGTGGTTAAGATTTATTAAGGAAAATATCCTTTTTTCAGTAAAAACCCCGAAAATTTTTACAAAAATCCTCAAATATAACAGATTATTTTCCCAATAATTGTATACCTTCCATCTCCTCTCAATAAAACATTTTAAAATAACTGTCATTCATTGGGTTTATTATTTCACATTTCTGCTCTCTTTAGTTATAGCGAAGAAAAGAAACCACAAACACGTTTAATAGAGAGACGTTCGTTTTCGGAACAAACTGTAAAGTGAAGTTTTGCAACCGTGTTCTGATCTCGTGAGGAGAATTTCTCTTAATGGAGCCCTACAAAAAATGAATGAGACCTGAAAAACTTCTTAAAGACTTACGTATTGTTTAACCCTGCACTGGTCACGCGGCGCCTCACAGACGCCAATAGCACTTTGTTTACATTTTGCGTAGGGATGGATTGCTCCGGATGGTGTGGAACTAAAAATGGAGATTACGGCATCAGTTTGTAGGACTAAAAAGATCATCAGTTGAGGCATTTCAAAATATTAAGATGACATGGTTGCTGGTTCTTCTGAAAAATAAGAATGAAAGGGGTGACAGGCACGAGTCTAAACATTTAGAAGTACTTCTTAATTTATTGGAAATAATCTAGATAGGTGAGGCTTAGGGCCAGTGGCTTAGTGCCGTTTTTACACGAATTTACCATTGTAGATTTAGCTCAGCGAAGGCGGGATATGCGGCCAACATGGCTTCCAGTCGTTTCCTCGGACTACCTCCTCCCAGGGCGTCAGGAACCGTAATCGTCCAGGAATCCTTCCTTGGCAGCAGCTACACGACATCCGTTTCTGCGATTTCAAATTGCCGCTCCTGTGCTGATGTGATCACTTGATGAGAAAAACATCTGGAAATTGGCGACCCAGCGGTCGCCAGCAAACACCGCCAACTCTGTAATACAAAGGGTTATTTTGTGTGTTCTACGAGGGGAAGGGGATAAATGGTGAAACTTTTCGCCAATCGTTAGGCAACCCCTTTTTGGGGCTTACTGGAGCAACAGAGAGAATACTCTGTATACTGGACTCTGTATACTGGATACTCTGTATCTGTACTCTGAATACTGGAGCATAAGGCAGCGACAGAGAGAATTGTGCAAAAAGGGTGCTTTTTGCGTATTATTCCCAACTGTCTGGGAAAAATATCTACATGTAGAAAACATGAGGGAACTGTCCGTAATTGCGTTGTGTGGCAGTATGAACAATATGAATTATTAACAAACGTTGAGTAGATTAACAGCAGTATTTACAAGGTTATTGAAAGCGTTACGACAGATGGTCTTTATAGATGAGTCATTGATAGCAAACAAAACTCCTGCAGTTGCTATCCTTTTTCTTCTAATAAACTGATATATGCCAAAAAACCCGATTGACCTTTCACCAAATTTGTAAAAATTGCTAATAGAAATACATTTTTTAATAATTTGCTTTATTTTTGTTTATCTCATAGTAAAATTTGCTTATAAGTTTTTTTTCTGATTTGAATTGTTTTCATTTATAAAATTGCCTTATAGAAATTCTTTTTTTTTCATTTACTTTAATTTATTTTATTGTAAAAAGGTACATATGAAATTGCTTTTAAAAAAACAAAAATTGGTTGGTTTTCATTTACATCCATCATGTCTGTAACTTACTGTATTAGTAAACATTTATTTTTACAAATAGAACAACTAAATCCTAAATAAGATAGTGTGGCGTCTATCGGACTCCACTCGACCATGCCTGAAATTTTTATCTACGCGATCAGTGCAGGGTTAAAACAAAACTTGTTGGGGTATTTTGAGGTAAACCCATTGACGCTTAGGTTCGTCTACATATACAAGGTGCGCCCATAAAGTAACCAGACATTTTTTTATAAATAAGAAAAATATTACTCACCTTCAAATAAATTTATCTCCTTCAAAATAATCGCCAAAGTAGTCTATACAATTTTTCCAACGTTTCTTCAAGTCATCGAAACACTGTTTATAGGCGTTGGAACTAACCGTTCGCAAAATACGCGTTACAAAACATTTCATTTAATATCCGAGACGTTTTCAAATCTCTGTCCTTTCATGGTCATCTTAAGCTTCGGAAAAAGGAAAAAATCAGCTGGCGATAAGTCATTAGAATATGGTGGGTGATTTATCACTGTAATTGAACGCTTAGCAAGATATTGTTGTACAGAAATTACTGTATGAGGCTTAGCATTATCGTGTATAGGAACCATTTCTCCGAATCAAACAGTTCCTTCCTAACTCGCCTCATCCTGTTTCTTAATCGAAAAAGGCACCTCCTTGTAAAAATACTGATAATTGTTTGATTTTCAGGAACAAATTCGCGGTGAATAAGTCCTTTGTAATCAAAAAATGCAAAATCCATGAAAGGACAGAGATTTGAAAACGTCTCGGACATTAAATCAAAAGTTACGCGTATTTTGCGAACGGTTAGTTCCAACGCCTATAAACAGTGTTTCGATGACTTGAAGAAACGTTGGAAAATTGTATAGACTCCTTTGGCAATTATTTTGAAGGAGATAAATTTATTTGAAGGTGAGTAATATTTTTCTTATTTATAAAAAATTGTCCGGTTACTTTACGGGCTCACCTTGTATTTTTCGTCGCAAGAATTATGTAGAAAAATGAATTTCCCAGTCATAGCAATTGAAATTATGCAAAAATTCTCCAAAAATTAGAGATTCTCTCTTCAAGATAATATTTCCCTATGTAGAAAGTTTCGGGTAGTTTAAACACTGCTGCCTCATTTCGATCGTCTAGAGAGAATAAAATGAAATTTCCTTTTACATAAAATCACAGCCACATATGAAAAATAATACTTCAAACCTGCTGTCGGTGTGTTTCAGCAGTGGCAGGCAAGTATCTTTCCTCAGGGTTATATATTAAAAGGCAGATTTAAAAACAGCCTTAAAAGTTATTTTTTATATCCTTAAATAAAAATTTTGAAAGTATCTTTTTCAATAAAAGAGACGCTCGTAATTAATATAATTAGAGGGAAAAGACGACATCACAATTCATGAAAACAACCTTGATAAATAAATATGGGAAAATATGAACACGTAAGCAAATAAACCAAGGTTTAATGCTTCCAAACGAATAACAATAAATTTAATAACATGTTTTCTATCCGTTACCCATGAATTAATATTACACACGAATTTTCTTGTGGCATAGACGCGCCGCGCGTGACAGTATATGCTATTGTTATGTATATAAAAGGCATAAAAACCATAAGATGTATATAAAACCTTTTCTTAATTGCAACCAATTTCCGAAAAATTTGAATATTTTTTAATAATTGAGGCACATTTTTTTAAATGTGTTTTTTCCAGCATTTTGTGCTCAGCGTGAGAAAAGGTAAAAATATTTATATAATCACAATTACAAATTAAAGGTTTGCAGTAGATCTTCAATTAACGTTTATCACATTTCGTTCTATCGTATTCAAAATACAGTGGTACCTCCGAAAACCGGGCAGTCACGGGACCAAAAGTTTTGTCCGTTATTAGGAGGTATCCGCTATTGGGGAGGACAACATTTTTATAAAAAAGTTTTTGCTCTTTTGTTTGACATTTGATTGAAAATTACGGCTGCAATTTTAATTAAAAAGGAAAAATTAATTAGGCAAGAAAAGAATAACTATTTACTACTTTTCCTTTTAATTATGTGCTAATCCTTTTATCTTGCATTAAATAATCCCAAAATACAATGTATAGTAGCTAAATTATTTTAATTACTGCTGAAAAAATCTCTTAACAAAGTTTGATTTCTCTTTTTTACACAAAAAACCTTTTTTTCAAGATGAATCTTCATAGGATTTAGCTTTGCTAGTCCCTCCGAATCTTCGTTGTTCAGAAAGAAATGTTTGAATTGTTCGCTGTATTTCAGTGCTTCCGAATAATCTTTGATTTTGCAGTCTTACATTGCCGATTCCTCATCATCATCCTCAGAAAGGGCCAGTGCTTCAGTGGTGGCCCGATGAATGAAATTGGAAACAGACAGGTTTTCTTCCTCAATGGATAAATGGTCGTCTATCTTGACTTCCTCTTCAACGCTGACATTTGAATCCAAATTAGCTACTAGATCCGCAAGTTCTTTTTTGCTTTTTTTGGTACTACTGTCAGTTGCCACTTCGCTTGTACTCAAAAATCCCGTCTTCTTAAAACATTTTAGAACGCACCCAGGTTCCACCTTTTTAAGGGCTGACGTAGTCCAGGAAATTGCATCCAAAACAGATACCGATTTTGCCAACTCTTCGCTGGATTTGCAGGAGATAATATGTGTCAGAAGCAGATTTCTGTATCGTACTTTAAAGCTGCGGATAATTCCCTGAAATTGGCTGTAGCATTGTCCATGAACAGAATGATTTTTCTCTTTTGTTTTTTCATTTTGTTGTCTAACTTCACCAACCAATCGCTCATTATCTCAGTGGTTATCCACGCTTTCTTATTTGACTTCCATGAAACACTAAATTTTCGCACATCAATGTTCTTGAAACATCTAGGCTTCTTAGCTTTTCCAATAACAATTGGAGTTTCGAAGTCTCCGAGCATGTTGCAATGCAGCAAAAGAGTGAGCCGCTCGCTCTTTTGAAATTTCCCGCCACTACATTTCCCTCCCTTAAAACATATCTTGTCTGGAAGGACATGGCAAAAGAGGCCAGACTCATCGGCATCGAAAATGTCTCTGTCACCATATCCTTTGCACAAATATTTAAGCTTTCCAATCCAATCTGTTACTTCATTTGAATTTACAGATTTTTCTTCAACACAAATCTGTTTAAAAAATATGTTGTAACGTGTTCGGAATATTTCCATCCATCCATTTGAGGCGTTAAAAGTTTCTAATTTTGAAATGTTTGCCAAAATAATTGAAAGTTTTTCAAAATACCTGTCCGCTTTTCGGAGTGTCTGCTATTCAGAGGGAATAACAGGGATTGTCCTATAGAAAAGGACTGGGACTCGTAAAAATGTCCGTTAATTAGAGGTGTCCGCTATTCGGGAGTGTCCGTTAAGGGGGATTCCACTGTAGTAGCAAAATTCTTTTCAGCGTGAATAAATTTTAAAAATTTTAACACTTCAACTCAAGTGCTTTTATGCATACTAAACTCTTTAGAATATGTATTTTTTTCAATCAGTCTTTTGCCAGACTTATGCACATAGTTTAACGTCTAATGATTTTGTTTCTATGGGGTAAAAATTCCTATTATCATCTTAATTTAGATCATTAACTAGTATTTTGTTTTTATATATACGGAAACTAAGGTACCTCATCTTAAATGTTTCTCAAAACTAACCAAAATTGTGTTTAACCAAGTACAAACAAGATTTGCAATCTTTACTTTACCTGGAAAAGTAATAAAAGGAGAGATCATGTTATTTTAATACACAACAATTCGTACATACGGCGATATGTTTGATGATTCTTTTAAAAACTTCGTAGCAATATCGAGCCGAATCTCTTTACACTGCCCTTTATGCAAGCGTACCAGGATAATCACAGAAACTCGGATATTAGCCTTTTGGGCGCTATTTGAATACAATACCGGGGATCGTACAACCGTAATTTGAAATCCTTTGTTCATACAATCAACTCAAAGTAGGTGGAGTTGATTAACCCGTAAAGTCATTATTTTGTTTAATTAGATTTGTTCATTTTTCAGATATCAGTATAATCAGATATGTAAAAGTTATATTGGCTCTTTTCATGTTTAACGATTTCATCTGAGTGTGAAGTAAAAGGCAAGATCTAAATCTTAGTCTGTTTAAGGCCGTAATTCTTATTTTGAACAGTGAGTTGGACTTTGATTTACAATTTTTCCCCTTTTGGGCAGGCTGTCCCTCGTGTTTTCATGGATACGGGGGGAAAACATTTCATCACCTTTTCCGATGTACAGTACTTTCAAAGCGATAAACATGAAAATTATCATTTTTAAAAATTTTAAATACTGTTTTTTATGTCTAATACCGATAACCTTGTCGTTAGAAATTCACCTCTTATCATTCACCGCTATTTTACTGGCTACTTTATTATGGGAGCACCAAATAGGTGAGCCTGCATTGCTCCGTATGAGGGGACGACACGGAAGCGGCCAAGCCTTATTCGGGATTTGAACCCAAGTCCCCTGCGTGTCAGCTCAGAACGCTAACCACTACACCAAGTGGGCGGAAATGTAATGTGGTTCCATAGATTTCAATTTCACTGAAATGCGAGTCGAATTCTTTAAAAGTCTAATGGTATCAAAAGCCAAATTTGTTTCTTTTGGCTGTATTCCAATGCACCAGATGGGACCCTCCAGGTCGACTTTTGGCTGTATTCATGTTTAACGATTGCACAAGAAAGGTGAGAAAATGCAACCTCTAAGTCTTCGGGTGTGTTTGTTATTGCTCTTATTCTTATTTTGAAGAGGGCATTGAACTTTGATTTACAACTTTTCACCTTATGGGTAGACTTTTCGCCCTAATTTCTCTAATATTTGTACATTAGAAGGAAAGTTTTTCTTGCGATGTACTTTCAAGAAAATAAATCTTATTACTGTTATTCCTTTAAAATATCATTGTAATACATTAGATTTTTGTTTTACTGAATTACTTTCTAAGAATCCATGGCTTTAAAAGTCTAATGCCTTTCTTTTGGTTGTATTCTTGTGTAAAAATTTCCTTTAAGTAAAGATACGAATGTACAAGATCTAAATCTTAAAGTTTGTTTTTTAGACACTGTTAGTCTTATTTCAAAGAGGGCTTAAAGTTTTGGTTTACAAATTCCGTCTCTTTGGTTTACAATTTCCAACATATTTTTTGCAAAGGTTTAACTGGAAGGGATTTTTATCGAAAAGATAGAAATTCCTTCCAGTTCCTTTGTCTCAATATAACAATAAGGATTTTGATCATCATTTTAAAGTATCTTGATATTTCTATATGTTTCTTTGCTTCAAGCTTTGAGCAATATTGTAAACATGAAAACATTAGCAATGCCGAAAAGGGTTTTAATCACTGATAAGACTTGATTAGACAAAGTTTGGACTTCATTTACTTTTGCTTATAGTATTGTTGATGTATAGTATACACTATTAGCATGATTTAAGTTTCTTTTATCTCCTCTGTAATACAACGTGATAATGAACTATGCTTCGTTTTGCATATTTGAACTACATTTGGAGAATATATTCTAGGAATCCATAAAAGCAGTGCAACCATTTAGTGGAGAGAGTGTATTTTCTGGAATGTCTGTCACTTTTCTGATTTTAGATCTTTAGTAAAGCAAAACGCCTCAAAAGTAAACTTGTAATGAATTAATCATGTAAGAGTGTATTTTCTGGAATGTCTGTAATTTTTCTGATTTTAGATATTTAGTAAAGCAAAACTTTTCAAAAGTAAACTTGCAATGAATCATAAATCAAAGCTGGACAACGTTAAGTTCTGCACAAGGAAATACAAGAAACAGAATGTTTAACAGTAGTATTGCTAATGTATATTTGTAAACATGTTGCTTCAGAATATTAGACAGGCCCAAGTAAGGAACACATGTTATGAAGGAGCACATATCGAACTCCGGCAAGAAAAATGACCAAACTCAAAAATGCGGCATTTGAGAAAAATCAACTTAAAGAATACCCTACAACTTGAACTAACATTACAATAAGACTGATACAATTGCCCTCAGGTGGACAAATTGCGAGATAGAGATGTGTCGCTTTTCGAGCACGTTGGGCACTTCATACATATTTTTCAATGACATAACCTCAAAATAGCCATTTTTCGACTTGTGTCACTTTTCTTGCCGGGGTGCGATATGATCCTTCATCTATAAATTTCATTCCTCAGATTTCGAATGTGCCAATTAATATTCATACTCTCCTTTTTATTGAAACACAAGTTTAAAAACAAATGTTTAATTTTTGAGGGAAAAAATGTTTTTTAAAAAAATGTTCGTACATTAATAAGACAAAAATTGAAATCATGCTGAAAATATAACAAATATATTTCAATCTCCTTACTTCATTAGACCAGAGACGTCATTAAACACCACTGAAACAAATTTAAAATACACATGATGTTTTAAGCTTCATGAATTATGTTTTTGAGACCATGTAAGGGTTTCCTTTAGACTATCTTCTGTATCCTATTTTAAAACACTTTATTTACAGTACTAACTCAGTATTAAACACTATCCATTCAACATACTTACAAAAATAACGGGTTGTATTTAGAGAAAAATAGAGAACTAAATAATGATACAAATAGATAAGTAAAAAGGAATTTTGCTGGTCCAAGTTCCTAAAGCGCGTCTTAATACCCTAGTTTTAAGACTCGTACATAAGGGACGAAAAACTCCAGTGTTATAATATCAAATGCGATGTAGAATATACTACACTTCGTGTTTGGTTACCTGCCTCCCAGACATACCCTCTTTAAGACTCTGGTTTCTCCTCTCCCCTCCTCCCCTGTGTTTTGAATAGATAGGGCGCGAGTTAAAAATATTATTCCTTTTAATGTAAATTTTTCTAGTTAATTCTATAAAATAACGTAACGTGCGAAGAGTTGTTAAGCACATATTCATTTCCAATACGTAAGTTTCTGTCCATATCCCTCTTTTTCAAACGTTTCAGAAGTAAACTTGTAATGAAACATTCCTGTAAGATTATGTAAAGTAGCTTACATATGTAAGCTTTTCAAAGAAGCTTATATTTTGTAGGACAAGGGAGTTAGAGTTTCCGATGTTGAAAGCGGAATATTGCCTAAGAGGATTAAGTGGGAGTATGATTAAGCGATATCTCAACAATAAACGAGAATCTGCATTTTAATTTTTTTTCTCCTTCCAAAAATGAAAGAAGCCTCGCCTTGACCGCTCGGTAACTTCTGCCTCAGTCCGACCCACGCCTGCATTTTGAAATTTTCTCAACCATTACCACGCGTCTCTCTAAATTTTCCCACAACGATTGACCCGTATCAGACCTTTTAATTGAACACCTTCTCCGTGTAGATTCAAAGAAAGAAAATCGACCTTTCGCAACAACAATGCATCACCGGCATAAAGTACGGTCGCAGTTATGACGCTCACTCCCCCCAACTGAAGAAATCGGAACACGATAGGGTCGCCCCGGAATGACTAGCTCATGAGTGGCGGTCGACGCCCAGATCACCATTGAAGAATAATTCCCTTTTGTGTTGCAGACGATATCTTGCCGAGTATAAATACGCTGTCCCTACCACCGGGAAGCACAGTTTGCTTCCAGAAATTCTAGCGTAACCCCGAGAAATAACCGTGTTCTTAACAAAGACAACATGAAAGTGGTATGTTCAGATTTTATAGTTCTCTTTAAGCATTCCCAATGTTTTTACCGTTTTCAATTACTCCAATATTACATGACATACTATTATATAAAAGCAATAAGTTGATTATCATTATTTTAACATTCTCTAATAGTTAATAACTTAACTAACAAATGAATATTCAAAACTTATGTAAAATAGTTCCCTTGGATTTTAAGATAATTTAGGAATATTCCTAAGTAAATTAATTTCATTAACACTTCAGAGACTCTAATTGAAAGACCTTCCTCCCAGTAAAGTGAAAATGGACCGATGCAGGTCAAATCCTTCACCGAAAAACATTATTAAAATATCCCTTTGTATGTCCACATAAAATGATTAAAACAACCTTAACCTCGTGGAAGCATTTAAATGCAAATTAAAAGCAGAGTTGTGTTCTAGGATGGCTGAAAGCTAATAGCTGTAAGGTAGTTATTATATAGTATTAGAAGGAATTGAAGCTCATGTTATCTGAGGGGTTAACCGACCTATATGACTTACGTTTTTTGTAGCAACTAATCAAAGGATTTATTCTCTCCGTCAGAGCTAAAGCCATTAATAGTCCATTAGTAGTCAGTTATTTTTAAGACAAGTTCATTCTTCTTATATAGTTAATCTAACTTCCTTTAGCTTTTTTCAATTTTAATATACTATCATAGAACTGAATAGAAGCTAAGTGATTTAAATTTACATTTAATTCTTTTGACTGTTCTTGTTCCTATAGTTTAAAATTTTTAGGTTGTCGATTTTGAATATAATCTAGTCTATGGTATAAAGTTTCATAACTTGGTACCTCAGTCAATCACTATGTTAAAAATTTAAGCTAGTATTTAAATGATGTACAAATAATTGAAATTTTGCTTCCCTGAATTTAATATCTTAAACTGTGATACATCGCCGGGGAAAAATCAACGAGAATCAACCAAGTTTCTTTTCCAAAATCCTAACCTTTTAACCAAATTTAACCCCCAAAATGTCCCCTATTGAATGTCCAGCAAAAATTGAGTCCTTTATGAAAGTTTAAAGCAATCTTTGGATGCATTTTAATCATTTGCCTGTACGTCAAAAATAAAAACTGAGCATTTAAACGTTACTTGCAAGATTCAAAATTTTCTTAAAAATTCCATTGATTAATAGATTAAGGTTTGAATTCTATATAAGAAAGTTGTTTAAAATAACCATTTTTTTTTAAGAAAATATTTAATCAAAATGTTCGGAAGTTTGGATTTTAGGTAATCCTTCCCTCTTTACTTCACGATTTGGTGGTCGCGTTTCTCTGTAACGCCATCAAGAAGTGATCATAAGAAATAACAGCCATTCTTTACAGTGCTAATATAAAACAGCCATTCTTTACAGTGCTATCTCAGTTTTGTCACACATTTTATAACTATTAATTTAGACTATATGAATCAAATTGTAAATTAAAACGTATGAAACAAACTACCATAAGAGAAATTACAGTAAGATATATTATAATTATGTGAACCAGAGGAGGCTTTGGGTCCAGAAGGAAAATACAGTGATATTATGTGAATCGATTTTTAATTCGCGAGGGTGTGTGAGGTAAACTGTGGAAAGTTGTGGCATATGCCCTCGTGGTTTAGCGATCTTGTTTAGTCAGCAGGAATCCTGGCTACTACTCATGAGAGACCGTAGATGTTTTTGAAGCAAAAAGTAGGAGATATGAATTCTTTTAGCATTGCTTAAGGTTACTGCGCACTAACCCTATTGGATTCACTCACCTCAGTGTTTACCTATGGAGAAAATGTGTCTACTATTGACAGCTACACAAATGCCTATAATCCAATAAAAATGGCATTTTCATAGAACCTGAACTTTTATACACCTTGCAACAGGATTCATTTTATAAATTTCGTCTAACAAAGGAATTTAAGAGTGTTTAAAACACACACTATCAGATATTTTAGATGAAAATTTAAAGTTTAAAGTATTATTTGCATTAAAAAAAATACCCCAAGCTGTAAAATTTCTTTCTCTATTGGGGAGTTAAAAAAATAATCTTTAAATTCAAGTCAACAATCCGTGGACAAATGTTCTGTATAGTTAACAGTGAGTTAAGCAGATCAATAGGGTTAGAATCCAGTAGCTTTAATATTCAGGGGCTCAACCGGCCAGGACATACATTTACAAACACTCATGCTTACCGCAGGACTCGATCCCACTGACTTTGTCATCGATCTGTCTCTTGACCTTTAGTCATTTGGTTATATCAAGCAAAATAATGTACGGATAAATCGATTGCAAAGCGTAGTCATCGTAAGGAATCGGAATATTTTATAGTCAGTTACGACTCCGTTGAATCATATTTAAATTAACAGTTGGTTATGCTTGCCATCAACATAACCAACATTTGTTGGTTATGTTGATGGCCAGTAACATAACCAACAAATTTGCGATCGTAGTGAGGAAATATATGAATCATTAGAGGTGGAAGACCCGTGCCCACATTAATATTTATCCATTTGGTACCCAAAAGTTCATCTTTAGCTTAATTACACAAAATAGTACATCTGAAATACAGATTGAACTATAATATTTTATTGTCATGCTTGAAATAAAATTGAAACTTCTTGAAGAATTTAATAATACATACGAAAGTGAGAACTTATTATTATTATTGCTAAATAAAATTGCGTATTTGTTTTATTGCGAGCGTTGTTATTTAAACCTCTAGTAAAATTGTCCAAAGAGAAAGTTTGACTAATATTTGTTAACCCAGATATATTTTATTATCTAAAAATCCTTTTTCGAATGACAATGATTTTTTTAGTTTGTATTTGATTTAAAGTTAACATAATAAATCTTAAAAACTTAACTTTCAAGACTTTTGCTGTGATTTCAGACATATTTCTTTCGAATTGCTGCTTTAGTAATTCAATGCAAAAATGAGTCATATCAAGTTCTAATATTATCATCTCTAATACTCGAGTTAATGTAGGAGCATCAAACTTTACCCTTTACATTTCTTATAGTTGATAAAATCATCAAATCAATCTTCACAAAAATTTAAATTCTGAAGAAATTTTAAAAAAGAATCATATTCTACAAATTTATTTATGTTAATTTTCGAAAACTATTCTCGCTTATGAAGTAATGTCATTCATCAAAGAGAGACACCTGAAGCATTAGCAAGTGAAAGGGGTTGCTAAAAGTATTTTTGACTAATTGAGCTTATGAGAAAAGCATTTGAAACGAGACATTCTCACATAGCCGGGACTGTTCATTTGAGAAATGAAACATCTCGGAATGAAGACACTCGAGTTCAACTTTCGGCCCTTGCTGATGATCGATACAGCGGCGCCATCCGTTGTAAAGAACGATAATACACAATAAGTAATGAATAAATATGTGCAAAAGCCTTAGTCATTGGCCTCAAAAGAAAAAGTGGGAATAGGTGAGGGAAGCTGCTTAAAATAAGATTTTTCTCATGCATATGGCCTGGATAGTGCAATTAGTAAAATGTCAACCGCGTGTTTCGACACTCAGGTTCCAATCATGACAGTAGTAGAAGGTCTTTGCAACAGTTTTCTGTCTAAACTATGACCATTTTTTTCTGTATGCTCAAAAAAACTTTATTGCTTTTTCTGCATGCAAGTGTTTTTTCTGTATTAATCATTAATTAAGAAATTTATTCTGATTGATACTAAACATTTTGCATTTAGAAGTTTTAGATAAATAACGGATCTCTGTAGGTTACACTCTGTAGGAGGTTGTCTACAATTTCTAATAACAAAGAAGCCATTTTCCGTAAACATATAGTTTTATGTATATTGGCTATTCTTTAAAACTTTTTATTCCAGAAACTGCTGTTCATTGGTTATTTATTATGGCGACTTATTTTTAGCCCTTCACATTCATGTTCCTCATTTTTTTAATAACAACATTGCATTACAGAAGAAACACTTGGAAATAAGTCTATAATTATCTTTAGAAAAGTAATCTAGAAACCTAACGTATTTAACGTGGTGACGCTATATAATACCGGAATACCTTCGTAATCTGAAGATGTTACTGCATATTTCGCTTAATCTGAACAAATCCGATGATCGCGATTGAAAAAAGCTATCCCTTTAAATCTGCAGTCGATCACAAAAAAAAAAAAAAAATCAGAATAGTGTAGAGCCAATCGAGAACATAGTAACGGCAGTTCTGTAAACAATTTTTCAGCTCAGACTGACAGAAGAGAAGCTTGTTTTGCAAGAGTCAGAAGATTATAGGAATGTATCTGCCACCATACACCAGTTCCGTCCTTACGAATTTAGGACCAAGACGTCATACCAAAAGACAACCTACAAGATTCTGTTAACAGACCTAGCATATGGATTATAATCTATTGTCTTAACTTTACTCACACGGGTACTAACTTTTCTCTTCAAATGTTATGAAGAAATACGGCATTAAAAATGAGACTTGGTCAAAGCATTAGTTTGCATCTTATTAAGTTAATCTTTCTCAGTTAGCCACTTTGATGGAATCTTATCTGAATAAAATAAGCTCCGTCTGAAGGCAAGAGGATCCAAGGTTCCACACTAGACTTTGATTGTCTGTCATCAGTAGCTTCTTTGTAGAAATCATCGAATAACATGATAGCTGCCTAAAACACTACGGAAATCCTAAATTAAAATATTGTTTTTAAGCATAAATTTTTTACTAAATTTTCAAAATAAATTTCTGTGTTTCATTAAATTACAAAAAATGTATTTTAAAACATTTATTTTGAATTTTCTGTAATTCAAATTGTTAGAAAGTGGAAAATAATTTAAAATATATTTTTGAATACCTAAATCTCTTAATTAGCTACAAAATCTTTTGGCCAAAACTTTACAAGCATTTTCATAAGGAACTTTTATTTGTAATTTTTTATTATTTTTCTTTTAAATCCGCGAGACAGTTTTCCTCCGGGCTTGAAAATTTTTCAAAACACGTAGAAAAAAATATTTTACATCCATCCACAGGCATTTTTTTAAAAAATTCATCAGGTTTTTATTTTTCTCAACCAGCCTGTTATGTTCTTAAAGCTAGCGTAAGTTACAAAATTTGATCAAGGAATGTATTTCGTAGCAGCCCAAGAGTAGAAAAAATTTTCTGAAAAAATATTTAAAGTAATGCTGAAAAAGACATTTCACAGCTTTTTTTTCTTAAATAACCATCTTTTTCAACAAACTTCATTTAATTTGTAGCTCCCATGGTATTAAAACATACTATTTATTCTCTTTTTCCAAAGAAATCTGCATTTGAGAAAGCATTGGAAATCAATAACCATGGAATATAATTGGACTTGAAAACAATAACTACGTATTTTATTCCCTAATTTTCTATATTAAATATAGAATAAATTAGATGTCATTTATTTATTATTTTGTTAACATTACTTTAAATGCGAGAATTTTTAAATATAATAAGTTTGAAGACTCGTGCAGAAAATTCGGCCATGCAAAATACGAGTATTTCGTATTGGTTTTGACCCCTGCTCTACTGCGCATATTATGATTTGAAAATTCATCCAGCCATGGCTCTTCAAGGTACTTATATTCAAGGTAACTCATAAACAGATGACTTTAACAGATCGGGATGTGTAATCAAGCTCATCAAACAATCAAATACCAGAACAGCAAACATTTTATTGAACTCTTTTTCCAGCCTTATTTTCAGAGCTGGAGATTCAGAAGATGTCAGCTTTTACTGTTATTTATTTAGTTTTTAATAATCTATATATATAAAACAGTTCCGTAACTGACTGACTGATTGACATCTGACCAAACCTCTGGACCTAAAGGGCTGAAATTTTGCATGGCGATTCTTCTTATAGTGTAGGGGCGCACTAAGAAAGATTTTTGAAAAATTCTTCTTAGATTTTTTTAAATTAAATTTTTAAGCTGTTCTTGTAACTTTTTAAAATTTTGCATTTAAATAAAAATAATAATCTGAAGGTTATAAAAATTTATATCATGAGAAAGATCATAAAAATTCTTTTAAAATGAAATCTTTTTCGAATCTTTACCTCCGTTTTCTGATTTTTGGTGAATTTTTAAAGATTAATTTTTAGAATTTAATTTATTAAATGCTGATCACGTGGTTTCTTTTCTTTTTTTTTGTGATACTTTAAATTAATTTATCGTCACGTGCATAACAACGAAATAAATTAACCAAAAAATATTGAAATACCGTAAAAGATAAAATTTAACCACCAGACTAATTGAGATGGAAGATTTTAAAAATTTAATTCAAATTAGTATGTTTTATGGATATTAAACATAAAAATTAATTGTATACATTGACCGTTGTATTTAATTTGAATGTACTCCGTAGCGAAGCACTGGTATTCAGTTTGTGAATTATAATTTTAATGATCTAAACGTGCAGGAAGTATGTATTAAAGCATTCTAGTTTGTTTTCGTGAACAACATTTCAGGACAATTTCATCTATTTAGTATTTTTTACTCGAGGCTAAAAACGGTGAACATTTTTGTTGTTTATTCAGAGGCAAGAGAGAGAGAAGGAATACTACTTAAAAGATTCTACTTGATTGTCATTTATTTATTAAAAGCTTCATTTGGTCTTTGTAGATATGATCTTAATTAATGAGTTTTTCCCATCAGTTCATTGTAGCAATCGCCTTTCTCGCCACTGTTTTGGCCGAAGACTTGCAGGGTTCAGAATCTTACCCAGTGGTTGCCTACCATGCTGCCCCTGCTGTAGCAGCTTCTTCAGCTGGACATGCTTATGGAGCTCATGGAGCCAGGAGTGCCGGCTATGGCGCTTATGGACTTGGCAGCTACGGAGATCACGGTCGATACGCTGACAGGGGTTACGCCGCCCAGGGACATCACAACATCGGAGGATATGGAGCCCATGACGCTTATGGAGCCCAGGGTGCCAGCTACGGAAAATACAGAAATGTAGGAGCCTATGCTCAAGATAAGGTGGGTTTAATCATCATCATATCAGTAATATCTTTTCCTGCAATTTCTTTTCCATCAACGAAATAAAACGGAAACCTCGCTCAAATCTATACATCCCAAGATAGTAAATTGAGAATGTTAGTAGAGCAAATTTATCAGTATAAGGTAAACTTTACCCACGACCTTTTGTACAATTTTTAGACCCTCGACAAACTTTACGTCGAACTAAAAATTTGTAGTCTTTGAAAATTTTTGAATAATTCGTCTCAATAATAATGTATAATATTCTAATTCCCGATGGACACTGCAGATGAAATATCCTTAAAGTGTCTTCGAGTGGTGTAACTAGATTGAGCATTAAGTACTATTATAATTATACTCTAAAAAATACATTCTTTCCTTAATTTGATATTTAAAGTCGAATTAATTTGAGATTTTAAGATGTTTATCTAAATTAAGAATCCTCTTTTCACATAGTTATAAGCAGTTAATTCTTATATGTGTTTGCTCTTATTTTTAAAACAAACCCTTAAATTTACCAAAGAAGAAAAAAAAAGAAAATTTTGGTATAATTTTCCTATACAGCTCGAAAGTTTCAATAAATATTTTATCGATTAAAAACTAAAATCATTATAGGGAGCACGAAATTTGTCTTAATGAGTAAAATCAGAAATGAAATAGGTTCATTAAGAACATTAACTCGACTGTCGAATTCCCTTGATAAAGTCAATGAGGCAATGTCAGGCTATTTTCTGTATTGGACCAAAACCAAGACATCTGATATAAAGGGATTTCAGCGACAAGAAGAAAGAGTAAACTTTGTCGCGTAGATGACATTTATAAAGAGTTAAATGAACAGAAAATTAATACCTCAGTAACACACAACTAAATGTTTTTATTATTAATAGCATCAAGTTTCGCTATTTTGTTTACCTCGTTTCATTATGAGTAACCGAAGTAATTCTAAAAAACAAACGTTTATAAAATAACATGACATTTTTTGCCTGGATTATGACATAGAAGTTGTCCAGAAATGCATATAATGAAATTTATCTGTAACAATACAACTTTCCTCTCTTGAAACACCTTTAATGTATTTTCTAAACATTAATTTATTTACTTAAAATGCATCAGTCAGAAAAAGTAAGAGAAAATACTTCTTAATCTTCAATATATCGCAGATTGTATTGTTAAACATTTTAAATAAGCATAAAATGATTTAAAATTTCAAAATGTTTTAATGCGGAAATTTAGTGGACATGCTAAAGAGCCATGGAGATTCTTTTACGTGTTACACGCATACATGATTTGAAAAAATTGTTAAATATATAAAAGGAAAAGTCTAAATTTACCATTAAACTTGAATTTGAGCTTTAGAACTACTTCTCTTAGTATGTCAAACAACTAGTAGGTTAAAATGAAAGAACAGGTAACAGTGAAACACCTGACCATCGCCTAGGCGTCGCGTCGTTCGGTTTTATCGAACTTGCAAAGTATGCATAAAACTAGAACAAAACATAAATTTCTGATGTTTGAAAAAATTTCATTTCCAGCGCAATATTGTTCATTAAAATCATCAAGAATTGACCAAATGTAAAATTCTTTGTATCTTGATGTACATTAGCAATCCATCAGTTGCCTCGTGGCTGCATTGTAATGAATGAAAGGAAAGAGTTTATATTTCTCTTGAGAACTATTTCTGTATTTCAAAACTGTCGATTTCGCTTTCGATAAAAAAAAATTCGTATCCCAGTTAAGTGAATTTTTACAAGCGGGTCTGAGACAAAATTCTCAGAAAAAAGAAAAAAAAATTTCTTCGCTTACAACATGTAGAATTTTAAGAACCGAATAACGTAAATTGGATGTTACTACATTGACTCCTTTGCCAAATACAACAATATGCTGTATTGTTTTTTCGTTGTCCCTGCTGTACAGCTGTACTTTAAGCCTATTAACATTGGAATGGGATTATGCAGAATATCTTATGAAGAATATATCTAAAATCCGTTGCAAGATATCTCAACGAGCTTTTTTACGGTGATCCTTTCTTTTTTTTCATCAAAGTGTCTTCAGTCACATCTGTTTTACATTAAAAAAATCTACACTACTTTTCCTGTAATAAAAATAACCCTGAAAAATATATTTTTTCGTACATAAAAATAATGAAAATTTTATGATTGAAATTTTATAGATCCCGAAGTAAAATTATTTTGAATCAATACCTATACACAGAAATGAAAGCTATATGCAGTTAAAAGCTATTGGTTAAGAAAAAGTATAGAAATTTAAACATGCTTTAAATTATTAGTTTTATATTCTCTAGTATATAATGTTAAAGTGTTTAAATATATTTTGATTGCATACAAAAGCACATTTGATGTTAAATGTTACAAAATTATTATGCGTAATTTTTTTTAGAAAGAATTCCTGTCCCAGGCTCTCTTAAGTCTGAATAAATCAGGAATACAGTTAGAGATGCCTGAACAACATATATTATTAATCTTTAAATACTGATATTCGTTGCACCTGCTTATAACCAGCAACACGATACGCTTAAGCGATATGCACACGTACGAGATGCGTGCTTGCTATTCAAGACTCAGCTTTTCGGCATTTAACCCTTTCAGGGGCAACAACCCCCAACGTTTGCATGGTGCAGATTTTTCCCAAAATTTTTTTTTACCTAAAGAATCTTGAAAATTTTCCAATTAAAGGTTGCAAAATGTTTTTACTTGTTTAAATTGATAACAGATGGCAGTACTAGCCATTTTTCTGCTAATTTAATTGGAATACATTGAATGCAAGTGAAAAAAAGAGACTAGATTTAGGCGTTTGCACTGTGCAAACGGCGACCCTAAAAAGGGTTTTAACGAGTCACAAGATTAATGAGTTTATCATACAAGTAAAAACAAAGTTAATTTTTTTTTCTGACTCTGCTACAGGGCACTGGATACGAGAAGGCCTACGCTTACGACAAGAAGGCCGGCCACCACGGAATCGTCGCTGACCACGGTGCCAACCAAGCCAGCTACGGAGTCCACGATAGCGCCGCTCACCACAACTTGGGTGGCTATGGACTCGCCGGACACGCCAGGTATGGTGCTCACGACAAGTACGGAGCCCAGGCTTACGGAGTCAATGCTCACGACAGCTCTGCTCACGGAAACTACGGAAGCGGACATGCTCAAATGTACCACGCTGCCCCTGCCGTCGTCGCCAGCTACGCCGCCCCAGCCCACGGATACGCCTCAGCCCATGGTTATGCTGCCCCCGCACATGGATACGTTGCCCCTGCTCATTACTAAGAAAAGGTAAGTTGAAGGTTTGAAAATTTTGAAATAACAAGCAACGACGAATTTCAAACATTTCACAAACACTGCCACTCCATTTTAAATCACAATTAGTCATTTGACAGGTCCCCCCCTTTTTTTATCTATTCCAAAGAATTAGGGGCTTTCTAGAACCTTATCTATAACTTTGGAGAACCTAATATTTATCTTTATTTTTGATGAAAAAGAAACAATCTATTAATTCGCTTATAAATATGACATTTATTAAGTGCTTACTATCTTATAATTTTAACCTTTACAATACTTATACAATTCATTTAGTATAAAATTATTAATAAAGGAAAAACAGAATACATAAAATAGAAGGCATCTCAATGTCAGTCATATTCGAATACTGTTAATAGGACCCTATAACTCAAAAATTCTTAAGAAACACAGTGAAACCTAAGAGGAATCAGTTACCACATAAAGGAGCCCTCTGAAAGGAATTGGCCATTAATCAAATTTTCACAGTCTTATCTTACCTAGTCAAAAGAGTTCTTAACAAATAACGTCAGCGATGTCCAACAATGCCACAGATAGTAATTTGTATTTTTTCTTTCCTTTACCATTCCCTTATTATCGTAAATCCTACTGCTGATTGCTTATCATTGGTTTCTGCTACTACCTATGTAGTTTATAAAGAATAATTTAAGTTTCGCTATCAAAAGTGATGTTATATATCTTATTGAAGAACTGCAACCAAAAGCATAAATGAATTTGATTATTTTCAGAGAGAAAGCAATGAACATTTTTGTGACATGGTTTTCGGAGTTTTTGAAAGAAAATTTTTTTTTTAAGTTTCTCTAAGATTAAGTGTTAATAAGGTGCAAACTAATTATTCGGTACTTTTAAGGACACTCAAAATTTGTAAAGGCGGTGGGAATCCTGTTCTATAAAATCTAACAATTTTATAGATATTACTATCTTAATTATGATTGACTCTCTCCCTATCTTGCTCATAGGCTGTGAATAATTCCAGTTAATTTCAATATAGCACAAAGATAAAGATTTATTTGGAGATAATTTAACTTAATATTTCATTCAATTAATAATTTATGAATTTAATTGAATTTTTTCTCATTATTATACGAAGTAACTTCTCTGCGCTCAAGAAACAGTGCTTTTGGTTTCTTTCAAACATACACTAATACTGTTTCTTTCTTTATAGAGAAATAAACAGTAAATAGGAGAAAAGTATATAACCTTTAATTTCTGTCATAAAATGTTGCACTGGTAATATTGTTTTTACATGTACAACAAACATTTTAAAGGGGAAAATCGATTTTTTTTCAGACTGTTACTATAATTAGCTTTACCAGAATGACTAAGAATAAAAAATAAAATTATTAATGATGCTAAATTTTATGTATTCTCAAATAGAAAAAAAAATTGAATCATATACTTCATTTTAAGTTTTAAATATCTAATTCTGACTACTTGTCAAATGTTTTCCAAAAGTTTCACGAAAATTCCTTCTTTAGCCGACAGACGACATAAACAAAATTTAGTATGATTTTACCTTCATTTATAAAGATTTGACCTTAATTATAAATACGTTATAAAATATTGAAGATACTGATAAACTAGGAATCTTATGGCAGAGATTTGGTTATTATGTTTCATTATTTAAGGGGTACCGTTTACAAAAGCGTTGTTTTTATTGTATTGAATTACAGACAGAAAAGCTTGAAGTTTTACTCTTAAAAAGATGATTACAGTGTATTAAGAGACATCACAAAATTCAAAATAGGACATCCTTCAGTCATTCCTAAACTGCTATATCCTGCAATATATTACCAAAGTGTACCTTAATATCTGCCAGAATTCACCACGGCAGCCTTTTACGCAGTTCCACATAAAATCATTCTAACCTGAAGGAAACATGCCCATTGTAAACAAAGTTTGTACTTTGTTACACTCAATAGTCCTCAATCTTTCCTTAACTTAAACATTATTTAGAATTAAAACTTCATGAACAGGATAAAATAAGTTTAATATATATAAGGGCGATTTTTTCAGATCACAACTTTATAAAATTCTAGAAAAAAATTTCCCAGGTTCTCTTTTTTTTAGAATAGAAGAAAAACGTTTATTGTGAAACGTTTATATTAATAAATATTGTGGTAAACCATAATTCCTAATATTTTATTTCTAATAATCGAAGTACATGAAACTGAGTGGTATGCGTAAGTAAATATCAATTCAGCAATGAATAAAATTATGGTAGATTATTATTATACTTAAAGGAAAACTAATGAGAATCTTTTTTTTCGGGAAGCTGGATAGTTATGAATCATTACGACATCTTTGGTTTATAAACATTTAATAATTTATAGAAAGATATGTGGCTAAAGTTTGAATTCCTTCCCAATATATGACAGCATAATTTCTTTACCCTCAAATAATAAGGCTTTATCATTTGACCTCACATTCAGTAATTTCTATCAAGTGTTAAGTAAGATTTATTTTTGATAAAATATGAATTTATATGATTTAATATCTCAATTTATTTTGTACCGCATTTCATATCTGTAAGAAATATTATCTCTACAAATAATCGTGAACAATACATTTAACCCTCTAATCAATTTAACCAATTTTTCAAAATTATGCATACCTTCAATAATTTACCCATTTTTAACGTATGCGTCTTTGTAATTTATTAATCATATGAACACAATCGTTTTTAATACTTTATCAATTAGTTTCAATTTAATCACATCTGGAGTTGTATACTGAAAGAAACATTATTACTTCCTTTTTTTTTTAACCATTTCAGAAAAATTCACTATCTAACAAAGATCTCTTTTTTTCAACTTTCTCCTACTTTCACCTAGACAAAAAAGAGTTAATAGTCAAAAATAATAATCTGTATTCAAATTATGATATGATACAATAGATCGTTTTATTAAATACATATTATTGTAGTTCACATTTTTCCTTACAGTTTAATAAAAACATTTTCAATTAAATTTTTTTATCTCTGTTTAACATCTAACTCATTAAATTTCAGTATGCATTGGTTTTATTTTATTACAGATCAATTATGAGGAATACATGGAGTCATCATGATGATGAATGAAAAATACAAAAAGACCGTCACGAAAAAGAGTCTATTGTACACCATGCAGCTATACTTCATGACAAGCTCTGATGTATTGATTCCATAATTGGACTTTTCAATACGCTTTAGATCTTCTTGGACTTTGAACAAAATCCTCCAAGATCTAGTATTTATTACTTGTTATTGTCTTGTAAATGTATAAAATGTTAAATAAAATTATTAAAAGATCTCATATATCATTTGCGATTTCACTGCTTCACTAATATAAAAAATGCGTGAATGAGTTTATTTTTCAGGTGACTAATTTAAGCCCCTTAGGGTATAAGTATTATCCATGCCTCAATCCATCAAGATCATTACATAAATGCCTTTGGTGACTGTGGACTTCCAAAAGGCATATCTAAGTATATGTGCAGTGGCCTAAGTAATATGACCACAGAGTGAAAAGAAAACTTTTTTTTACCCGTAACTGTATTAAACAGTTATCATATGTTACATTAAAACTAGGCTAACAAGTGATAAACCAATTTATTTGCTTTAAATTACAGTTTTTCAGTTTTGGAAATGCATCGCTCTTCATATGTTTGAAATCGTCCATGCGCATTTCTAACAATCATACTCATTTTTAATTTATATTTTATTTATTTGTAAATAAGGCAGTCCTTGAGCACCACAAACTACAGCACAAGGCTTACAGAAATAAGTAGAAACAACAAAAAAACAAAGAAAAAAAAACAGAAAAAAACAAACGAATTAATTACAAACAAGACTAATTAAAAACAGAAGCAGCAAAGGCAATAAATTTACAGAGAGAGGAAAAAAGCCAGGTTGTGGCCGACCAAAACATGAAGCGGAGGAGGAAACCGAATGTTACAGGAATCCAATTCCACAATAAAATCCCCTAATATCACATATATATCAGCAAATGTAATATGTTATGAAGACCCAATTAGCGAAAATTTTACACGTAATTGCATGATTCTTGGTATTTTGAATAGAAATAAAGGACTGTTTAAATGTAAAATAATTATTTATAAATGAAGTAAATTTACAGTAAAATTATAGAGAAATCCGATAAAGTTTCACTCTAAGCAATAACAGTTTATTAGAAAAATATTAGAAAAATAAATTCTTTGCATGGAAAAGGAATGCACACGAAACATTATTTTACGATATTAATATATAAATAACTGGATATTTTATATTTTTAGCACTAAATTTTTATCACGATTATTTAAGGTTATAACTAGTAACATAATTTAGTTTCAAAAGAATCCAGCGGGAAAAAATTACCTTTGAAAGTCAACTGTCCCCTTCTTTTGACATGTGAAGACATTTTATTTTATCTCTTCACATCATTTAACTTAACAGTGGTCCCTTTAATTAATCAATTAATGCACGTCCACCCCTTTCTTTTTCACACAAATTTAGTGTTAATTGGGCTTTCCGTTCCGTTCCGTTCCACTCTGTAACTTGACCAACTTAGTTTTGTCGACGCTGCACTTTAAATCAAAAATGTCATTCTAAACGCCAATCTAACGCGATTGAAACTTTCGGAAGCTAAAACGTAGCTAAAGAGCTCGAAACTAATATTTGTTACGTACATATTAATACATTCACCCATAGACACCGCGATTATTTTGGGCTATTTTATTATGGAACCTACAACCAGATGAATCAAAGTTGTTCCCCATGAAAAGACCCCTGAATGAGGAATCTACACGGTGAGGATTTGACGCTTACTACAATACAACATGGGCGGTAGTTTTGAAACTCTCTAGTGGTTTATTTTTGAAAAGGCAATTTGATTAAACATTCTAATATTTTTATTGGTAAAAGAGGAGTCGTCCTGGCACTTCCCTTTTCCTAAACTGCGATAGAAGTTCCCAATCTGCACTCTCTAGGTTTGCTAGTGGACACCTCAAGAGCCTTTCTGTTGACGGGGGAAGAAAGGTCTTTTCCATATGCACTAAGTGCCATGTCCGACAGCCTCCCCGGAACACATTTTGGAGTGCCTGGGCCTTACCAGAGAAGACCTCATAACAAATTTTCGTCCTAGACGTGGCCCGAGTCGACAACCTCATGGATCTCGTCTGAATTTATATTCGGATGTCAGAGAATTAGCAACAACAACAGCAATTTTTTATTATCTATTAATTACCTTTTAGCTTCAATTTCAGAACATTCACAAGTGATTCTCATTATCCGAAAACAAAACGTTCCAGTAAAAGCTTCCGTAAAACAAGAAGGAGTGCAGTGAAGAAGCAATTATCATAAATATATATGGCAAAAATTTTTTGAAGGATTTCAGACCCAACATAACCTACCAAGTCATACCGAATATTACATAAGACCTAAATTGACATTAAGCTGAAACAAAAGCAAATATGGTAAAATAAATGCACATCCTATATAAAGGTACAATAATGTATGTAGCTTAATTTCAATAACTAGACTAGACAGAGGGTTCACAAAGAGGGTGAAGACTTGAGAAGCAAAGCAGGGAGAAATAAACCCCGTTATTAGTTCTTATTAACATTTCCCTGCTTTCCGAATGCATTTTAGTAGGCAGTTCGATAACGTCTAACCTTCTTCTCAGTAAACAGACCCATAACAATGCTTTGGGGTCAGAAGTATAACTCAGCTTTTCCCCTTTATTGAATAAAGGAGAAAATCCCATTTTGAACTGTTTCGGTTACCAAAATGTGTACTAATAGGACTTCTACTAAAACGAAATATCGTATAGAACTCTATAGTAAAGCGGGAAATACTTTTTTTTTATATGTTATAAAATTTCCACACAGACATATTATATATATATATATATATATATATATATATATATATATATATATATATATATAAAGAGAGAGAGAGAGAGAAAGAGAGAGATCTTATGTTTGTTGCTTCTCTTTATTCAACTGTATTACCAGAACATTCAGCAAAGAAAATTGAGAAATAATTTTTAATTTTTGTAAAAACTTTCCCAATCAGAAGTATGACCGTTAAGAAAGATACATAAATTTTCATTGATATATCCAAACGTTTTAATCAAATTTATTGCTACTGTCATCGAAAATGAATTTTGAATTAATTTTATACATTGCAAAATAAGTGTCCAATAGAATACGCTGTAACAAGATTTACTAATGTTTTCTCAGTACTGACCGTCTATCAATAATTCTCATTCCCCTTCGGGCATAATTGGTTTCGTCAGCTCTTATCGCAGCGAGTCAATTATCTTTCCGCTGAAAAGTAATTCAGTGAGTGCCACACCTTCATAACATTACCCTCTACCTCTATTACGGTTGAACTTAAACTTAATTTTGTGTGATTTGCCCGTTTTACAGCCACGAAAGTCTGAATAGAATCGATATCAAGGTGATATATTACAAAAGTTCAAATGTTTAATGGCAGTTATGTAAGGATCAGTTTCTGATCTTCCACCTTAGAGGGTTAATAAGACTTCATTCTTCTCAAATTATGGGTGAAAGAGTTAGAACTAATGAAAGAAAAAGGGTCCCGAAAAGATTTCTAAAGTTTCTCCCATCGGGCAGTTCAATAAGTTAAAGCAGATAGACTTTCAAGTGACCGAGAACTTTTTAAGTGCACACAGTAAAAATAGAAATTGCAAAGAAAGTCAAATTTAGGCGCTTCTTAATGTAATAGAAAATAATACAAAATTGGAGTGAAATTTTTACAAACCTTAAGTACCAAGTACTTAACAAATATGTCAGTATAGCCAAGAAATAAAATACCGTGGCAGTTTGGGTGTTGATATCTCAGTAAAATCAAAACTGGTCGAATTATTGAAGCATATCTCAATATAGGAAAAGTAATCGTGAAAAAATTGAGTTTCCCACCAGCCTTACAGCGTACAATTCGCAGATATTCCAAAGATGTTACATTCACAGTCTATTTATTTCCCTAGCTTAAAATCAGTTGAAAGTAAATGTAAGATTTATGGATGTATCTTAAGATCATTGTTTGTATTTAGAAATAGTAAAATGTCGGAACCTTGCAATAATTTACATTTTTACTATGGATCTTTTATTTTTCGTATAAACCGATTAAAATGTATCGAAGTATAAAACACCTCTTAAAAAATTAAGCGTCTTTGAGACCTCCATACTAAACTTATTCCTTTAGTCACAAGTTTACAACACTGCCTTTAGTGATTTCTAGGCAAAACTATTTCACAGGGATTTTTAACAGATAAATGCAGAAACAATTTTGCAGTTCTAATATTATAAGATATCCTTTAATAATTAGAGAATGAAAATATAAACAAATTATGTCGTAGTTTATGCATGAAATGAGACTGTAGCCAACATAGTCGGCAGTATATTATTTACAGGAGAAGTGTAGTGCCCTCGTAGTATTAATATCACCGAAGAATCTGACGATACCCTCCATGTAATATGTTGCCGCATTTGGTCACAGGATTGAGTTTGACTGGGCAAAATTAATAATATTCATCATAAGACCTTTGCCTTGAATCCATTGCGAGGAATAAATCTTGATCAAAACCTGTAGAAAAGAAAGGAAAATGTTATATATTTAATATAGTTGAACGTATACTAAGGATGTCTAATACTAAGAATATCAATTAAATTATACACGAATTTAAATAATTTGATTCTTATCTCACACGTCTAGTTTCAAAATCTCTTGAAAAGTATTATTTTTAAATATAAGCAAACGAAATGAAACCTCGGTGATATGATACATTTCACTAAGGATCGAAAACAAATCATGTGTGAGGATTTCATACCAAATAAGTGAAATAAATAGTTATAACTATAAAGAAACATATATACAGGGTGTTTCATATTGAATGGGACAAAAATAATAGCATAGTACAAATTCTGTGATCCATTTATTTAGCCGAAACAAATTAATTCTGAAACTACCATTATACAAGTTTTATCTGGAAACAACGAAAAATCTTCCGGTTACGAAGTCGCCGCTAGAGGCACTGTTAATCGAAATGGCGCCATCCATGCAGGAGAAAGCGTACTGTGTTTTGGAATACACCAAAACATCTTCGTTTATCGTTCCCTTGGTTGGAGGAAGTGGTTCCAAGCTTCAGTGTGTGTCCCGGCTGCCAGTGTGGTGCTCCACCACATTGGCGTAAAAACGTACGTCAGTACCTGAACGATGGTCTACCTCTTTCCTGGATTGGCCGTGTTGGGTCAGACGATATGCCATTGCTTTGTTGGCCACCGAGATCACCAGATCTAACCCCTTGTGATTTTTTCCTATGCGGTTTTGTTAAAGATAAAGTGTTCGTGCCTCCATTTCCCCAGGACTTACAGCAACTGAAGCAGCAAATAACTGAAGTGCTGGAATCATTAACAAAGGATATTCTATCACGAGTGTGGCAGGAAATGGAATACCGCATAGATATTTGTCCTGTCACCGAAGAGGCACACATAGAACATCTATAGAAACTTTAATAACTATAGTTTCACTGTAAATTTGATTTATCAAAATAAAGTAATTGCAGCGTTCACAGGTATGCTTTCTTTTTGTCCCATTCAATATGAAACACCCTGTATTTAAGGAAGGTATAAAATATATTATAGGAATACAGTAGTGTGATAAACATAACTTAAAATGTGTTGAATTTTTTTTTAAGTAGAGGCATTTCAAATCATAGTAAAGATGGTGTCATGTAGTAGAGGCATTTCAAATCATAGTAAAGATGGTGTCATGTTTAGAAGTGTAGTAGTATCGCATAGGTCCTCGAAAACCAAGGATCAACAACCTACACTATTGTAAACTTATATATTAGAGTCGATTTACCAATTATTAAAAAAATGACAGTAGTTACATCAAAAAGCTAAATCTGCGTTTGTTAGGTAAAGGGTATCAATTCCAAAATCATAGTTTTCAGAAAAACGGGATTGAAAACTAACATGTTTTTGTTTTGTTTCACATATCCCAAATTTTCACTGGTGAATAAAAATATTTAGGAGTGGAATTGGACTTAGCTTTCTGTACCCTGCAGTAGCCCTTGATTTTTCAAACATGCCTGGTTTGATAACTCCTTTTAGCCCCTTTCGGATTTAACATCTCAAATTTTCACTGATGAATAAAAATATTTAAGAGTGGAATTGAACTAAGCTTTCTTTACCCTGCAGTAGCCCTTGATTTTTCAAACATGCCTGGTTTGATAACTCCTTTTAGCCCCTTTCGGATTTAACATCTCAAATTTTCACTGATGAATAAAAATATTTAAGAGTGGAATTGAACTAAGCTTTCTGTACCCTGCAGTAGCCCTTGATTTCTCAAACATGCCTGGCCTGATAACTCATTTCAGCCCATTTTCAACTTAATACCCTTTACACAGCAAAGACGGAAATAATAAATACAACAAGCGAAACTCCATCAGAACACTGTCATATGCCTATATCTTAGCCAAACATAATGAGGGGATCCCCAATACTGGTCCGCATATACAAAATCAAAGAATTTATCTTTTCTCAGAAAAAAAACGTAAAAAACTCTCTCAGAATGGGCACATGCCCTACGCATTACCGTTTCACAATTAACCTATGATTTTTTTTACACCAACACCTGCTCATAAACGTAACATAAGTACACAAAATTTAATGAAAAAAAAGATATTGCGTTCAGTAAATAAATGACACTATAAATAAAATAATAAAGGTTATAAAAAGTGTCCTCAATGTGTTATAAGTTGTATAGGAAGCACAAATACAAATGATAACACGACTGTGGGTTTGTTAGCAGAGCAAAATTTTGCATCTTTGCTAGTAGTGTGTAAACCCATAGATCTTACTCGACAGAAACTTAAATTATTACCCATAAAAGCTCACTCATTCGTCACAAACCAGGTGTAAAGTTGCTGGATTTCATTTTGCAGTACTTTTAGGAAAATATAATATTCTAGTTTGGGTTAATTTGGCTAGATATAAGTGCTTTATTTAAAAGTAAAACTTATATATTTATAATGTTTGTATGAGTGACCTTTATAAATATCAAATTTCTTTCTGCATCCTAAAACAAAATACCTTAAATTAAGGGTAAATTTGTAGAGATTTGTTAATTTTATGGTAAAACAGTAATGTCGATGGAGCTTGTAACTTTAATCATAAGATATCATCACAGACTTACAATTTTAAATAAAAATAAGTATTTTCTTAATCCAAAGATTAGTATAACGTATACTTTCTGGAATGGAGCTTCGTGGAATACAGTACAGTTCCGAGAAAATGAGTAAGGTGTTAAGGCTAAAAAAGACCCCTCTCCTGGGAGTTGAAATTTGAAATATTTTAATAAAAACAATCAAAGTGAGGGAATAAATTCATATTTATTATACATTTCATTAAAATAACCCCCCAACAGTTCTAATTACGACATTGGAGGATTGTCCATTAAAAAAAATGGTAGAAAATATTATATATTACAAAAAACGGGTTCTGTTATTTCTTTCAACTACAGATAACATATACATCACAATAATTCTCTAACGTTAATCTAAATTTCTAAAGTAAGATTAGCAGATTTTCTTATAACATAAAATTATAAAATACAACATACATATAAGTTCAACAGCTGTTTAGTTTATATGTTGCATATTGTTTCGGCTTGAAACAGACAGGAAAATTTATGATTCTTCTAGAAGTCAGTAATTTATCCTTAAGGAACCTAAGTAATCTCGTATTTAGGCAGTTTTCATGCAATTTCAGTACTTTCAAGTAATCTAAATTTTGCTCCTTAATTCGTGGAATAAATCAGTTCTTTCCATTGTGGACTGGAATCACTGCACCTGGCCAGTAACCAACAAATATTTACATTAATCCCAGTTTTTGAAATTATACCCTCCCTTGTACTTTTTGTCTATGATTTGATGGGAAGCCCAATAAGCTAGGAGCGTAGCAGAGTACGTTGGAAATACTTATCTTTATATAAAATTCATTTACGTTAAATTTGACGAGAAGGAAAATTTTCTCAATCTACGCTGCCAGCTGTAATTAAGATCCAAACATTTGATACGAAAATTAATGTTTTTCAGGGAAAAATTGCCTTGGCCCTTCTATTTCAATGATACCTATAGTGAATGGGACGGTGTCCCACGTTTCTCAAACTTCTCAAAAATATCCCCGAGGGACATGCGGCCAACTTCACCAAACTGGTGTAAGATCACCTGAAATAAACAGCTTTCTTTTTGACGGTAGCACTCAAGGATAGAAAGTGAGAGTGACCTCTAGTCACCTTCACTTTACCGTAACCATTTCTCGATATATCTGCAGCCACAAGGGCATGGTCACACTTCTGCCCTCTTTTACCCCACAGAAATCGGAACGTGATAGGGTCGCTCCGGAATGACCAGTTCAAAACTATTGGTTGACGCCCAAAGAAACAGTGAAAGTGTTTTTCTTTTTCTTTCGTTGTCCACGATTTCCGAAGGGGTATAAATGCACCGCGCCTCGACGGATCGTCACAATCAGCTCTCCGAGCATTACTCCTACAGCATCTGTTGTACTCAACAATCACCCACGATGAAAGTGGTAAGTTGGCAGCTTCAACCGTTCCTCATAAATACTTCTTTCTTTTTCCGAATTAATTTCTCCAACTGTATTCAATAAAAATGATTTTTAAATATAGTATCTCAATTCAATTTTATAATGATTGTTTCAACACTAACTTTGTAACTGGATAGATTTAGATCTTACGAAGACTGAAATCTGTTTTATTCTATCGCTATCCTAAGACTGTCATAAATAAAGTGAAATAAAATTCTGTCCTTAATCAACTTTAAATATCAGCCCAAATTCTCGTTTCAAAAGTCTAACAGATCACACATGGTTAACAACTACCTTTCATGTTGTATAGGTGCTCCATCATGAAGTCTTTAACATTATTAACGTTTAGCAAGTATTAAACAGACACACGCTAATGAACAACAAAATTAATCCAGTAGAAATTTCCTTTAAATTGTTACTGAACTCTAAAACACCCTATTAAAATTAACTAACTCTCAATCTAATTCAGCAATGAATTAATCATTTTTTTAGCTCCTATACTATAAATTAACAAATTCAACGACTATATTAATTCTCAGGAATAGAGACAGAATTTTTTAATATCTAATCCTGTTCCACAGTTCTCTTTTTCCGGAGTCACATTAATGGATTTAATTTCAAGGTAATCAGTGAGATTTTCTAAGTACAAATTTTTTCGATACTTTTAGGTTCAAAATTGGAAAAAATAATATAAAAAAGTGTGTGTTAAATAGATAGATAACCATGTAGGATTTTGCAGAACCTACTACTGCACAGTTCTTTCTGCTTTTCAATCACTATCATGTAAAATGCATTAACAAATGAAATTATACCTCTTCTTTTTTCTAAAAGCTATGCAGCAGAGAATATGTTGTGCAAATGAAAATGCATATTTCTTATACAGATTAAGTTCAACCGTAAAATGTTTATAAACTTAAAAAACTGCTACGACTGTAAATGATATAGAAATAAACTATCAAGTGGCAACTTTTTTCTCTATCTAAATATATTAAATTTTAGAGATCCTGACTTCTTTGTAAATTTATTTAAAATATTATATTCTAAATAGTTAACTAAATTTATTATGTAAAAAAAGGATTTATTAAAAAGTAAAATCACAATGAATGCAGATAATCACGTCTTAAAAGTTTGTCAAGTATGAGGCGGGCAATTCAAGAGAAACAAGGTAGCTTAAATCTTCAGCAAAAATTTATCATAAATCTCAATTTTCAGGATTAAAGTGATATTTTATACAAATAAATGTTTGCTTCTTTGGGTTCTTTGCATTACCCCAATTTTGAATTAATTTCTTTGAGAGTAATATGATTTAATTATCAATTCATGCTACTAAAGTGTTCCATGAATAATTTCGAGAATCCCGAAAAGTATTCAACCATTATTTAACTAGCATGAATATCAATGTATATCAAGAAATAAAGAAAATAAACTCCTTTCTTATAATATGAAAATGAAAGGGATAGTTAAAATAAAAGTACACAGAAAAGTCTTTAATATCAAATAGACAAAGTATGTTTCTCCTTTTTCGCATTCAAAATTATTATCACATTAATGAAAATATCTAAATTCACTTCATTTATAACTAAATGCGGTGTAAAATGAATTTTAAAAAGTACGATAATTAATAAAATTTTGATCTGCCAAGATGCTGTAATTGCCAAAGCAGCCCGTTGTTTTTTCTATTCTAAAAGACATGCTCATTCCTCATAAAAATCAATCCCATTTCTTAATAATATTTCCTGGAAGTATCTGCCACTATCGTCCTGTAAATGACACTCAACTGTAATGTGTATTACTTCCTTTCCAGCTTTTCGTCATCGCCGCTTTGTTGGCCGTCGCTTTGGCCGAAGACATGATGGCAGCTGAGTCCTACCCTGTGGCCAGCTACCACCAAGGTCCCGCAGTTGCCCACAACTCAGCTGGACACGCCTATGGTGCCCATGGAGCCCGCAGCGCCGGATATGGAGCCTATGGACGATCCCATCATGGTGACCACGGACTCTACTCCGACAGAGCCCATGCCGCCCACGGACACCACAACATTGGAGCTGCCCGTTCCCATGATGCCCATGGTGCTCATGCTTCCAACTACGGAAAGTACAGGAACGTAGGAGCTTACGCTCAGGACAAGGTAATTCATTATATCTATGCATGTTTTAGTGGTAGACGTAATTAACCACATTGGAAGAAACAGAGTAATTTAATATCTTACAAATCTTTATCAAAATTACTTAATAATTAATACATGGTTTTCATTACATTTATATAAGATAGAGGGGCTTCAAAAAATCTAATTTGAAGACGAGTTCTTATCGACTTCTCGGTTCTACACATTGCACGTTTTCAGCTAAACTTTTAGCAAAAGATGGCTCATTTCAGCTCTTTGAGATTCTAGAGTTGAAGAGCTTAGTATCTATACATATATTTAAGGTCCCTTTCATAACATGGATTTTAGATATCATTTTACAGGATAAGCTATTAACACACTCACTTGAAGGAAGTAAAACCATTACCAAAAATATTAAAAGTAAAAAAAAAAAATGAAAAATATTTTTGTCTTATAAAAAGGACTCTTAAAGGCCTGTATAGCCCACTTGTAAAAAAAATTGCAGACTTCAGAAATTTAAAGTTTGTTGTAGGAAAATTCGCTTCCTCTTTCAGTAAATTAAAACAAAAGAATCGGGTCAGAAAAGAAAAACATTCAATCCAAACTGAACTTTTAAAGTTTTAATGACAGAGCGATTTTATGGCTTTTTCTTAACTAGTAATCGCCATTATAATTTCCCCAGCAATTGCATTCGTGTGAAAATACTGACCATGAAATCATTTTGAAAGTGTCAATAATATAGAACTACGTAGTGTTATCCAAGACCAAAAAAAAAAAGCTATGCGATCTGTATGCAAAAAGAAATTTATGTGTAAATTCAGTGGCATTGCTACTTCCAGTTTACGTTTTATAAACTCAAATGCTGATTTCCTTCAAAATTTATCTATTTGTTATCATTTCGGTAGGTTTTTAAACTCCGAAGCAGTATCTTAATGCTAAAGCTAGCCGACGGACCATTTTCGAAAGATATAAAGTCAGTTAAATAACATCCCTTTCATATAAAGTTAATACGCTACTAGAAATGTCAGCGGACAAAATATTTGCTAGAATACTTTTGATTTGGGATGTAAATCAAATACCTTAAAAAGCTTATGTTCCGCGGTTCTTCCACTTCCCTGTGTGTGAATGACGTGAGAAGGATTCGAAACGAGTAGATGTCAACATACAGAGGATAACATTACAAATTTAGTTAAAACAACCGCATCCCATACTGATACTTGAAATCTTCCAACAGGGTGCCGGATACGAAAAGGCCTACGCTTACGACAAGAAGGCCGGTCACCACGCCATCACCGCCGACCACGGAGCTAGGGCCGGACAGTACGGAGTCCACGACAGGGCTGCTCACCACAACATTGGAGCCCACGCCAGCGCCGGACACGACAGATATGGAGCCCACAACAGATATGGTGCCAGTGCCCACGGAGTCCGTGCTCACGACAACTCTAACTACGGAAGATACGGAAGCGGACACGCCCAGAGCTACCACGCCGCCCCCGCCGTCGTTTCCCATCACGCTCCATCCTACGGACATGCCCGTTACTAAACTGACAGTGAGTACCTTGAATACCCAAATACCTATAAATGCTCAAAGGCTATACAATATGTTTGCATATGTAAGGTGATTCTGACATTCAGTTAGTTAATAATGTACTAATTGTAAAACCATAATATAAAGATGCATATGTACATACGCATTTGATATTAAGTGATTCTCAGACTTTTTTCCCATATCTTGAGTAGTTCTACAAACCGTTGCTGTTTATTGCAAATGAAAAAATGTAGAGAATGCTTAAATACAGCACTTGAGAGGAGAGAAAAATAATCATTAAAATACTAAAACTAAGAGCTACTTTGTCGGTATTTCGCTACAGCAAAAACAGCATTCAGTAGCATCCTGTTTGTAACACTGCAGTACCCTTAATATGAGTAAAAACCAAATAATAACTGTTTCGTTATAATTGTATCTAAGGATGCTGATGATTGGTATTTTGACTATGTATAATTATATAATTAAAATGCAAAGTTCAGACGTTAGTAGGAGGGCATTTAAAATTTTATTGCTGCCATGTGTCCGCTGTAGGGATAACTTGCGATAAAATTATTTATGGTACTTAATTTTCATATCTAGTTACTTTCATATCTACGTAGTTTCAGTTAAAGAGAGAAATTTTTTCAATAATTTTCTGTTTAACAGAAAAGCAAATACTGAGAGCAATCTCAGTATCATCTTCCCCACAGTATCATCTTCCCCACAGTAGTAAGTTTTCGAACCTTGCTAATAACTAAGAAATATTTCAATTCTTTACTTTTGTCTTTACAATGATATCATTATGATATAACTTTCCTCTTTTTATTAGTACCAAACTAAACATTTCTCTTTATTCCAGACACATTTCCCGAATTTCGTGTCTGCAGCACTTGATATGGACTGAAACTTGGAAAACAAACTTGACAATTTCACTTCGTGTTAAGTCTTAGACACCAGTACGAAAGACAAGTTCACGTGACCTGCAAAGGGATCTTCAATAATTCGACATTTGTTTGAATCTTTGATGATCTGCTATTTATTATTTGTGTTATCGTTCTGTAACTTAATGTAAAAAACCCAATAAAAAGTTAAAAACCTAAATAAGAAGATCTCTATCTTTTCTTTGTGAATATTTTTTCTCGTGAAGTTTTGCATGCCAAGAAATGAATTGATGTTACCCTTTTGATGCTACATTCAAATTCCTTTAATGGACTATATTAAATGGCTTCCAAAGTTTACGTACAATATTATTGTACTTATATATCAATTTGGTATCAAAGGCTTGTTAAAATGCTATTTGTTAAAAATCTAAGTCAAAGGCTTTAAAACATCTTTAAATGCCTTTTTGAAAATATTTATTTTCCTTTGAGGCAAAAGGAAGCTAATCTTCAAAATTCAGACAAACATTATTCAAATCAAACATCCAAATATCTTCAAATGAGTATTGAATAAAAAAAAACTTTGACTCATTTTTACTCTCCGATATACCTTTAAAAGGATCAGGGAAAAAATGAAACCACCAGTGGGAAAAAATAACTAAAACCAGTGAAAAAGAATTAAAAAACTGATTTAAAAGGTAAAAAACTTACAGGTCTGGAACTTCAATTAAACTTTAAAAATGAAGCCTGTGTCTAGAAATAGTATCCAAATCCTATAAGGAAAAGAATAATAAAGTACATTCTTCCCAGTAAGAAATTTTATTTTAATATTAAACAATAAAATAAATTATATCATTGTCATAAATTTTCAGAATCACATCTGTTGGTGAAACAACTATTTGATTCAATAGATTAAAACACACTTAATAAAACCTCATTATATTTAACTTCATTAAGTTAGGTATCAACAGTACGCGATTAGTAAAGCTTTTTTCACTTTCCGTTAGAGATGGGCAAAATCTGTCACACTAAATTGCCTCTTAACGTCTTTGGGTTTTCGTTTGGTAAGCAGCAATTGTTATTTCCAATATCCTTTGGTTTGTTAAGGCTGCTGTGTACTAACCCTACTGGATTATCTCAATTTTTAACCTATAGAGAAAATGTGTCTACATTTACAGCTACATAATTGCTATTAATCCAATAACGGTATTTTCAGATAGCCTGAACTTTTCCGCACCTTGCAACAGGAATCATTTTAAAAATTGCGCCTACCAAAGGAATTTAGAAGCGTTTAAAACACACTATACCAGATTTTTCCCCCCGAATAATTAAAATTTTAAAATATTATTTGCATTAAAAAAAATGAAAAATACCCGAAGGTGTTAAATTTCTTTCTCTATTACGGAATGGAATTTTTTTTAAAAATCTTTCAATCCAAGTCCGCTATCCTTGGACACATTTTCTCCGTAGGTTAACATTGAGGTGAGCGAATCCAATAGGGTAAGTATACAGCAGCCTTAATGCAAATAATGATACACATTTGCATGTGTGTGGAAGTTGAAACTAAAATCGAAAAAAATGAAGAAAAACTAAATTCAGTGATTCGTGACAGAAATTCATGTAGTGCAGGTTTGTATCGTGCCCTTATGGTTCTATTTGTCCCCTTAGGATTTAACAAGTTCATGAATTGACAAAGTAAAAAAGAAATCCGCAGGACACTTCTATTTTACAGCAAGAATCGACGAGCATGGAACATGTGCATCGGAATTAACCCATACTGTTTTACCCCTTTCCAGTCATTGATCAAACATTTCAGGTGCCTCGGGTGCATAAATAAGCAAATGAGTCAGAGAGAAACATCTAAAAGCTGTCATCTTGATATTCGGTGAAACTTACCTGTAGCGATGTGTGCCCTCTTTCCATCGATGGTACTTTCAACCGCTCCAATATCACTCCATTCTTAACCTACAGCCATACATCTATTTTTTTCTTTTTTTACTAATCCCAGATTGTCTAGCAAGGCTAGACAATCTCCATGAAACCAAAAATATCTAAGAAGTCTAAAAACAGTATAGGGTTCAGAAGGACCTCGTCCTTTGTAAAACCCAAACAAGGCAAAATATGGGCAGGGGAGGCTATGTCGGCAGAGCATCAGTGGCACTCCGGGAAGATCTTCTGGCAATGCCGAAAAGTGAGTGCTTTAATATGATCACTCATGAAGCGCGAGAAGGCTGTTTGATATTTTCTGGACTTGAGCGGGAAAGACCCACCCGGACTTCTTCCAAAGTACCATGGGTGGCAAGGAGGAGTATTCAGTACATTTATTCAGTTTCTATAAATTATTTTTATCAAACTTCACGAAGATGTGGCGAGTGGATAATCTCCCTTTTCATACAACGCAACTTCCCCGGGTGTATCACATCGTCTCTTGAACTGAGCATTTCCCACCTGTACGGATTTTGATTGGAAGAAGTCTGCAAAAACATGTACCGTGTTAAAATAGCGCTCTGAAGCGGTTTTACTCTCTGCCCTTTTACTATAGGACCTTAGGGCACCGGGTTGCCTTAATTGGTCGTCAGATCTGTACTGTCCGTCCGATGCCCAGGCCCATACTATTCATAAACCTAACAGGGGAAATTAACCCTCGTCTGAGTTTGCAGGTTTTGTTGCGCATCGTCTGGTCTTCAGGTTAACACTTGTCGTATGGAATAACCGTCCCGGCAGACGTAACTTTGTGGATTTACTATAGGACCTTGATCCGGAGAAAATTCACTATTCTTCTGCTTACATATGATACCGATCACTTATATCGGTACGGGCAAAAAAGAGTAAGTGTTGAAGCAATTACTTGGTATTTATGAGTGATCAACATTACTTCTCTATTTCTGTTTAAAAGAATTTTTTACAACATTCTATAAATTCGGTTCAGACCTATTCATCCATATTATATGAGGCAGCTAATTCAGTTACTCCAGTGTAGAGAAGAGAATTAAAGGAGTAATTGTAAGTTCCTAAAATGATTCCATAAAAAAAGATTTACTAACATTTTACACCATAAATTATCAAGAAACATAAAATGATGCATTGACCAGGGGTGTCGTGATTTATCGTGCATCAGTTGTTTTCTATCATTCTCCATATCTGTTAACATGGATGACGCAAATTTTTATGAGAGTATACATGCGCATCATACGAAATCTCAAGATGAAGGGGCAAAAACTTTCAAAATGCGTTTTCACATTAAAATTAAATTTAAATTAAATTAACTTAAATTAAAAATTCTAAGATGTATAATTTTTCTGAAGTTTTCAAGTTATAAAAAATGAGCAATCAAAATTAAACTAGAAAAATTTGAGTTAGATATCTAACTTGTCATATGTTGAATTGATGGCAAAAAAACGAAAAGACAATTAGCTCTTTTTGCATCCCTGATAGCACCTTAGGTTAACACCAGCAATTATTTAAAAAATAAGAATAGATTTTTTTTTCAATCCTTAGTTTGCGTATTCTTCCAGTTTTTATTATTTGTTAACTTCTTGATAGGATGCTACTCTGGTTGTTCCCTTATCTAATGTCACTTCTTGCAGAAAACCCTGACGAAAATTTAAAACTTCTTTTCATTAAAAAGAAAATGAAACAAAAATATGAATCAAACTATAGAAATATTAATATTACCTGTCTAGATAAATAATGCGAATGAAAGAGGGTGTCCAGAAATCCGATTGTTAAGGCTTTAGGGAATAGAGTGTTCTCGCTTCAATACTTGGGCCATCAATCTTATGAAATTAGAGCAAATTTCAATAACCTTGGATGGTTTGTATCCTCATTACTTTGTATGTTCATTACTTCATATACGCTTACCGTCCAATTTCTTTCCATCTCTACAAAATTAAGATAAAATAAATGATTAACAAATGCAGTATTTCAAATGACATATAAAATCTTTTCACCAACAATGTGCATATGAAGATAAAAGATAATGCCACAGAGAGAAAGTGCAATAACGAAAGAACGTCTTCGTAAATATTTTTGATGTTTTAAACGGGAGATATATTCTAAAAGTTTTATTAAAGACATATTTTTTAAAATTTAAGAAAATAAATGGGAGGATTGTATATGATCTTTTACTCTATGGTGTAAAAAAGTATAGGCCAATTTGATGTGTGTGTGTGCGTGTGTGTGACACTAAGGTGGAAATTCCGATCTTTTTACGTCTGCTGCACCCTTGGAATTGAGTTTAAAAACTCGGGGAGTACTTGTTGGAATTTTAGTTTTACATTTTTTTAAATATTAAACCAAAGATAAATTTATATCAGGAACATGTCAAATTTAAGTTCAAATAAATACTGAGTCCATTGCTGATTTTATTTATTTATTGAAAAGTATTAGTAACTAACACCAAAATAGAATATATTAATACATTTTCAAAAATAGCCCTAGGATTGATTATAGTATGACCCAAGAAGACTACAATGAACATCATTTTGTTTGCGACTGATTCTTAAAGCACAAATGTTTTGTATGAACTTAATATTTATTTTAAGTGAGCCCTTCAAATATTTTTTAGTTTATACCCAAAAAAATCTCGCGGCACCCCTGGCCGATTTTGCAGCACACCGGTTGGGAAACACTGTACTAAGGACTTGTTCCTACTGGAATTTCATATTTTTTTAAAATTTTTTTTAAACCAATGCGGAAGCACTTGTAATGAAACATTCGCCTGAATTACGCCGCAGTTTTTGCTGCCCATTTTATTATGAGGGCACCGTATAGGTGAACAGCATTACCCCCTACGAAGGGACGACACGAACGGAGGCATTTTTCGTGGTGCAACGCTGGGACTCGATCTGATCACCCTCAGCACCGAAAACAAGCGCGCTGTACCACAGGGCCGACACAAGCCGGAATTTCCTACTATGTGTAACAAAACAGTTTACTTAATCCTCAAAAGTACTACGATGTGAATATTTAATGAGTTGGAATGTATATTCAATTCACATAGTATTCTTTTCTTAGCGGCAAAACATAAGCAAAACTAAATGTCACTGACAGTATATCCGTGCGATGGAGCTTTGTGATACAGACCCTATTGACTCCCGAAAAAAAGATGAAATATTCTAGTGTTTGAAGCAAGTTCAAATACAAGTACAAAATACATTGTTTTTTTAATTTTTGTGCATAGCCAGAAGTGAGTAAACGAATCCCTTCTCGTGACACGCAGATTATAAGTTTGTTCTATGATCTGGTAATGCATAGTAGTATTTGTTGAATAACCCCAACCTCCTCATTGACTCACCGGTAGATGGCGCTGTATCAAAACTGTTTTGTTACTTGTTATGCGTAGTTAATGTGTTCTTAGAAATTGAAAGTGTGAACCACCATGCTCTTTTATGTTTAAAGATACCTACTCATGTTCTGTTATGTTTAGGTTGAGAGATACCCTACCTGGATATTAAATCCCTTGATGTGGCACTTGTGGATATTAAAGTTTAAAAAGACAAATTTGGAGTGTTTGTATGACTGAACTGATCAACGCGACATTCACAGCAAACGAATCCACCTTATGATCTTCACCTTTTTTTTTCAAATCCTACTATTAGTTCAAACTCTCCCCATATTTATATATCTTGTTCAAATTTTCAATCGTTAATAAAATACTTTTTATTCATCCACTCAAGATCAAATACATTTTTTTAAACTTGTAGTGGATGACACTTGATGTTAATACAGTTTTTCAAATATTAATTCATTAATTAAATTTAATTAATTAATTTTAGTTTTATTTGGGAGAAAAAAATTTCTCGGCAATAATGGTGTTCACAGAACCGAGCCAATATCAGTGCAATTCCCCGCCAAACTCACTTCCCTGCCAAAAAGTAACTAAAATAAATTTTTTCTTTGTTGACCTAAGTAGGAATTGACTTAAAATTTTTTTAATATTACTTGTTTAGTATTATTTGATAGATTACCGAGTTTGGTACTTTTCCGTTATAAGCACTACAATCATTTTCATGCCAATTTGGCGCATTTTTAAAAATCGCCGCAGCGAGAGAAAAGTAACGCGATATTTATAATGAAACTAATGATTGGCAAATTGCAATATTAAAATATACAAATCTCGAGATTCAAGGATCACGAAACAATATGAGATCGATTATTTTCATAGTCATGGAGATAACGAGACTTCATGGAATGCCGTAATTAAATACGCTTACTTAAAATTGTAATGAATTTAAAGTGCGTCAGAAAATCGGACCGTATTTTAACGTAATGGATTTTAAAATATGGAATTTGCCTAAAGATGAACAGGCAGCTATTGCATTACTTCAAGAACAAGGTATCCTTCATAAAGAAAGAGTGTAAATAATCATATAATGAGCTTGAACTGGTTTAAAATTTTTTAAACCAGTTCAGGGTAATTTTTAACTTTTTTCTTTTAAATTCCGCCAAGATTAAAAATAAGCCAAGTGTCGTGCTTATAACGGAAAAGTACCCTGAGGGTAAACTGGATTCACGCAATTCAGTTCAGGGTAATTTTTTACCTTTTTCTTTTAAATTCCGCCAAGATCAAAAATAAGCCAAGTGTAGTGCTTATAACGGAAAAGTACCCTGAGGGTAAACTGGATTCCACTGCTCAGATTTTCGTCGTTTTTTGTTCTAATATTTATAAAATATAGAGAATTAAAAATTCATTGATGGAAACAACGTTTATGAAGATTCCCCTAAAATCTCCCTATAAATAAAAATTTAATTAACATTTAAGTCTACACAAATATTAGATCTTGGCTACTTTCAGGATCGCCAAATGAACAAAATAATTTTTGCATTATAATTGCATAATTTGTACAGAAATCCATACATTCAAACCATTATTTTTTACCGACAGACAAGATTGAAATAACTTCCTCTCTCTTATTACTCAGTCCTCACGCACAAATTCTGCATACGTAATAGTATTTTTTAACCTTCATATTACGTTACCAGGGCCAGTGTCATTAGGTGAAGCGGCGAGACAACCGCCTCGGGAGCCGCAACTTAAATAGGCTCCAAAATGATACGGTAAAAATACGAATTTTAACGAATAACGAAAATATATTAATAGTTTGATCTAATATATGACAAAATTCATAAAAATGCACAAATATAAGCGAATATTTGACTATTTTTTTAATGAACTACTGAGTTTGTGATCGTGAGAAATAAATTTCGAATGCCTATTTCCAAACGTTGTTGTAGCTCTAGGAATTCTACTAACACTACCTGTAACTGCACTATTTATTTTATTAAAGTTCTGTAATTTTTTTTACTACTTTTATGTTTTCACTGTTTATCTAAACTGAAAATTTCAAAGGATTATCAGTGAACAACAACACCTCGAGAGCGATTGATTGATCTAACAATAATTTCTACAGAAAATACGCTATGAAAAATAATAAATTATAGAGATGCATTCAAGCAATTTGCTGCAATAAAGGCTTAAATGATTTAGAAACTATTTTTATAACTTAATAAATTATTTTCAAATTTATTTATTTTCTGATTTTTAAATATGTATTTTTTTTTTATTTTCATGTTTTTTATAAATAAATAAAACGTATTTTTTTCTAAATGTCCGTTATTCTATTAAGTAAACAATTTCTAATAGAGATATATTCATTACTTAGAGCTCCTTCAAAAATTTGAAAAGGCGCCTTTTTTAAAACTTTCCTCAGGTGCCATAATAGATCGACCTGGTTCTGCGAGTTACAATACTACCACGTTGTAATTGTACATCATTTGTCAGCCTACAAGAAAGTCAGACACTAATTGTGTTACAATCTATGTTTACGCCACAAAATGATTTGAATGTAACAGCTTACAATAGCATTTGAATCCCAACATACTACTAATCACGATATATTTAATTTTAAATATGAAGGTTTGTGCACACATTACCAAAACTCTGACTATGTTAGTCTGCGATTAAAATTGGCAAAGAATTTGTAAAAATACTGTACACGTACTTGTTTTAAGTATTTTGTCTCTCATTTAATTTTTATTGTATCAGGCACATCGATTAAACAAGCCAATCACAACCGGAATTTTTGCTGAAACGTTGGTAGTCTCTTCTAACGAAACTACCGCCAATTATTTATGTAGGATTACTTATCGTTGCTTACTTCTTTTGTATGTATATATGTGTATATATATATATATATGTGTGTATATATATATATATATATATATATATATATATATATATATGTCAATGAAGGAACGTAATCCTACGTTAAAAAGTAATAGGGCTCATTTCTCATAGCTCTGTTCTCATTGACCAATAAAACTGTGCCAAAGGGCGTAATTTTATATAGTTTTTTTTTTAATTCATAAATAAAGGCACACACTATAACTTCTGAGAAGACAGCCAGGTTTTTATTCAGCACAAGACTAATGGTATGTTTCCTTCACAGTTAAATGCGAGTTCCTAGGACATTTTTTCTTGCTTTTAGCTCACAGGCATTTTAATATTATCATCCGTAAAACGTTGTGACTCCTCGTTCGCTGATTTAGGATTTTAATTTTCTCTATTTTGACTGCACAACACTAGATTTTTCCGCTGAGCTCTATGAACATGTGTACTAAACTCAGAATTATTATAAGTTAACTAATTACACTAATTTCAATTGCCCTATATCCTGTATTGCAAGAAGTGTCAAGGGTCGTAATCGGTCCTCAAAAAATTATTCTTCTGGTTTCCGGTAAGGTTATTAGGACGAGCTCCTAAAGCTCCCTCCACCCCTCATTTGGTAGGGAGTATAACATTAAACTACATAGTTAGACGAACTATTAATTAATTCGAAACATGTTGCAATTCTTTTAAGCTATTGGGAATTTTAAGAACTAAATGGTATTATGTGTGAGTTTTCCACAAGTTTCCTGTAAGTCATAATTACAAAGAGTGCTTTTACGGAAATAAATACCACTAAAACGAAGTAAAAATATCAAAATTCGAAGAGCAATATCAGTTAAAGATCACGATTCTATTTGATTTTTTACGTGAATTGCAATGTATATTGATCTTTTTAAATTGCACTAAATTGCATTTTAAATGAAAATAAAAATTTCAAAGATATGAACATAGTTCACAGAAACGCTAAGAGATGGCAGCACTAACAGGACCGTTTGATTAAGCAGTACAAGGATTTGAAAATGGTTTGAATATTGAAACGATTGCTGTATACTGGAGAAAGAAACGAAGTATACCTACTTCATGGAATTTTGTCACGTTAATTTTTTCACAAGAAATAAAAGGAGGGATTTTTATTTCATCCTTTTCAATACTTTTCAAACGAAAAAAATACATATATGTATACATCATTAAATTATAAGAAAGAAAAACGTGCGAAATTAATTTGCTAATGTTAAAAACAAGTAATCATTACAAATTTCTATTAGTCCATTTTGAGTAATTAATATATGTTATATTTTTTTCATATTCTATACTTGTCTATATATTAATTTAACTTTATAAATTCACAACTGCTTAACACAACAGAAGCAGAAAAAAAAAGCTGCTATCACCTTAATAATTACAGCTTCGATCTTATTTACGTAATGTTCCTTTGTAAAATGCATTTGTTTTTATAAAATATCCAACTCGTTTTGAAAACATAAAACTGTTAGAAACATAACATGATCTACCTTCTCGATATTTTCCGGCTTTCCATATTCAATATTTTATAAATAATATTTCCTATCATTGATATTTTATGAATGCTACTTTTATTTCACGAAATAAAACAAAGCAAACACAAACAATAAAAAAAGTTCAATATCATCAGTCAAATTTCATTGAAATTATTTTAAAAACAGTTTACAAGCTTAAACGCTTGTGGCCTGCAGTATCGTAATTTATAATAACATTTAAAGTTATAATTTTAATACGAGTAACTTGATTTATATCTGAACTTACTTAATAATTCTCATCCGTAATTTTAAAAAAATCCATCTCCGGTGTTGAAAGTGTACTCTATTAACAAAATTTATACTGAAACCCACGTAATCAACTGCTAGCATAAGCGGAAGAGACATCTATACAATAATTAATGAAAACTTTTACGAATAAATAATATCAATAAAAATTTATGCGAAATCTAATCAATAATTAAAAAAAACTATACAACCCGAAATCGCCATCAATTTGCTCCAAAAATACTGGATGTTTTTTTTAAGTTTGGTCCAGTAAGTTAGCTTGACATCGTTAAATCGTTAATGACAATAAAAACCATGAACCATATGAACCATGAACCATAACCTCGAACCATGAACCATAAAAACCATTATCAGGTCCTAATGAATACATTACCCATAATTTTCTCTCTCTTTAGACAAGTAGGTATTAATGTTAAATTGTTTTTTCATCCAGAACTAGATAAAAATTTGAGAAATCTTGAGAATAGATAACATGAATCTATTGTATTGGACGTACTTCGCCAAATATTCTGTTCTGATTATGAAATACATTTAAAAAAAAAAAAAACTTTCATATAAATTTTACAGTCTTCTTGGTATGATAGTCATGTCCATATCTGCTTCATTCTCTTTTCTTAACTTATACATCCACATAGGACTTAGCCTTAGAAGGGACGATCTAATTTTTCCCCGGATATCCCGCATCTGCCCTGGAACTTCAGTCAGTACTGGGCCGTGCACGCACTGATTCGAAAAATGACATGACGTTGTACTGTATTTTACTACGCTGTAAAATATAAAACAATGTGCTTTATAAAATTTAATAATTTTACAATACTACTTAAATACTGTTCATCTAATCTAAATAATTTCATCTGACTTAGCTTTTTTGTATTAATCAACATTATGGATAATATAATTTTAATTACTAAGCACACTGAGTTGAGAGACAATGTTCCGTTTCATTTATTAATTTATTAATTTGTGTGTGTGTGGGTTAAATATGGCCAACAGTTTAGAGTTTAGATTTTTTTTTTTTTTTTTTTGGGGGGGGGGGAGGGATAGAGGATTTTTTGACTTTAGTCCTTTTTAGAAGGTACTACGCCCCTAACTCCCACAAATGTACGAATGAATGTATATTGAAAAGCAGAAAAAAAACTGAAGTAAATCTGGGAAAAATTAAATAAGCTTGAAGATGCTATTTCATGAAAAGAGAAATTTTAATTAAATCTATTTAATTTTTTTTGAATGAGATTATACACCACATAAATTCTAAGAAAAAAAAATCGATAACATAGGGATCCTTCAAATTTTTTCATACCCGCATGCATTGAAAAAGTCAGTAATATAGAGATCCTTTCAAGTGAAGAAGTTAGCATCACACAAATTTTCTCATACTCGCATGCATAAAAAAATCAGCAATGTTGGGATTATTTCAAGTGAATAAGTTTGCATTCCATATTTTTTTTCAGACCCGCATGCATATAAAAAAAATCAGTAATATAGGGATCATTTCAAATAAAGAAATTAGCATGTCACAAATTTTCTCATACCCGTATGCATTAAAAAAATCAGTAATATAGGGATCCTTTAAAATGAATAAGTTTACATTAGACAAATTTTCTCATACCCGTATGCATATAAAAAAATCAGTAATATAGGGATCCCTTAAAGTGAATAAGTTTGCATCACGCAAATTTTCTCATACCCACATGCAGGAGTAGAGAAACTAATTATTTTATTTTACACACACCACAGATACAATGTAGCAATAAAAAATGACGTATCGAAACAACTTTGATGGCTCAGTTGTTAATTATATAGCCAAAAGTTAAATATTAAATTATTTAGAAAAAGTAAAATTTATCCCTCATATTTACTGCATTAATGTCAGTCAATTTTCTAATCAATGCTAAAATCCAGTTAATCTTGACGGGTGTAACAGCAATCTAATTTTAATTCTATCGTGCATTATTTGAGAAATATGTTTTATTTTTCTTACCTTGGGTCGAAAGGTCAAACTTTTAGTCTAATATGGGTCAGGACATAAAATAGTTCTTGTGGTTTTCCAAAAAGGCAAAAAGGTATATGATCAGAGAAGCGCGGGGAAAAGGGCGTTTCGCTTGCTGTTACTAGTTGATTATAGACTTCCATTTTCATTCCAAGAGTCTATCCAAGCATTCAAATTCAACAAAATAAAGTTAAGTTTTGCATTTTTTTTTAATCCTAGAGAGAGTCAAGCGAACCGTGAATGCAAATTTATTTTTTCATAAATATAGACAGGTGGGCATAATTTATTTTACACACAATGAAAATAAAATACCTCTTCAATGACTTTCTTAGACGTAGAAGCTTGCTTGACCATAGACTGGCTGGAAGCGGTATGATAATTTTTTGCAACACGTGACCATTGTTGAAAGTCACGTCCAGTGAGGAAAATGTCCCACATAAGAGCTATATGTATATTACTAGCTTAATACCCATACTCCGCTACGTAGTACATTCAAATCAAATACAACGGTCAATGTATGCAATTTATGACAAAATATATATATTTATAATAAATACAACGATCAATGTATAAAAAATGTATATATATTTATAATATATATTTATGATGTGAATATATATATATATATATATATATATATATATATATATATATATATATATATATATATATATAAAAATCGAAAGTGATATTTTTATAGACAAAATAATGTAGAAGAAAATATTCAAATTAAATCTAATAGAACATACTAAAGAATATAGTGTAATCAATAGTAGTACAGTTAGAGGAACATATCTTTTACTGTATTTTAATATATTTTTGGATAATGTCCAATCGTCTGCCGCATTAGAAAAAAAAAATTTGTCAATTTATTTTGTTGTTATGCACGTGATGCAAAATTAATTGAAAGATTCACAAAAAGAAAAGAAATCTCGTGATCAGCATTTAATAAATTAAATTCTAAAAATGAATCTTTAAAAATTCACCAAAAATCAGAAAAGGAAGGTAAAGATTCGAAAACGATTTCATTTTGAAAGAATTTTTATGATGTTTCTCGTGATATAAATTTTATAAACCTCAAATTATCATTTTAAATGCAAACTTAACTAAGTTACAAAAACAGCTTAAAAATTTAATTTTAAAAAATCTAAGAATTTTTCAAAAATCTTTCTTAGTGCACCCCTCCACTATAAGAAGAATCGCCGTGCAAAATTTCAGCCCTTTAGGTCCAGCGGTTTGGTCTGTGCGTTGTCTGTCAGTCAGTCAGTCAGTCACGGAACTGTTTTATAAATATAGATACTGAATTTTTTTAATTTCATAGTACACCATATAATCTGATATTAATCCAAACAGTTGAAATTTTATATAAAAGGTAAAAGTTCAGTTTTCAAGCATATATAATAAAATCAATGCATCCGAAAATAAAAAAAAAACCTTATTATCAGCTTCCAATGTCCAGTGATCGCCAGCGCTGCTCAATTCGTGATATCAAATACCGTATATAGCATATATAATCGTCCATTGTAAGTTTTCTAAGCAAGAAAGGAAAATGCAGAACTTTGCTTACTTTTCAAAGCATTTTGGCGCTTTACAGCTGTTAGAGATTATGAAATCTAATTGAAGCTGTTGAAGCTAATTGAACAGATAATACGATCTCTTACAACTGTAACAGATTATCGATTATTGATCTCAGTCAGTATTGAAAGATAATAATTGTCAGATCAAAAGGAAATAAATAGTGATCTATAGATACACAGAAATATTATTAATTATACAGTCTGTCGATATAGTTATCTCCTTACATTCCTTTTGATCATTCGAAGGTCGGAGAACTAGCTTCTAGCATTCTCCTTATTCTTATTTTGAATGCTTCTGTATAAAGAGTAAATGGGGCTGTTACATTTGGTGTATGACATATTTCAGAATAACACAGAGTTTGGTTTAGAGTATCAAAGACTTTCGTATATTTGCAAGAGTTCAAATTAATGAATTTTGTCTGTTTTTCTCCGTCCTTTCAGTTAACTGGTAAAGTAAAAAAAAAACTTTTATACAATGGGTGACCGTAATTAAAGAAGTCAATATTCATAAATTTTCCACTTCTCATGCCGGGTTTAGATAAGGACTCAATGGCTTGAAGTTCAGTGGCGGCCGATTAGTGTTTATTTGAACACAAAATATGTCGAAAATTTATTCCCAAATTTCTAGTATAAGTAACAATTTAAACTCTAGATCTTTGTAAAGTTACTGCAAGGGAAATGCTAATGTTTTTGAAGCACTCTCATATCTCGTAAATTCACTAATATGTATATATTATTTGATATGTCCTCCAGCATGAACTTGGGTGGCAGATAAGGACACCGTTTATAACTCTCTGAAATGTCGCAAACACTCATATATATTCGAAATATTTGACCTTCTTCGGTAGTAACAAAAGAGGCTTTCATCCAAGGATGATACCAAGTATCCTTAATTTACGTAGATCATGCCCATAATTTGCCTTGGAGATTACTTCTATAACTCCTTTATATTTTCTAATAGAAAACCGTTGCTTTCAGTTTCATAAAATAGTGAAATCACTCGGCATAAATACAAATCACTCGGCAAGCCTTCATCCGGTTATAACGAAATTTGTTTTTACACTTATATAAGTTGCCGTATTTTATATTAAAGCTCTTAGAGTCCCGCATACCTTGTTTTGAATTATAGACAGAGTTTTAGTGTATTATAGTTGGCTTTTTGATAGTGTCACATTACGTTGTTTAAAAAATACATCCCTCAATCCTTTTTTGCGTTTCAGATAAGATAATTCCCTAGTTGTCTATAAAGTAATGTTTATGTGTCATCAACTGGGAGTAAATAATTTTACTCAGAACTTAATTTAAGTTAGTCTAGTATACACTTGACAGAAAATTGTTATTACCATGGTTAAAACAAACTTCCCATCATAACTATAACAAAACCACGTCTTATTTCCTTCATAAAACATGTTTACCATTTATGCATTTATAAAACTACTCAAAAATAATATTCAATTCCCATAATTGTGGATGTATATATTAACATTTATATATGTGCACAAGCATGTTCAAATATCTTCATGAAAAATTATGGGGAAAAGGTATAAGACCAAGGAATGAAAAATAATAATATGATATTTTTAAAAGAAGAACATCATCTCTAGCTAAATACTGCTATTTTCTGAGAAACTGGACATGAATAAAAGAAATAATAGTTCTCCAAAGCTGTTACTGGACTTGAGGACAAAAACTCATACTTACCTTATTAAGTAAGCCGGGGGCAACGTTATAAATATTGAATTACCGCTGAACTTGATCTAAATGCATTCCATACTAAGCCTATGACATCACTACCGGATAAGACAAATAAATTTGACACATCGACTTCTAATGTCACGTTCCACTTAAATAATTGTTCAATTTAGCTGTCTCACGTCAATCAAATTGATTAGTTTGTGTAGCGTAATACCCTGTTATCATTTTAAGTCATCAAGATTAAAGTCCTAAATCTTTGATTAAAATATCTTTATTAAATGCAAGTTCAAAAATTCTGTAATGAAACTGATACGTTTCTTCGAAAGCAGCATTCTTTCTTTTCTCCATATTCCTTAAAGCTGCTGTGTACTAACCCTATTGGATTCGCTCACCTCAGTTGAAACCTATGGAGAAAACGTGTCTACTATTTACAGCTCCATAAATGCCGATAATCCAATAAAAATGCTATTTTCAAATAGCCGGAAATTTTTTGCACTTTGCAACAGGATTCATTTTATGAATTTCATCCACCAAAGGAATTGAGGAGCGTTTAAAAAAGACTATACCATATTTTTTCCCCTAAATAATATAAATTTCAAAATATTATTTGCATTTTTTTAAACGAGAAATGCCCCAAGGCGTAATTTTTTTTTTGCATATTACGCAGTACAATTTTTAAAAAAAATCTTTCTATCCCAGTCGGCAAAACTTTGACTAACTTTCTCCATAGGTTAACATTGAGGTGAGCGAATCCAACAGGTTTAGTACACAACAGCCTTAATGAGCTATCAGCAAACAGTATAGTCTACATATGATGGATTTCCTTCCAAGAAATTTTTAGCAGATTTCCCTGATTTTGGATGGCATTTACATATAGAGCCGGACAGATCCATTGTGGCCTCTGAAGCAAGTTTTAAAAACGACGCCTTTACAAATTTTTGGAGACACTGTTAAGTAATGAATGTATCTCTATTAGAATTATTCTACTTAACCTTTACCTTACGGGGTTGCATAGCGTGTATCCCAAGAATGAATATATATGTATATATGTATATATATATATATATATATATATATATATATATATATATATATATATATATATATATATATATATATATATATATAAATACACTGTCACAAAAAAATATATATGCACCCAGAAGAAATCTAGCTACTATCACGAAACTTGGCAGGAATGTAGTCGGGTAAGAGATATGCAAATGATTAAAATTTCAACGCCAATGAGACAGGGTAAGCACGCTATGCGCATATGAGATGCGCAGCTGGGAAAGTTAAAAACCATGATTGCTCGTGCCAGAGTGTTATTCAAACAAATCTGTCGACTTGGATGAACGGTACTGTGACTAGAGATGCCTCTGAGACGTAACCGGTGACAGTACGAACAACTGTCGGACTTTGAGAGGGGGCGTATAGTAGGCCTCAGAAAAGCAGGTTGGTCGAACAGATGTATCGGCCGCCACCTCGGTCGGAGCGATATGGTAGTTGCTCGGTGTTGGCAACAATGGATCACGGAAGGGATAGTCTACCGTCGCGGAGGGTCAGGGCGTCCCAGGAACACAAATGCGCGCGAGGATCACGCAATCATAAGAGCGGCCATGTCCGCACCAACAACGTCGCTAGAATCGGTTCGACGCCATTTATCACCTTCAAGACATCCGGGGTATCAAGGGAAACCATTCGGAGACGACTGGATGACGTCCATTAAGACGCCTACCACTGACACCACACCATAGGCAGTGTCGATTGGATTTTTGCCGACCTCGAGCAAGCTGGAGTGTGACCGACTGGAGGCGTATGATCTTCAGCGATGAATCCCGATTCAGTCTTAACGCTGATGACCAGCGCATACGTGTATGGATGCGGCCAGGCCACCGGTCCGATCCAGCATTTGTTGTCGAGAGGCATACGGCGATTACACAAGGTGTGACAGAGTGGGGAGCGATTTGTTAGGACACACGATCACCTCTAGTCGTTCTTCAACGAACTTTGACGGCACGCAGTAACGTGGACGAGATTTTAACGCCAGTTGTACTGCTTATGCTATCAAGTCGTCCAGGTGCCATTTATCAACAAGACAACGCTCGTCCACATACTGCGGGACTCTCCCATCAATGTCTTTAAGAATATGACGTACTCCCATGGCCTGCCAGGTCACCAGACCTCTCGCCAATAGAGCAATTCTGGGACGTGCTTGGAAGACATCTGTTGCCGTCCCGGGATACTGGTAAATTATCTGCCCAGTTGCAAAGATTATGGCGTGATTTTCCGCAGGAGGTCATAGGTGACCTCACTGATTCGATGCCACGCCGTGTTTCGGTTTGTATGGCTGCCAGAGGTGGATTTACTACTTACTGATTTGTAACCATTTTCATGCCATATCTTCTTAATAAAACGGTCTGCTCTTCTGAATTTGTAATCATTTGCTTATCTCCTCATACACTACATACATGTTAAGTTTCGTGATAGTAGCTCGCTTCCTTCTAGGTGCATATATATATTTTGTGACAAAGTATAAATATATATATATATATATATATATATATATAACCCCTTAATAGCCGCTCTTACAAGGGGATATGAAATTAACCTGTTCTAATGAGGGAATCGGAAAAATAGGTAAGTTAAGCTAAATATCAAGTCCCATAAGCTACATGTCAATAGAATAACGGACATTTTTGGAAAAATGTGTGTTTATTTTTTTAAAAAAACATAAAAATAAAAAAATTTCAGAACTTTTAAAAAGTCGTACAGTTGCAGGTAGAGTTAGTAGAATTCATATAGCTACAACAAAGTTTGGAAATAGACATCGAAATTTAATTCTCATAATCGCAAATTCAGGAGTTTATAAAAATAATTGCGTAAATATTTGATTATAATTCTTTTTATGATTTTTTCATTTATTAGATTAATATTTTTTAATTATTCGTTAAAAATTTTCGTATTTTTACTATGTCTCATTTTGGCGCCTATTTCAATTCGGCGTCTGTGACGGTCGACTCGCCGCCTCACCTATGGGGCCGGCTCGGTTTATATACATATTAATTTCAAAATTACGGAAAACATTTCTAGATAAGTGTTTGTTTTGTTTTGACTACCAAAATGTTTTTAATTTCTTTAGTACCGTTTATTTTCGATTCTTAGGTAATATATAGGTATATTAGGTAATATTAGGTATTCGATATTAGGTACTATATATATATATATATATATATATATATATATATATATATAACGCATTTTATTAGATTAAATTGTTCGTAATAACTGATATTTTAAATATTTTGTTTCGAGGGTTATAAACTCTTTTCACTTCAACAAAATGGATTGACTTGATCATTTCAAATTTTCATCCAAAATGTATTTTATACATTCCTCTTGTAATTTTCATATCAATGTTTTTATTAGAGCGTATATTAAGGAAGTCTTTGGGAAAGTCAAAGGCAATTTCTTCAATTTTTCATTTTTCATTGCTTCAACTATTTAGACTCTTAGTATTGCTATTTATACATATTAAAACACATTTAAATTTTTTTCGGGATTATTAAATTCTTTTCGTAAAAATATTAAAATTTTGAAGTACACCCGATTCTCTTTGTGCACAGTTGATACGTTCCAGAGACTACCTTGCGAAAAAAAAAGTGTAAAAAAAGGTACAGTGAACATATGAAAATTGAAGATAGGTTCCATTCAAATATACTTAATGAAACAAATGTTAATTTTGATATGAAATTTAGATCGGATGGACTGAACTTAAATAAATATGCAAGAGCAAATCCACAAACTTTATTTTAATTATGTTTATATGTTTTATTTTTTAAATTGATAAAGGGCGGCATTTGGAAGTGGTTCAAAATAAATTGAATATTTTTTTTATTTATTTATGCTTACATACATATAACATTCAGTCATTCAGTGCCACTTCTAGACAATAAACGTGCCCATTTTCTGTTGTTTTTCGTGGCGAAAAATCCCACTCGTCCCTGGAAATATTGAATGGCGATATATCTACAAGTGCATCTTGAATAAAATTAACATCTTGTGTTTCTTTCGTTTCTACGGTTTTGAATACGAATTTGGTTATCAGACGCTGTGATTTTGTTTTTGTAAGTTCTTTATATGATTCTTCCTGACGTGCCAAAATCATTTTTAAATCACGTTGGAATAGCACAGCTATTTCGGCATTGTCATCATATGTAAGAAAACGATTTCCAAATTTATTAGCTAGTTGTAGACCTTCTAGAATTGCTCTCGCACATAGTGGAACTCCACTTACGTCATCACTACTATAAACTAACTTGAAATCATCTATCTCAACATTCTCTAAAGACTGAAAGTCTGAAAGACTCTCTGTTAACATTGCACTCAATTTTTTTATTCTTTTCAGATTTTTAAACCATGTTAAAGTAAAAAACACAGTGTAAAAAAATAATAGGTTCTTTTTTCTTTTACCTGGACGGTGTTATTTCAAAATCGTGCAGAAAGAGAATCGGGTTTATTTCATAACACATAAAAAGCGCTATCAGTTAAGAAAAATCAAAGCAAGCAAAATATTTCACTGATAACTAAAAACATTCATATGATTAACTCAAGGATCACAAACAGAGGAATCCATAACTCAACACCCGCTGTGGTCAACGCAGTTGGTGCTCTCCTTCCAAAACGTAGAATAAGGAGTGTTTAGAAACTAGATACAGTGAGCCGCATTGTTAACAAAGTATTGCACCTTTTTAGTTTCTTACTAGTTTTTGCTTCAGCCTACTTTTTGGTCATAAAAGACATTTCCCCTTTTCCCGCTTTAGAGCCAATAAAACAAACTGTTGTAAGCAAGTTATGAAATAGTACAAAGCACACGCGCAGGGATTAAAAAGAAGTATATCCGGTAGGAGAAGGGGATTCTTCGGCATTGTAATACAAGCCAAGAGACACTCACTCCATCGACAATGCATAACTGATGTCTCAAAGATGATCAAGTTGATCAAGAAGAAAGAAGTAAACTGATATTTTAGGTTACATTGATTTTAGGATAGATCTGGCGTGATCTCTTAGATTACAAGTAATAATACCTATTTTAGTTACAGATATAATTTTACCTGTAAACCCAAGTCGAGTTTTAATAAATTGTTTTGATTTTAGCTCAGGCTCTGTTAGTCAAACAGTAAACCTTCTTGAACCTTAGAGTAATTCACTCAGTTAGTTCGGATTTAAGATACTTTTCATTTACACCTGTTATCGATTATTGTCACTATTTTAAAGAAGATAAATTATGAGTAGAATAAAAGTGTCCCCCTCCCCTTTTTCAGCTTGTATGCTTGCATATTTTATTTCCTTATTTTCTTTGAGACCGACTTGATATCTAGAAGCAATACAAACAGAATATTAGCAATTTTACATAAAAATTTTAAAACCTTTTAGATCGTCTAAAATATAAGAAGTAAATGTAAATTTTTCTTGTGGAAATGTAAATATCATTAAAATACAATACCGAAAAAACTATTGTCCATCAAAATAAAAAAGAATTCAAAAATGTAGATTATATTATAATTATGCAAGAACAGAAATATTTAATAAAAGTATTGTTAAATCAACTGCAATAAACAATTCCAAAGATTTTAACTAGTTAAGATACATAGAGCAAAACGATTGTTGGTCAAAGAATATGTTATAAAAAATCGATGTTTTAAAATGTTGTTAAATGATTTCCAACGGACGGAAAACAGAAAATACATAATATTTTCCGATACAATAACAATGTTTCAAAAACAATGTTCGACAATGTTTCAAAAATGCACTATTAAACAATTTCATTTACTTCTAAAACTACTTTTTTTTATTTTTGAAAGTAAAAATGTTACTTAAAATAAAAGTAACATATTTCTTATAGCACACTAAAATGTATTGCGTAGTTACTTCACATCAAGTTTTGTGTAATCGAAATAACATTTTCTATGTATGAATTTTTCTATTTAAAAAATTTTACAGTAAGGCATGCAAAAATATTTTGTTCTATCAAAATTTTAGAATTTGATCGCATTTAAATTTAATGTTTTGTAAGAAAATCGTTTCTTAAAAAAACTGACAATACACTGTAAAGGAATACAAACAAAAGGAATTGAAAAAATCTGATCTTTCTACATACACTTCAATTCAGAAAAGATTTCACATATGAACATTATTTAATCGTATGAATACGTTCCTCCATAATCGTCCTCCGGAAAGCAAAATTTCAGACGCTAAAACCGTCCGTCCGTACCTCGCGAGTTATAATTTTGGCAGCGTGCCAAACCCAGTCTGTATCGCTTGGACAAGCAGTAAACAGTTAAAGAGAAAAGTATCTAAATGCGCCAAAATTTTGACATACATATAGATACATATATACATAATACATACATACCTATATACATACAAAAGAGGTAAGCAACGATAAGTAATCCTACGTTAATAACCCGTGGTAGTTTCGTTAGAAGTGACTACCTGATTTTTTTTTTCAATTCTTTTCAAATGCGATAATTTCCACATAAAAACATATGTATTGCATTAAAACTGATGTTTTCCATTCTTTAATACGTATTATATCTATTTCACCACCTGACATGTCCATATTTAACAAAGGTATAATGTAGCTATATATATATATTAAAGGAAATAGAAAAACGCCCATATATTGTTTTAATCTTTTACTTTTCGTTAGATATATATACTTAGTACCATTTAATTACATGAAATTACAGCAAAAATTTTTGTTCTACTTCATTTTCAAAAGCCAACCATTACTTTTTAACATTCTCCTCAAAATATGCTCTAAATACCTGTTTTAATATCTCCTCTAAACACAATCTTTAGTGCTGTCTTTAACACTTTTTATGTGTCTCAAAATCTATTAAGTTACTTTTTACTTGCATTCATTAACTATTTAAACCTGTAGATGGTGCAATTCTAAAGTTATCAACAGCAGATGATTAGTTTGATAATTTTACATCCCACCAAACTTATGTCCCACTGTATTAGAATTTTTTTCCTTGAAAACCAAGCAATACGAACATTGCGTTATTGCTAATTATCTTTAATAATGCAGGACGTAACAACTCTTGCATTATTTCTTTAACCATGCAGATATAGTTAGATTAGTCGGAAATATTCATATTATTTAAACTGAAGCCGCAGCGTTATTTTTTTATTAAAATCTTCAAACTTTTTGCTCCTTCTGCTACATTATATTTAGCATCACACCAACAAATAAATTTCATCCTACCATATCTAGGACAAATTTCAAATTAATAGAAGTTAATTCAACTGCATTAGATAGGCGGCAAAACGTTCAGATTTCAGGTTACACTAATATATCCTTGTTCGTCAAACAAAAATTATTCAAAATAGATGTTTGTATTGAAGAGAAATTCCATCTATCAAAAGTGATACAAATGAATAAACATTTATTAAATCATTCATTCTATTTAATTGTGCATTGACGTATTGGTGTGGTTGTTTCTATATCATTTGTAAGATAATAAAGTGTGCTCTCAAATAATGTAGGTTGCGTGCTTTCTTTGACACTTGAGTGACAGATAGTTATACGATATTGTATCAAAATAATATGATTTAAAGTTTTCATGATTTAAGTATTTCTCCAGGAAGTTATTTGCAGATGCAGCTTATAGAAGTATCAATTCCAGCTATTTTCTCATGTATGCTATTAAAAAAATAAAGTTGTTATCTGTACTTAAAGGCGCAGTTTAGAAATTAACAACAGATATTTTCTCTTCTTAAATCACGAATTATTTCAAATGACTAAAGTAACTCCATTTAAGTCTGTAGAAAGACCAAACTCTCGACTATCTAAGTCTTGACAGTCTAACAATAAATACATTTTTCTCAATGACTTATAAAGTGCACATTATTATTTAATTTTAACTTATCTCTTCATGCGGTACTTTTTCCCAAAGTAAATTTTTTATCGTTTAAAAAATGACGCATTTCGAACTACGATGAGAGGTTAAAGAGTATTACGTTTCCAAGTAAATGAATTGCTAGTAATATATGCAATGGACGTAGAAAATTAAGACATCTTCGTTCTTAGTTTGTAGATTCAATTACCCTCTGACACTGCTCTCCCATCGTGACACGTAAACAAACAGCATTTTTCTCTAGAAAAACCCTCCCCCTTATATGCAGAGTTCCTTCATTAGTGGCTGGGCAAATACTTGTGTGCAAGATCTTAAGACTCAAAAAAGTGAACGTGTGTGAGAGAGGTTTTTGAGCGATTGTATTCCCTCAATTTGGGCCCGGATGATTAATTGCAAAAGTGCACGTGGAGCGTAGATATGTTTGTCTAAATGTAAACTGCTTGTGGATGCCTTAATATTTCGAACACATAAAACATAAAAACTTGTCCCTGGAGAATTAGTAAAAATTCATCTCTCAACAACATTATACAGTTATTTTAAGCTATATCATATATTCTTTAAACAATTTTTCTGAAAGGTAACTTATATGATAAAAACTCTTGATTCGTTTTCAAAATACGCAAATTTCAATACAAACTTTTCTAAAAATGCTAGAAAATTTTCCATTAATATCTCTCTTCTTTTAAGTCAAATTTAACTGTATTTCTGCATTTCAGTTATTTTCCAACAGTTTGGTAGAAAGAAACTATCGTTGGAGGATGACCTTCGTTTCGTTTTCAACGAGTAAAACCCTGCACCAACTAGTGAAAATATGTAAAGACATTTGCAGCTTTATTTTTTTAAGTTAATCGCAACAATATTCCAAAAATATTTTTCATTGTCTTTATCAGTCACATCGATAATTAATAGAAATCTAATTTTAACCACCATCCAATTACCTCGATACTCATTATTTGTCTCATAAAAATTCAAATGTATTTTTAGTTCTTTGCTATAAATAGATTTTAATGACTTTGAAATCTCAACCTTACATCTCCTTTGAAACCTTGCACAGTTCACTGTACCTCTCCGTACCTTTTCATTCAATGCTAAAATCAGAATATTTCAAAATATTCCCAAGATACCTTATTAATTTTCCTTATAAATTCTATTGAAACGTTCAATTAATAATACTCCTTCTCGCCTTTTTTAAAGTCCCTCAAGGAGAGTGAAACTGACCTCTCAATCAGTTTCACTTTTCGTAACTGTTCTACGATACATCTGCTGCCACAAGGGCACGGTCACAGTCATGCCCTCCTTTTACTACGTCAAGGAATCGGAACGCGATGGGGCTGCTCCGGAATGGCGAGTTCAAGACTCGTGTCGACGCCCAAATAACGGTAAGAGAGCGGATTTTGTTTTTAGTGACGTCCATTCACAACCGGCTATAAATGCTCCGTATTGTCTACACTTCGATACAGTTCGCTCTGTGAACAGTTTCAGTAAGGTAGTCCCTCACTTCCACAACCAAGCAACATGAAGGTGGTAAGTAACTATCTGCTTCTAACAGCTTATCTTAAGCGCAAACAAATTTCCTGCTAAGTCGACATAGAAGAATTATAACGATTAAAAATAATGATTAACTGGCCGGAAAAGTGAAGATTATTAAAAAAAAAGGAAAGGAACTGTGTCTTAAGAGAAACAGAGATATTTGTAAATTACGGGAAGTTTCTTAAGAAGAATTTTTTAGCAGAGACTTACAGCATAGTTAACTACACAATTAGAAATAATTTATTATAGCGTTAGTAATGACTTTTCACTCGATTGGAAATAACAAAGGAGTAGTCCAATGTAAATAAACCTTCTTCCAACATTAAAGTAATTTTAGTGAAGATAAAAAAAAAAACCATGAAGATAAAGTTAAGATAAATTTTCAATCCTAATGTACAAAGCACTAGTAACGTAAAAATTAAAATGTTCTATAGATTAAAGACTAAAAGTCTCATCCTGACAATAATGTAAGGTTTATTTAACCATCTTCTATGTATTGAAATAGTTTTAATGAACAAAAAAAAGAACTGTAAAAAAAGCTCAAATTAAACTATTAATTCTTGTATCTCCCTCCGTTTCACATATAAAGAATAAAAAATACTCAAATAAAGGATAAAGTCTCATCCTGGCTCTGATAATACTTAATCTTAGTTTTACGTCTGATCATATATTTTGAGCAACGTAAATAAAATCGCTCCACCTTTAATATCATCGCATTTTAAAAATTTTAAAATGGTCATTAAAGACCCCGATGAACATAATAATTTATGGAGGAAATAGGGCATACATAGGGCTATAAATAGGACAGTGTTGAAAACAAAGAAGATCCGTCCCTTTGTATGTTTAAAATTTAGTAGTGTATTACAGCGTAAATGATAACTATTATAAAATATTTTAATAATTTCTTTCATCTGAGATTTCCAAAAAGATGAAGGCACATCATGTCTGTAGGTGCTTTTAGAACTATTTAGGATTGTCATTGAGACTGCTCGTAGCAGAACATGTACTAACAATAGACAACTGTATCTTTCAGTTTTTCGTCGTCGCCGCTCTTCTGGCCGTCGCTCTGGCCGAAGACATGATGGCAGCTGAGTCCTACCCTGTGGCCAGCTACCACCAAGGTCCCGCAGTTGCCCACAACTCAGCTGGACACGCCTACGGAGCCCATGGAGCTCACAACTCAGGATATGGAGCCTACGGACGATCCCATCATGGTGACCACGGACTCTACTCCGACAGAGCTCATGCCGCCCACGGACACCACAACATTGGAGCTGCCCGCTCCCATGATGCCCATGGAGCTCATGCTTCCCACTACGGAAAGTACAGGAACGTAGGAGCTTACGCTCAAGACAAGGTAAGAAGCCGTGAACCGATGTTCAAAAACTTTTATATCCTATTGGGGCAATTAGTTAAAAGCAGTGAAGAATAATTTTAAATTACTTCTGCGTCATAAATCCAGCGAACTTGCAAAATATGTTCAGACTCAAGCAAGATCCACTATTTGAATAAGGATGATTTTCTAAGATGATATGGAGGGTAAATCTTGATTTGCAATACTTGCAACGAAAGTTTAATTTACTTGATAACATTACTATATAATTAGTACTATATTATTAGTATAACATTACTATACATTTAGTCCCTATAGTGATAATCATGTGAGAAGGAGCACTGCAGTCTAATAGTAAATCTACTCCTTTTACATAGATGCCACAATATTGAATCCCAAAGCCCTTTTTTTTCTTTTAGCTTTATCTATTTCCAGCAAATTAACATCACTGGCATACGTATGAAAATTCTTTATTAAAACTGAAACTGCTAAATTACTAATCAATAGATTTTCAAATAACAATTCTTTTGTTGGAATAAAATACTTTTAAACAATTCATGGTTTATCTTGAATAAAGTAGGGTAGTAGAAGTAATAATAATAAAAAAAGATAAACAAACAGTACTTAAAAATGCATATTAGTCGTTAAAAATTCTGTCTTATAATTTTCCCCAAAATTTACCGTTTTCGGACAGCGAAGATTTTTTCCGTTCTTTCACGTTTCAGTTTGGTTTAAAAAATAAAGAAACTGAATCAGAATTATCAATTAACAACAATGGCATAAGAATGCAATTTCTACATATAAACTGAAAATACTAAATTTCTAATAACTGTATTTTCAAAATACAGTTCCCTCAGTTGAAAAAAATACTCTTAAGAAACTTAGTGTTTTTATTGATAAAAATGGAGTAAAAGAAATGATAAAAATACAAATAAAAGTTAAATAAACAAAACTCAAAGATGCGTATTATTCGTATAAAATCTTAGAACAATAAATTCCTGTTTAAAACTCACCCTAAAATTTCCTCTTTTCGGAAGAGGAAGATGTTTTTCCGTCTCTTAAACATTTCAGTTCGATAACAAAATAGAAGTTAAATCAGAAATTATAAATTACAATAGACATACGCATGGAATTTTTTTAATTAAACTGAGATCACTACATTAATTACTACTGCTTTAAAAGTTTCTACTACCTTAAGAGTTTCTTTCGGTGGAATAAGATATTTTTAAGAAGTACACGGTTTATTTTCCTCAAAATGAGGCAATAGAAGTACAAACATAAGATATCAAAATTCAAAGACGCATATTATTCGTAAGAAATTCTCTGGGGAAAATAAATATCTATTCAAAATTTTCCCTAATACTGTTTCGGAAGCTTGAAGTTTTTATCCGTTCTGCATACATATCAGTTTGATAACCATATAGAAATTGCTCTAAAACAAAGTATATATAAGCCACAGCACATGAAAAGAACAAGTTGTTTATATGTTTACGCTTCCAGGGTGCCGGATACGAAAAGGCCTATGCTTACGACAAGAAGGCCGGACACCATGCCGTCACCGCCGACCACGGAGCTAAAGCCGGACACTATGGAGTCCACGATAGGGCCGCTCACCACAACATTGGTGCCCACGCTAGCGCCGGACACGACAGATATGGAGCCCACAACAGATATGGTGCCAATGCCTACGGAGTCCATGCTCACGACAACTCTGCCTACGGAAAACACGGAAGCGGACACGCCCAGAGCTACCACGCCGCCCCAGCCGTTTCCTACCATGCCGCCCCAGCTGTTTCCTACCATGCCGCCCCAGCTGCTTCCTACCACGCCCCCGCTCACTATTAAGGAATAGGTAAGTACGCTTATGATGTTTCTTTTATAAACCATGTACTTTTACTTCCCCTACACGATCACTGTATTGGTTTACACCACTATAAATTACACGGGATCGTAACGGAAGCTAATTTGTTTATCATTTCCCTAAAATTTTAACGTTTTGTACTTCTAAATTCTATTTTTGATCCCATACTCTCTTTCCGTAAGAGGTAAAGGGACAAAATTTGTTGATGGGTACTCCAGTAAGCCAACATTGCCTTGCTTTCTGTCAGATTGAAAATTAAAAATTTAGCGAGAAACAATCAAACTTCGACATTCTCATTTCGACCTGAGCCCTATGTATGTCGCAAAAAACCTAAATTAATAATGACTCCCCCTTTCATGAAAAATAAGGTACGAATATCCTTAATTACAAGAAATGTACAAGTATTAAGTTATTAAAAAATAAATATAGCAATAATATATTTAAAAATTACGTTTTTTCTTGTAAAGTAGCTAAAATATAGATTAATAAATATAGGAAATAAAATATAAAGAAATAAATACAATAAATAAAGTATAAAGTAATAAATAAAATAAATAAAATATACAGTAAACAATATAATGAAATAGTTTACTTTTTTCTCCATATAAATCATTTGAGAAAATCCTTTCCGCATATATTTGATAACCTCAAGTCAATCGTCAAATATATATACTTTAAACAATATTTCATTACTTCTCTGTTACACCCAATTTTTTATTAATAACTATTTTTCTCTAATTTTGCAGGTTTTCCTGATACAGTACATTTGAATTTCAGTGTATTTATCCGACAATAATTTAAATGGAATTGCTCTGCAATTCCATCAACGTTATGTCATAGATATCGAGACCTGACTTACATGCTTCAAGATCTACAGGCATTCGGACATTTCGAGTGTTCGTAGGTCTACTATTTATTATCTTCGTCTTGTTCTGTAACAATGAAAATGTAAAATAAAAAATTTAAAACCTTAATAACTTTTGTTAGACTACTTTATTTCAAACACGGAAGTTCTTTATGCATTGATATGCGAGGTGTTTTAAGAAATGTATATTCATGGTTACGTTTAAATAATGGGACAAGAAAACGAAATCTGGTATTTGCTTTATGTCATTGGTACTTAGGAAAATAACAATGTAACAGGAAAAAGGTACGTAAATGATATCGAACGAAAATTCTGATTAGTGCATTATTATTTTAAATTGATGTGTGCTAATTTTAAATACGCGAGTTTTTGTTCTTTCGTAATTACCACTTCAACTTTTAAACACGTAGCACGATACCTCTGAGCTTTTTACATTGGTGTGTAGTAGTCATTTTTTTACATAACAAGTCGAACAAGACTTGAATCGGTCATTTTGAAATGGAGTCATCTCCACTTTTCTCCAATTTTTCTGCCCCCACCCCCATCCCAAGTTTCAAAAAATTATTAACAAATTATATTTTTGCATCAGGATTGATAACCATAATAAGTACTAAAAATACTAATAATGTTAAAATGCCTTATAAACATAATAAATACTAAATTTAGTCTAGCTAATACTGCATGAAGACGAGTTATAGTTTTTTGCTTCTCATGAAAAATTTTAAAAAATGGAGATGACTCCTTTTCAAAATGAATAATTCACTTGCAGGGGTCACACAAAAAATTAAAAATACTAAATAATACATATATAGAGTGAAAATGAGAAGGAATTAAGCGCTTTATGCACAATGCATTAAATTTAAAACAATAATTATTGAAATATAACTGTGTAAAAAAATACGCTTCGTAGGAAAAAACAAATGCAAAATTGAAAGATATATCAAGACACAAAATAACTAGCTGAAATGCTCCTAAGAGGTAACGAGCTATATCGTCACAAGCATGATCACTTCAATTAAACATAACACTATGTAAAATCAAAATCCTGTATATACAGAGTATCAATTGATAATATATTTAAACATGAAATATAAATACATAAATTTAAATAAAATCATATCTAAACTGATAGCTCAACATGATTGTCGTGCTATTCTCCCAACTCTAAAATAACTACTTGATATAAATGACATAAAACTAAATTTTATTGGATATCTAATTTTAGCAGATGTCTCACGTAATTCCTGTATATACAGAGGTCTTCTCAAATATACGTTCTTAGACCAGTTTCACCGTACAATGCGTAAAAATTCCAATATCTCTTCATAGTAACATGCTTATCATGTTTATAGTAATATGCTCTCTATAATATTACGAACCCTTTTTTTTTCGTTTTAATTCATTTGATCATACATGCAAATAGTAAAACTTTCCTACACTGTACGATAAAAAGCATTAAATGAATTTAAATGTTAATAATTTTAATATTTCAAACACAGATATGAGAAAATTAATTAGGTGATTTTTAATACAACTGGTACTTTAATTAAAAATTAATTATCTTTAAAGTTTGACTTTCAGAGAAATACAATCATACTGAAAATAAATAATAAGTACAAAAAATACCTATCTTTACTTTTTCCTTTCTGACTAAAATTTAAAGTAACCCTGGGAACAATAATTCTCAAACACCAGAAACAGAAAGGAGAGAAACACACTGACTCATTTTACGTAATACATAAAGTCACATAGACACACGGAGACTTTTTCCGGGTTTCCCCGTTGTGAAAGAATGTATAATTTTATCTTATCCTATATATTCTTGATAATTTATGAAGAAAAAATAATTTCTTAGTAACAGTCAATCAAATTCCTCCCTATCCCCTTGTAATATTGCTCTATTACCGAATAATATAACGTACACGAATTAGTGCATGAATGCGATATCTTGAAAATAACCGTGAAGGAAAACTCATCCAAGACATACATTGATTGAAGATTTAATGTAAAATTTGAAAAAGAAAAAATATTTTTAGTGGTAATTTAAACATAACAATAGTACAAATTACAAACCACTGCACGTACGTTTAATTTTTTATAATAATACTGAATCCCAACCTCGTTAAAGAATGCCTTAATAAGTTAACAGCTTTAAATCGGATAAGTGACTTTTATAAAGGAAATTTTAAAACAAGGTTATATATATATATATATATATATATATATATATATATATATATATATATATATATATATATATATATATATATATATTAATATTCTAACGTGTTAATATTTAAACAACCAAATGACCTACTACCCCTTTGCAATGCAAAACGTGTCAGCATCCTATTTAGCCAAAACCTTCAGACTTGCCGCTCCCTTTTACATTTCAAAAAAAGCTCATTATTACCTAAAAATCAATTGCATAATGAAGATGTCAAATCTAACATCAGTCATCCTTCTAACGAAGGTGTGTTTCGAGCTTTCTTCTATCCATCTTCAAGATCATTGGAGAGACCTAATTTTTCGAGACATACTTTCTATTTATTTTCATATCAAAATGAATAGACCATGAGCTTCGTTGTAACAGCTGTCGCTGTAATATAGTAAACCAATGGCCAATGCTCGTAATAATTCGTGTAAAAAGGTATGGTAAGTAAATGAAGGTACCGGAAGAAAGCCCATTATGGAAACATAAGTTGTTTTTTACATTTCGGCAAGTTGTTTGACTACTTCTCCATTGTATGGCCAATTTATGGGTATTTTTCGGGTTATGTTATGATGTGATTCTTTATTAAGTTTTGAATAAATTATTGTACTAAATCTATTCATTGGAATAACTTAAATAACTTTAGATACAAAAGAATTTGTGTCATAATTATGGATTTTCTGTCACTCAATGTCTCTCATAAATGATTTGAAAAAAAATAGACCCGTCAAAGGAATACTAAACACAAAGTCTAACATTTAGAATATGGACTCCTACAAAACATTAAAAAGTATTGCTTTCACAAAATATACAAATATTTGAAAAACTACAATAAGTATTGAACAATAAGCAAATACCTTAAATTGCAAATGAAACCGACAATTTCACTTCTGTTCAAAAATATAAATTTGTGCATTTTTTCTGAAAAAATGAGCTAATCTAATCTTGATAATGTACTTACTTTTACGTTGAATGATATCAAGTGAAAATTATTTACATCTATATTTCAAATAATATTTAACGGAACTTTTTAAATTCAAGAGTAAAACTAATCAAAGCATTTCATTTATGTAACTGATGTGTGACTTTACGATATAAATTAATTTATTAGAATGATGATTACTGTTTTATCTATGATAGTTGCTGTAACATATTATTCTAAAGTGTATAGATATGCGTTTCTTTACAATAAATATCTCTACGACACGAACCTCGGATAATTTAAGAAAAAACTTTTAAGATTTTAATTATTCGCGAAAGAAAAAAATGAAAGAGATATCTAATATCACTTAAGTATTTTGCAAGACATTATTTACTATATATTCATATAATAAATAAAGATACTCAGGATATCAATTTATTAGCATGTGGTAAATAAGTAAACCTTGAAAAAATTTCAAATGGTAATTGTAACAATTTATGCATTCTGTTCAATAAATGGGAAGCATTAAAATTCTTGCTACGGCACAAAATGGTACAGGTATTCCTCGACTTAAAAACGAAATTTTTATTTTCACTTATTTTTATCTTTTTCTCAAAAATATTGTTCCTTGAATGTACAGTACATATCTATATGTATTATATGACTATTAAAAACTACCTGGGATAACTTTGTTAAAAAAACTTACATCGCACCTTCTGTCGCAAATTCTGCACCATTGGATTATACTAATATACTAAGTAGTGATGGTGAAGAATAATGTATGCATTCTAAATAAAGTATTTAAATTGCGTATGTATGTATGACAGTAAAAAAAATATGTATGAACATTTACAGAAAAAAAAATTTGAAACTCGACTTACGACCAAATCAACTTACGATCAATGTCTCGATTCCTATCTCGGTCGTAAGTCAAGGGATATCTGTACTATTCGGCAAATCGTTAACGTAGCTTAATATTTTAGAAATGTAGAAATTTACAGGGAGCTTGGATTCCTACTATATTTCTTCCAAAATCTTGTAATTAACTTTTGTCATTCCACTGATAATGAAATACTTCTAAACCTAGCCGATTATGATCTTGCTGATTCTATTAATAGGAAAAGACCCAAAGCCATATTTTCCCTTTATTTTATTCTTTAGAAACAATATATATATATATATATATATATATATATATATATATATATATATATATATATATATATATATATATAATAACGGATATCCAATTAAATAAACGATAAAAATGTGAATATCAAATTTTAAGGAGATTTCTTGTTAAATAATGGATGCGAACTAATTTATATGAGGCTAACATTTAATGTCTAAAAAAGAAAAACACAAAAGTAGATTATTCAGTCAATTTGTATAACTTTCTGTTGTCGAGTTTATTTCTAAAAATATAAGGTTTCACTTGGATATGGACTATTTCCCTTTATTCAAGTCTTTAAAAACAATATATATATATATATATATATATATATATATATATATATATATATATATATATATATATATATATATATATATATATATAAATACAGTTGGCTCTCTGTTTAACGACGCTCTACTTAACGGCGATCTCTATTTAGGGACGATATTCACCAGACCCGGCCCCTCCGACGTTATGCGAAATGTTACTTTTTCACAAATTCTATTTAAGGGCGATCTCTACTTAAGGACGATTTTTCACTGTCCCTTGAAAGTAGTTAAACAGAGAGCCAACTGTATATAAATATATACTAAAAATAATGCAATTTGCTTGTCAAAATAAAACATTTTTTAAACATAAAAATAAATAAATAATACATGTGTTTTCTCTCATTTAACTTCCTTCTCTTTAGTTTGAATCTTTAGCTCTTAATAACGACTGCTTTAATGCGGAATCCTCTCAGGGATAAACTCCAATTTTTAGTCATAGAACTCTCGGATACTGAACTCTCTGCCTCTTTCAACTTTTCCTAATGAATCAGCCTTGCCGATACACTACATGCATTTCACGAATAAAATTGTGTTAGAGGGTTTGGCCCTGAGAACTGTTTTCCCCTCCAACTTCCTGTTTGTCACAGGAAACAAAACTCGGAATAATACAGGTAGAGTTAACAAAATACCAATGAGACTTAAATTGTATGAGCGACGTCGAATGGTACTGAATGACTGGTACTGAAGTTTATTTTAAATTTAAATGGGTATAACAGCAATAGAAAACATCAAACGGGAGTTCCCAGTACCTGTTGCTAAGCAAGAAAAAGTAGCATCCGGTGGTCACACATAAAATATTTTTAATTTTTATGAAAAAGGTTGGTTTTCCCATTCTATTTCTCATCAAAATGAAACAGAACCGGGCCGATGTATTGTGGCGCCTGGAGCAAGTTTTAAGTGGACCATGGATCTTTATTTGAACAAATATTTTTTATTGTAATATTGATTATGTTATTATAATATATATATATATATATATATATATATATATATATCTGTAGGATACTAGTTCCAAAATAGTTTTTTTTTCAAGAAAATCATTAATGAAGCTTCTACGAAGAAAGTAAAAAGGGTAAGTGAAGTAATAAACTTTAAATCAGTTTTTCGCAAAACAGATTATTCAAGGTTTTTAGATTTTTTAAATGCTCCCTGCGACTTAATTTTTGTTCACTATTCATGAAATTAATAGGAAGAATCCTGACATTATTCTGAAAAAAAAAACGAAATCTGGGTATGCATTTTTCGTTTCGACTTCATTAAAGTAATTAAATTTGATTTATAACTTATTAGAAGGTAAAATTTTTATGAAAATCGGAATGGAATTCAGAAAAAAAATCTCTCAAAAATTAACTATTCAAGGGATTAAATAATTGATACCCAGATTTGTTTTTAATACTTTTTTAAGTAATTAAAATAGAAATTTGATGAAAAATCTCAAAAATTAAGTCACAAGGAGCATTTTAAAATTTTGTTTATAAATTTTAAATTTTTATAAAAATCTTAAAATTATAATTAGATTGGAAATTTCTTTTAAGGTATTCTATACACTTATAGGGAAATGTATATCTGTACAAAATTTCATACCTCTATGATAAAAATTTAAAAAATAAATAAATTTAACGTCCCCCGTTCCCTTATAAACGGAACCTTTTCAAATTTTCAGAGAGCCCACAAGTAATGAATACAGTCTACATAATAAAATAACTGACATTTAGGGAAAAATATATTTTTATTTTAAAATTCTTAATTTATTTTAAAAAATAAATTAAAAAAATTACAGAGCTTAAAAAAAACAGAAAAATTAAATAAATTGGAATATATATATATTCCAATTTAACGTATAATTCCAATTTAAAGAATAATTTGTTATTACATAATAAATTATAATTTATTACGTAATAAAAATAGTGACTCCGTCATTCTTCGAACCTTTCTGGCAGCAAACTGCTAGGTTGCATGTCTATAATTAATTATTTTAGGTACCATCTTTTTTTATAGAAATGATTGCTAGTTCATTCAACCGCTCTTGGGTTATGATTGTTCGTAGATCATTCGCTACAATTTCCAGTTTAGGAAAATGGCTCTTAGCTGCTGCTACATTCACAAGTAGTGTTAGTAGCATTCTTAAAGCTACAACAACGGATATAGGCAGTGAAAATTTATTTCTCATATTTTGGAATTCAGCAATTTATTAAAAAAAAGGTCTAAATATTCTCTCATATTTGTGTATTTTTACGAATTTCGTCAGAGGTCAGATTAAACTATTAAAATTTTTTTCGCTATTCGTTAAAAATTTCGTATTTTTACTGTCTCAAATTTGGAGCCTTTTTCAGGGGGTCCGGGACACAATTTTTTTTCTTTTTTTTGAGTTAAATTTTTTTAATTTTTTGTGATGTTAACCATACAATTTGCAAACAAAACCACATCATAAAACTTCTCAAAAAGTTTTTTAAAAGTTTTCAAAAGTTTTCTGGATATGCTTAACCACCATTAAGACTTTGAATTCTGTATAAGTATATAATCTGTATAAGTATTCTATATAAATAAGCCCGATTACAATTATATGACTAATGCATTTATACAATTCGAAGATAAAGTACATATTTCATCGCAGTCAGCGATATTTTATAATTGAAGAAAAGTATTGTATCTTTGAAGGCAGGAGGTGTATTTAGAAAAAATATGACATTCTAGATTTATATACAGAATATTTTTCCCTAAAGTTAATCCTAATATTCAAACTCGCATATTGGATACAATTTGCCCTTGTTTTCTTTATTTAAAGTTACACAGCTGACATTTTCTTTTTAAGTCAATTTTAAGTATTTCGAGAGGGTTAAACAAAAACAATTTTTTTTTTATCAAACTAAGACTGAATTATCTTAATTCTGCCTACAATAAATGCATATCTTGTTACAGACTATTACATATAGTTTAAAATGCAAAAATCAAATTAATTAGCAAAGAATACTTTTATTGCTAAAAATAATTTCTTGTCAACAAGTTTTACAGAAATTTGAATTACGGCTTATTTCTTCAGAAGGGAATGCGTTTTTTTTCCAGTGCAACGGATTCTCCTTCCGCAGACCTTTCCATATACACATTACGACATATTGACAACGTTATTATGGGAGAACTTATTAAGTACACCAACCTAATATCTATAAGTTGACAACTGAACAACATCAGTGCCTTAGCAAGAATTAGAACCTATTCCCATGCGATAGAGACTTTTCATGCTAAATGTGGGCAGTTGCAAAGAAAATATCATCTTTAAAACTTAAAAATCAGTTTTAATTTTAAAACGAGTACTATAAGTAAGTTATTGAAGTATATTATAAATAAACTAAAGATGGGCAACTGGTCGATCGCTTCCATCCTAGGACAGTATATTTTCAATTCAAGTCTGTTACATGCTTTCTATACACCTCCATGAGTATTTATTTTCATTGACTGCTCTCATTGCACGAATTTTTTGTAAGTTTGAACTGTGATTAATTATGTTTGATCTTAGGTTATAGCTTTTAAGCAATTATACGAAGGAATTTGGAACTGCATTGAATGTCAGTAAAATAGTAAACCATACGCTTAGGCTTTTAAAAAGTATTGATAAATAAATACTCGCTCGCAGTACTATTTCAAAGTAGGTTTGAAAACAAGGTAAGAAACATACCTAAATATTTCATTGAGAAACTGAATAACGGTATTAAATTATCATGATTCACGACTTTTTTAATATTTTTTAAATCTCGTTCACGTTGGCGAGAAACTTTAGTGTAAACTAGTAATCAAATTCTGAAATTTAATCTATTATAGGGCACTTTTAAACGCATACAATTTTAAGTGATATCAAAAGTTCCTTTGGGCATTATCGTGGATTACAAAAATTCTTTATAACATAAAAACCAATCCATGTAATTGACTAATTGGCATTTCTTGATATAAACCAAAGGGGATTTTAATGTGAAGTTTATTTCCTTTTAACACATCTCATCCGATATTGGAATTTAAGACGAAATATAAACTTTGCGCATATTATAAACTTTCCCAAAGAAAGACCAAAGAAGCGAATACTTTGCTTGAAGATAAAATTTTACCCGTAATGAGAATATCTGATCGCTTCAAGTGCTGTAAAAATTGTATCTGATAGAGAAAACCCCTTACAACCACGAAATATTATAACTCCTCCAAGCTTGGCTGTATAATGTCTGTAAAATGTTATATACTATATTTCACATAAAGTAAAACCGTCATAAGTGTTATTTAATATAAATAAAAAATGTAAGTCACTGCAAAAATTTAATCATAGAATATTCAAGTACATATTCAAGAAAAGAACATATTCTAAATAAAACATTAAATGATATTCATGTACCATTATATGTTTTATCTAAATGCAAGGTTCAACAAAAGAAAATGGAGGTACACATTAACTCACCACTTAGACAACGCAGGCTTGGTACTAACTCCCTCATCTGTTGGACTAAGTCTATATGTTCAAGCCTGCATTATCTAAGTCGGAAATGAGACTTCGAAAAGTTGAATCTGATGCAAAAGCAATCTCAGTTGCAAGAGGTAATTCCCTTGAAGCCTTTTCCCGCGCAACGCGGAAAAGCTTTGCATCAGATTCAACTTTATGACCTCATTTTAAATTCAAGCCAAAGTGATTGAAAATTTAGCTCGATGTAAAAGGACAACAGTGTCAGGGGCGGTAAATTTAAGTTAAATATGGACATGAATTAATTCAAATATATTTTATTAGACTTTTTGTAGGTTAATAATATTTTAACCTACAAATTTGCCCAATTTATTCAGTAGTAAACCTTGTTTTGTATCTGTACGCATTATTTTAATTTGTGCATGTGTGTGTAATAGACATTTTTCGTACGGAAATAAATAAAACAGATCAACCTTTCGTCCCAAAAAGATTTTTTTTCTTTGACCAATAAACTAACCAGACGTTATGCTAACAGAAATTTTAATAAAATATATTTTAGAGAAAGAGAATTATATTTCAGAACTTATTTAGAAAAACGATTTTTCGAATATGGAAAATATAGGGACTTCTTTTGCATGAACTAAGATAATACAATTGCCTTTTTTATTCCAATGCATGAACTAAGATAAGACAATTGTCATTTTTATTCTAATGCATGAACTACGATACCACAATTGCACTTATTCAGAATCGAAATAAGATACAGAGAAATCTGTTCATTTGCTTTATAATCGCTGTATGCATATGTTGTTTATTGCAAAAGATACAGCATTTTTGCCAGCCAAACTAAACTGACTCGCACAAGGTTATCTTCAGTAAAGTATATTTTAGAAGAATTATGCCTTAGAGTCAGCTCAGAGAAATGAAATATATACAATAAATAAATTGAAGTTTTTTATTTTTTATTTATTTATTTTTCACGAACTAAGATAACACGATTTCCGATATTAAGAAACGAAATTAAAATCTGAGGAATCTATCCATTCCTCAGAAACCACAATAAATATATAGGGATACGTAATTTTCGTATTTACGAAATAGATGCGAATAAATGCGAAATTTTCCGATATGAACAAATAAAAGCGAAATTATTTTTTTACTACTTTTCGGTGATAAACGGTTTTTTAGACGAAACTTGGTGATAACAGTAATAATTTATTAACATAATTGCTTAACTAAGACCATCCACGGTATTTTACTGAGCTATCTCACTCTCTTTCGTATTTACTCAATTTCACCCGGACAGTTTGACCGTACCTAAAAATCTAACCCTAAAAATCAGCCGAGCAGCTTGCTCTCTCGACAGACATTTCTCTTTCGTCATTAAATATATTTCCTTAAATACACAAGATACGCATCTTTGTAATGCTGTCATGATAAAACTGTATTTTTCCCCAATACGTATGGCACTTTTGTTGAGAACATTCTTACATATACACCGAAATTTCGTTGATTTCTCAACGGCGATAATACCTTATAGATGCACCAACATCGTTCCCTATGAGGGCCCTAGCATGGACTTGAAACAGAGTCCCCACTGTGGAAACTTGCGACACGAGACACTTTAAAATGTGGGTGGTATGGGGAGAAAAATAGTCCTATTTGACATCATGCGTAATGAACCATATTCTTAACTTAGCACTCCATAACAATATAATGTAGATGGGAGACTTGAAAAATGGGGGAGGAAATGAGTACCAGTCTCTCCTTATCAAACTTCCACCAATTTCATGTAAGCTTTGAAATTTATGTCGCAGATTCTACTGCAAATAAAAATTTACCTCTGAAACTATCTTTATTACGAAGTAATTGTTTTTATCGTCAATTAAAGTATAAATAAGGAATCATAAGGTCTAGGTACCAAATAAGCATCATTAATCTGTTTATATTAAACAGTTCCGTGACTGACTGACTGACTGACAGATAACGCACAGACCAAACAGCTGGACCTAAAGGGCTGAAATTTTGCATGGCGATTCTTCTTATAGTGTAGGGGTGCACTAAGAAAGATTTTTAAAAATTCTTCTTAGAATTTTTGAAATTAAATTTTTAAGCTGTTTTCGTAGCTTTTTTTAAGTTTGCATTTAAAATAATAATTTGAGGGTTATAAAATCTATATCATGAGAAAGATCATAAAAATTACTTTAAAATGAAATCTTTTTCGAATCTTTACCTCCATTTTCTGATTTTGGGTGAATTTGTAAAGATTGATTTTTAGAATTTAATTTATTAAATGCTGATCACGAGATTTCTTTTCTTTTTTGTGATACTTTAAATGAATTTTGCGTCACGTGCATAGCAACGAAATAAATTGACAAAAAAAATTAAAATACTGTAAAAGATAAAATTTAACCACTAGACTAATTGAGATGGAAGTTTTTTAAGAATTTAATTCAAATTAGTATGTTTTATGGATGTTAAATTAAACCTATATATAAAACAGTTCCGTGGCTGACTGACAGACCTCGCACAGACCAAACCGCTGGATCTAAAGGGCTGAAATTTTGACAGTGCCTTCCTATAATGACATGGATAGCCGCGAAGAAAGGATTTTGGGGAATTCCATCCCTAAGGAGGAAACTGGGACACTCCAATAAGTTTGTGTGGAAAATCGTATTCTCTATGATTATTCTCGGCGTCTCTTAGTTCGGATCTCTGTAAAAAATGGTTGAGGAAAGTTTGGTTATTCCCGGAGAAAATGTTCCTTCAACTGTACTATATTAACTGTACTATATATTTTTTAGTATGTTCTATTCGATTTAATTTAAATATTTTCCTATACATTATTTTGTCTATAAAAATATCTGTTACAATTTTCATTGCAATTATCATAAAATGTACTCTGTAACGAAGCACGGGTATTCTGCTAGTTAAAATATAAATAAGGAATCATAAAGTCAAAGTACCAAATGAGCATCAGGAATAGTTAATATGTCCAGTTTCATTTAATTTTTCAGCAATTATGCAACGATGGAGAACCATAACCACCAAGGAGCTGAAATAGAAATTGAAACTCATGCACTTTTATTGATGACCCCTTCTTCTGCATGGATATTAAATACTATCATATAATCCCTTTCCTTTTTACTTGTTTCGTACATCCCATTACATTTGAAAACACAGAGAGTAAAATACGTTTAATGTAAAATTATTCGTCTCATTATTTTACGTATTTAGGAGCTTAAACTTCTTCAACTCACTTTAAGGTATCTGCATACGTTGAAATGGCTGTTTTGGTGCAAAATTTCGAAAAAAAATTTAATTGTTCTGTTTCAAAGGCCAATCTTTTAGGATTCTAAAACTGCTTTTATTCAAATGATCATTGGATGACAATTTATGGCCAATTTAATTTACCGAAAGGTATATTAAAAGACCGGAAGTACCATCCTTAAATACATTTTCTAGAAGACAAAGTTCGCCGTTACTTTTGCAAACGAGAAAGCTAATAATTTAAAATCTTTTAAATACACCGGGTGTGTCACAATTACCTATGGCGTTTGGAAGGCTTATAAAAAAACATTACCAATACAGCAACAAAGTTGACTTTACTGGAGAAAGAAACATTACAAGTTTTGTTTCACAAATGTTCAATATGTGAACCTTTCGTGATGCGGCAGATATCAAGTCTAAAGTCAAATTCTTGTTTCACTAGTTTTTTCCCCGGGATCTGTAACCCCGCACTCACTTGACGAATTGACTTTCTCGGGCTTCGCACAAACATATCTCTTACACGAGTAACCTTTTCCGCCGAAGGGCCTGGATGACCAGTTTGTTTTCCATTACACAAGCAACCACTTTCCTGAAATTTCCGAAACCACGCATGAATTGTTTTATTCGTTGGTGGTTGAAATCCGTATTTTGTACGAAATTGTCTTTGAACTGTCACAACAGAATCACTTTTCGTAAATTCTAACACGCAGTAAGCTTTCTCTGAACCTGTAAAGGCCATTGTCTTATGAGTAGTATAAAAATGACAGTTCCGCAACAGGATTAAGGGGAGGAGCTTAAAGTGGGCGGAGCTAACTGAGTGACGTGGACCAATCAGAGTGCAGCTGGCCACCTGGCGGTCGATTTGGACCAATCAGGAGAGGGCAGCGCTGCTATCGCCCCCTAGCGGGAAAGAGTGGAACCTTGTAGTTCAGCAGAATCTTGGAGGGAGTATGTGCTCTGCGGAACGCCACCTATCGGTCAAATAGGGAACTAAATTTCGTACAAGGATTGGAGGTCAGGGCATATTTTTTTCAGTGCTGCCATCTGATGCTGAAAGCTAGAACTACATTTTTGGGGACTTAGAAATTTTTTAATATAAGGTTACGAGTATATTTTTGCAACTTTACATAAGTATAACCACTAATGAATAGAATTAAGTGTAGAAAATAAATCACTTACCCACTAGTAGTAAACTTTGTTAAAAATAATTATAAAAACCTGAAAAAAAATAATTTTTTAAAGAATTGTTCCCACCACCACCCGACATGACACGAGCATATCGCAACAATTCAAATTATTAAATCTAAAAGAGAAGATATTAAATTAACGCTGAAATAAAAATGTTAATTAACAACATGAGCATACTGCAATAGTCTGCATTATTAAATCTGTAAGAGAAGATATTAAATTTATGCTGAAATAAAAATTTTAATTGTTGACATGAGCATACTGCATTATTATATCTAAAAAGAGAAGGCATTAAATTTGCGCTGCGCACATATATACACTTAAGGGTACCCTTTGAAAAGAATAATAAAACATATACAAAAAAAATAAAATTTAAATTTTTAAGTTGTTTCCCACCACCACCCGTTGTTATACAACACAACATTGTTATATAACAACGCAACAACTTGAAGAACTGTGCACAGTTTTATATAGAAATATTTTTTTTTCTTTTTTTTTCTTTTAAAAGTATTTTCCATGGGAATTGAACCCGTTAAGGAAATATTACCTGACTACTTTTAGCGACGTAATACCGTTACGCTATGAATCGTCGGAAGTTCAGTGAATTATATTCTATAACAGAGAGAATATTTTTATGAATTTACTAGAATTAATTATCAAAAATAAATATAACGTCATCTATTGTTTAAAAATAAAACTTAGAAAATTTAATACAAGGTTTTGAGTATATTTTTCAAAACTTTAAATGTTTTTAGTCGAATTCTAACTTAAAATATATATATTATCAACTTAGTAGTTCGAAAAAAAAAGGGCTTATTTTCAGGACATTAAAATTGTTTTGCTATGTTTTTAACGTGATATATAATTTTACATAGATACATTCGCTAAATAATACAAAATAATAATAAATTTGTACATAGATAGACTAAAACGAATATTTTTTTCTTTTACTTTAAATTTTTTTTTATTAGGTTTTTAAACTTAAAACATATTATCAATTTAATAGTTTGGAAAAAGTATTTATTACAGAACATTCCATACTAGTATGAAAAAAATGAGAAATATTATTTGAACATTGAAAAAAACATTCCATGAAAGCTAACAAGGATATTTTTACGCATAAAATTATTGAAAACAGATGTTAAATTTAAAATATCTTTAATTTTCATGCTAATATCAATTTCAAGTATAATATAACTTAGATATATCTTTAAACCCATTTAAACATAACTTGAAGACATTAAATTATACAATTACCATCTAGAACCTGAAACTTAAAACATATTATCAATTTAATAGTTTGGAAAAAGTATTTATTTCAGAACATTACATACTAGCATGAAAAAAAATGAGAAATATTATTTGATCTTACCTTGAAAAACATTCCATGACAGCTAACAAGGGATATTTTTAGACATAAAATTATTTAAACAAAGCGGGAATTCCCCAGTAGAGATATTTTTTCCTATTAATATTAGAAATAAAAACTGAAATATGATTCAATCTAGATAATTATTTAAATTAAATACACATAACATACCAATCCATACTATTAAATCTGCAAGAGAAGATATTAAATTTACGCTAAAAAAAATTTTTAATTGTCGACATATGCATACTGCAATAGTCTACATTATTATCAAAAAGTTCATTGAATTATATTCTATAACAGAGAGAATATTTTTATGAATTTACTAGAATTAATTATCAAAAATAAATATAACGTCATCTATTGATTAAAAATGAAACTTAGAAAATTTAATACATGGTTTTGAGTATATTTTTCAAAACTTTAAATATTTTTAGTTGAAGGGCTTATTTTCAGGACTTTAAAATTGTTTTGCTATGTTTTTTAACGTGATATATAATTTTACATAGATACATTCGCAAAATAATACAAAATAATAAGAAATTTTTACATAGATAGTCTAAAACGAATATTTTTTTTCCTTTTACTTGATATTTTTACACATGAAATTATTTTACAACAAGCGTTAAGTTTAAAATATCTATAATTTTTCTTAAGAATATTACTTTACAGTATAATATAATTTAGATAGAGCTTTGAAACCATTGTATCATTTAGTATAGAAAAAATTATTATTTGATCTTACCTTGAAAAACATTCCATGACAGCTAACAAGGGATATTTTTAGACATAAAATTATTTAAACAAAGCGGGAATTCCCCAGTAGAGTTATTTTTTTCCTATTAATATTAGAAATAAAAACTGAAATATGATTCAATCTAGATAATTATTTAAATTAAATACACATAACATACCAATCCATACTATTAAATCTGCAAGAGAAGATATTAAATTTACGCTAAAAAAATTTTTTAATTGTCGACATATGCATACTGCAATAGTCTACATTATTATCAAAAAGTTCATTGAATTATATTCTATAACAGAGAGAATATTTTTATGAATTTACTAAAATTAATTATCAAAAATAAATATAACGTCATCTATTGATTAAAAATGAAACTTAGAAAATTTAATACATGGTTTTGAGTATATTTTTCAAAACTTTAAATATTTTTAGTTGAAGGGCTTATTTTCAGGACTTTAAAATTGTTTTGCTATGTTTTTTAACGTGATATATAATTTTACATAGATACATTCGCAAAATAATACAAAATAATAAGAAATTTTTACATAGATAGTCTAAAACGAATATTTTTTTTTCCTTTTACTTGATATTTTTACACATGAAATTATTTTACAACAAGCGTTAAGTTTAAAATATCTATAATTTTTCTTAAGAATATTACTTTACAGTATAATATAATTTAGATAGAGCTTTGAAACCATTGTATCATTTAGTATAGAAAAATTATTATTTGATCTTACCTTGAAAAACATTCCATGAAAGCTAACAAGGAATATTTTTAGACATGAAATTATTTAAACAAAGCGGGAATTCCCCAGTAGAGTTATTTTTTCCTTTTAATATTAGAAATAAAAACTGAAATATGATTCAATCTAGATAATTATTTAAATTAAATACACATACCATACCAATCCATACTATTAAATCTGCAAGAGAAGGTAACAAATTTATCTCACAATGTTAATAGAGAAGATTCTTACATTATCTGAAATAATACAGACTTTATCATGTTTAGAAGATATTTACAAGAGTTCATTTTAGAATTAAATGAATCATGGTTTGAATCCTACAACAGTAGGGGGTATGTGCAAACATGAAGACTTTAAATTATACAATTACCATCTAGAACCTGAAACTTAAAAATATATGTACCAATTTAAGTATCTTTATATAGTTTATGTACAGTTTTGAATATATTTCAAACCATAAGCACTTTTACAACTTTGAAAATATATTGTAAGTTAAGACGCTTACTAAAATTAAAAATATTTTATAGAGATAAAGACTTGAAAGATAAAATTTACAAGTTTTAATCCTAAATATTATATTTTATCCAGAAATGTAGACTATTAATATATGATTTTTAACCTTACATGCTTTCAACGATTACCTAAATTGCGATACAACCTTTAGACTTCCTTTTTAATAACATAAATATATATACATAAATGTTATCAAATTAAAATTTTTAATATACTTTCGTATAAGATAGTTTTCTACATGCAATTACCAAAATATTTTATCCTTACAGCAACAGAAATAATACAGACTTTATCATGTTTAGAAGATATTTACATGAGTTCATTTTAGAAGTAAATTGACCAAGGTTTAAATCTTACAGCGGTAGTGTTATACGTAGACAATATTTTGCTTTATATAAGAAAATAGTTACTATATATTTTAAAATTAAAATTAGTTTTGTTAAGAATAAAACTTTGCTGGATATTTTATAATATAAGCATATACCAAACTCTCATAGTTATCATTTTCATCAGTTAACGGTTTAAAATATACAATTGGCTAAAATACATATTCAATTATTTAAAAGTAGGATAAGCTAATAGAATTTTTATATCAAAGTTGTTCGATTATTGCTTACAAGACTTTAAATATAAAGTTTAATGAAACTGGATCAATTTAACTTTCCTTTTGATACATCTAGAGAAAAATTATCTGAAAAGTATGATGATTTTAACATAACTAAAGAATTCGCTGAAAGAAAATGATCAAGCAAGAATCTGCAGAAAAAGAGTCAATATACGATGATTTCATTTTAAACAGTATCCCACAAACTGTGAAAAAACGTGCTTCTAATCTGATATCTATTTTGAAACAATAGCCCACCATAATATCATGGAATGACAAGGTTAAGTGATATATCAAGGAAAACCTTATGAAAGTTCTAATATTATTGATTTATTCAATTCAATTTTAACTAATAAGAAGAAAAGTGTCAATACCCAAGCTGGATTTTTATCAGTGTTAAAGCGATTAAATATCGCACAACATTTCATACAAAACAAGCATTTATCTGTACAGCAACAAGAAGAAAAAAATAGTTATCTCTTTAATAAAATCTGTTTTAAAACTATATATTAGTGTTTTTTTATCCGTGCTGTGGGAGAATCACAATGCTCTTTCACACAAGGTCCGTTTCTGTATACCCTATATTGTAACATGTTAGGGATGGTTTGAGTCAACAATGTCTTCTCTACACAGTCTATAATATCTGACGAATATTCTGCAGTTTGTTGATTTGTTCCCGATTTAATTTTATACAAGAGTTTTAGCGCTTTTAAGAATTACCATCTTTGAAAAGGGAAATAACTGAATCACTTACGATTTGTTAGTAAATGTTGAATGATTATTTTTCGTGCAATATAATTTTTCAGGAGAGATAAAAAAGTTACTTCTACTTTGATATATAACATTGCAGTTTTAAATATTCTACAAACGCTATGAACATTTTGTATAGAAATTAATTACATCTGATCTTACCTTTAAAATCTATAGTTTATGCACTTAATACATATAATTTTTTTACTTAAAGCATATTAAAACTTAATAGTTCCCTTATAAAGGTTTCAAGACTTTAAAAATTTTTTACTTTGTTTTAAATCTAATCTATAATTTTACATAGATAACCACTAATAAATTTTTATATAGAAAAAGCATACATCGCACGTAAAATTTTAGTTTTCTTAACAAAAACCTTTAAAAACTTTAATCGAAACGTTTATTACGTTAAAAAATCAAGCACCTATTGAATAACTTTGAACAAGTTTTACATTAGAAATTATTTTCCGACGACTGTTAAACAAAATTTATACTATAAGTTTAAGACACTTCCTAATACTTACAATTTTATCATTCTATAAAGATTATAATTTCTTTTGAATCGTTTTCAAATATCTATAATTTATTTTAATAATAGCATAAAACTTGAATAATTTTGAATTAATTTCATATAAATTCTCTCTCATTAAAATAACATAAAAATAAGTTATGTGTTTCAAAACATGCATACAACTTATGTGAGAACACTTCAAGTTAGAAGATGTGATAGCTCCTTAAATGGAATAATTCAGAGTTTCACACAGGTTGAGATAGTGCACATTCATTAGTAAGTTCCAATGCAATCAATATTTCGTTAAATTTCCTAAGCAGGGATTCCAAATCGTTAAACTTAAAAAAAGTTTAAGTAAATTAATTAAGAATATCCAATTATTTTAATTATTAAAAATTATCATAGTTCAAAAAGATATGACATGATTATATTTTCATTTTTTAAATACTATTTCAAAAACGGAATAGTTTAAATGTAATTACTTTAGGATCATTCTAATGATTAGAAAAACTTTTATACCAAAAAACTAAGAAAACCTGAAAAAATATTCAACTAATCCCGGGTTTATTACATTGAAAAAGTATCATTAAAAATAATCAATCATAATACGTTAAAATAAATAATAAGTTTACGTTAATATCCATTTACGTTCAAAAATAAAGTTAAAAAACATAATAAGTTATCATTTATGTTTAAAAACATAAATGATAAAATATAAATAAAACAATAAAATATAAATTTTTAAAAATGGTTAGAAGGTCATAAACAGAAGTACTACATACCTACTTTTTTCAATCTCAAGCATTTAGCTTCTAGTACATTTTACAAGTTCAGAACCTGAATATCTCATCTATTTCCAAAGCGACGTGCAATAGAGTCCTGGAAAACCCCCTAATGATGCATTAGGGGGTTTCTAAAGACGCTATTGCACGTCGCTTTGGAAATAGATGAGATAAGGTATTCAGGTTCTGAACTTGTAAAATGTACTAGAAGCTAAATGCTTGAGATTGAAAAAAGTAGGTATGTAGTACTTCTGTTTATGACCTTCTAACCATTTTTAAAAATTTATATTTTATTGTTTTATTTATATTTTATCATTTATGTTTTAAACATAAATGATGATAACTTATTATGTTTTTTAACTTTATTTTTGAACGTAAATGGATATTAACGTAAACTTATTATTTATTTTAACGTATTATGATTGATTATTTTAATGATACTTTTTCAATGTAATAAACCCGGGATTAGTTGAATATTTTTTCAGGTTTTCTTAGTTTTTTGGTATAAAAGTTTTTCTAATCATTAGAATGATCCTAAAGTAATTACATTTAAACTATTCCGTTTTTGAAATAGTATTTAAAAAATGAAAATATAATCATGTCATATCTTTTTGAACTATGATAATTTTTAATAATTAAAATAATTGGATATTCTTAATTAATTTACTTAAACTTTTTTTAAGTTTAACGATTTGGAATCCCTGCTTAGGAAATTTAACGAAATATTGATTGCATTGGAACTTACTAATGAATGTGCACTATCTCAACCTGTGTGAAACTCTGAATTATGTTCCATTTAAGGAGCTATCACATCTTCTAACTTGAAGTGTTCTCACATAAGTTGTATGCATGTTTGAAACACATAACTTATTTTTATGTTATTTTAATGAGAGAGAATTTATATGAAATTAATTCAAAATTATTCAAGTTTTATGCTATTATTAAAATAAATTATAGATATTTGAAAACGATTCAAAAGAAATTATAATCTTTATAGAATGATAAAATTGTAAGTATTAGGAAGTGTCTTAAACTTATAGTATAAATTTTGTTTAACAGTCGTCGGAAAATAATTTCTAATGTAAAACTTGTTCAAAGTTATTCAATAGGTGCTTGATTTTTTAACGTAATAAACGTTTCGATTAAAGTTTTTAAAGGTTTTTGTTAAGAAAACTAAAATTTTACGTGCGATGTATGCTTTTTCTATATAAACAATTTATTAGTGGTTATATCTATGTAAAATTATAGATTAGATTTAAAACAAAGTAAAAAATTTTTAAAGTCTTGAAACCTTTATAAGGGAACTATTAAGTTTTAATATGCTTTAAGTAAAAAAATTATATGTATTAAGTGCATAAACTATAGATTTTAAAGGTAAGATCAGATGGTAATTAATTTCTATACAAAATGATTCATAGCGTTTGTAGAATATTTAAAACTGCAATGTTATATATCAAAGTAGAAGTAACTTTTTTTATCTCTCCTGAAAAATTATATTGCACGAAAAATAATCATTCAACATTTACTAACAAATCGTAAGTGATTCAGTTATTTCCCTTTTCAAAGATGGTAATTCTTAAAAGCGCTAAAACTCTTGTATAAAATTAAATCGGGAACAAATCAACAAACTGCAAGAATATTCGTCAGATATTATAGACTGTGTAGAGAAGACATTGTTGACTCAAACCATCCCTAACATGTTACAATATAGGGTATACAGAAACGGACCTTGTGTGAAAGAGCATTGTGATTCTCCCACAGCATGGATAAAAAAACACTAATATATAGTTTTAAAACAGATTTTATTAAAGAGATAACTATTTTTTTCTTCTTGTTGCTGTACAGATAAATGCTTGTTTGTATGAAATGTTGTGCGATATTTAATCGCTTTAACACTGATAAAAATCCAGCTTGGGTATTGACACTTTTCTTCTTATTAGTTAAAATTGAATTGAATAAATCAATAATATTAGAACTTACATAAGGTTTTCCTTGATATATCACTTAACCTTGTCATTCCATGATATTATGGTCGGCTATTGTTTCAAAATAGATATCAGATTAGAAGCACGTTTTTTCACAGTTTGTGGGATACTGATTAAAATGAAATCATCGTATATTGACTCTTTTCTGCAGATTCTTGCTTGATCATTTTCTTTTCAGCGAATTCTTTAGCTATGTTAAAATCATCACTTTTCAGATAATTTTTCTCTAGATGTATCAAAAGGAAAGTTAAATTGATCCAGTTTCATTAAACTTTATATTTAAAGTCTTGTAAGCAATAATCGAACAACTTTGATATAAAAATTCTATTAGCTTATCCTACTTTTAAATAATTGAATATGTATTTTAGCCAATTGTATATTTTAAACCGTTAACTGATGAAAATGATAACTATGAGAGTTTGGTATATGCTTATATTATAAAATATACAGCAAAGTTTTATTCTTAACAAAACTAATTTTAATTTTAAAATATATAGTAACTATTTTCTTATATAAAGCAAAAATATTGTCTACGTATAACACTATCGCTGTAAGATTTAAACCTTGGTCAATTTACTTCTAAAATGAACTCATGTAAATATCTTCTAAACATGATAAAGTCTGTATTATTTCTGTTGCTGTAAGGATAAAATATTTTGGTAATTGCATGTAGAAAACTATCTTATACGAAAGTATATTAAAAATTTTAATTTGATAACATTTATGTATAATATTTATGTTATTAAAAAGGAAGTCTAAAGGTTATATCGCAATTTAGGTAATCGTTGAAAGCATGTAAGGTTAAAATCATATATTAATAGTCTACATTTCTGGATAAAATATAATATTTAGGATTAAAACTTGTAAATTTTATCTTTCAAGTCTTTATCTCTATAAAATATTTTTAATTTTAGTAAGCGTCTTAACTTACAATATATTTTCAAAGTTGTAAAAGTGCTTATGGTTTGAAATATATTCAAAACTGTACATAAACTATATACAGATACTTAAATTGGTACATATATTTTTAAGTTTCAGGTTCTAGATGGTAATTGTATAATTTAAAGTCTTCATGTTTGCACATACCCCCCTACTGTTGTAGGATTCAAACCATGATTCATTTAATTCTAAAATGAACTCTTGTAAATATCTTCTAAACATAATAAAGTCTGTATTATTTCAGATAATGTAAGAATCTTCTCTATTAACATCGCGAGATAAATTTGATACCTTCTCTTGCAGATTTAATAGTATGGATTGGTATGGTATGTGTATTTAATTTAAATAATTATCTAGATTGAATCATATTTCAGTTTTTATTTCTAATATTAAAAGGAAAAAATAACCCTACTGGGGAATTTCCGCTTTGTTTAAATAATTTTATGTCTAAAAATATCCCCTGTTAGCTTTCATGGAATGCCTTTCAAGGTAAGATTAAATAATAATTTTTCTATACTAAATGTTACAATGGTTTTAAAGCTCTATCTAAATTATATTATACTGTAAAGTAATATTCTTAAGAAAAATTGTAGATATTTTAAACTTAACGCTTGTTGTAAAATAATTTCATGTGTAAAAATATCAAGTAAAAGAAAAAAAAATATTCGTTTTAGCCTATCTATGTAAAAATTTCTTATTATTTTGTATTATTTTGCGAATGTATCTATGTAAAATTATATATCACGTTAAAAAACATAGCAAAACAATTTTAAAGTCCTGAAAATAAGCCCTTCGACTAAAAATATTTAAAGTTTTGAAAAATATACTCAAAACCATGTATTAAATTTTCTAAGTTTCATTTTTAATCAATAGATGACGTTATATTATTTTTGATAATTAATTCTAGTAAATTCATAAAAATATTCGCTCTGTTATAGAATATAATTCAATGAACTTAAGTCTTGTAAGCAATAATCGAACAACTTTGATATAAAAATTCTATTAGCTTATCCTACTTTTAAATAATTGAATATGTATTTTAGCCAATTGTATATTTTAAACCGTTAACTGATGAAAATGATAACTATGAGAGTTTGGTATATGCTTATATTATAAAATATACAGCAAAGTTTTATTCTTAACAAAACTAATTTTAATTTTAAAATATATAGTAACTATTTTCTTATATAAAGCAAAAATATTGTCTACGTATAACACTATCGCTGTAAGATTTAAACCTTGGTCAATTTACTTCTAAAATGAACTCATGTAAATATCTTCTAAACATGATAAAGTCTGTATTATTTCTGTTGCTGTAAGGATAAAATATTTTGGTAATTGCATGTAGAAAACTATCTTATACGAAAGTATATTAAAAATTTTAATTTGATAACATTTATGTATATATATTTATGTTATTAAAAAGGAAGTCTAAAGGTTATATCGCAATTTAGGTAATCGTTGAAAGCATGTAAGGTTAAAAATCATATATTAATAGTCTACATTTCTGGATAAAATATAATATTTAGGATTAAAACTTGTAAATTTTATCTTTCAAGTCTTTATCTCTATAAAATATTTTTAATTTTAGTAAGCGTCTTAACTTACAATATATTTCAAAGTTGTAAAAGTGCTTATGGTTTGAAATATATTCAAAACTGTACATAAACTATATACAGATACTTAAATTGGTATATATTTTTAAGTTTCAGGTTCTAGATGGTAATTGTATAATTTAAAGTCTTCATGTTTGCACATACCCCCTACTGTTGTAGGATTCAAACCATGATTCATTTAATTCTAAAATGAACTCTTGTAATATCTTCTAAACATAATAAAGTCTGTATTATTTCAGATAATGTAAGAATCTTCTCTATTAACATCGCGAGATAAATTTGATACCTTCTCTTGCAGATTTAATAGTATGGATTGGTATGGTATGTGTATTTAATTTAAATAATTATCTAGATTGAATCATATTTCAGTTTTTTTTTCTAATATTAAAAGGAAAAAATAACCCTACTGGGGAATTTCCGCTTTGTTTAAATTTTTATGTCTAAAAATATCCCCTGTTAGCTTTCATGGAATGCCTTTCAAGGTAAGATTAAATAATAATTTTTCTATACTAAATGTTACAATGGTTTTAAAGCTCTATCTAAATTATATTATACTGTAAAGTAATATTCTTAAGAAAAATTGTAGATATTTTAAACTTAACGCTTGTTGTAAAATAATTTCATGTGTAAAAATATCAAGTAAAAGAAAAAAAAATATTCGTTTTAGCCTATCTATGTAAAAATTTCTTATTATTTTGTATTATTTTGCGAATGTATCTATGTAAAATTATATATCACGTTAAAAAACATAGCAAAACAATTTTAAAGTCCTGAAAATAAGCCCTTCGACTAAAAATATTTAAAGTTTTGAAAAATATACTCAAAACCATGTATTAAATTTTCTAAGTTTCATTTTTAATCAATAGATGATGTTATATTTATTTTTGATAATTAATTCTAGTAAATCATAAAAATATTCGCTCTGTTATAGAATATAATTCAATGAACTTTTTGATAATAATGTAGACTATTGCAGTATGCATATGTCGACAATTAAAAAATTTTTTTAGCGTAAATTTAATATCTTCTCTTGCAGATTTAATAGTATGGATTGGTATGTTATGTGTATTTAATTTAAATAATTATCTAGATTGAATCATATTTCAGTTTTTATTTCTAATATTAAAAGGAAAAAATAACTCTACTGGGGAATTCCCGCTTTGTTTAAATAATTTCATGTCTAAAAATAAATAATTTCATGTGTAAAAATATCCCTTGTTACCTTTCATGGAATGTTTTTTTCAATGTTCAAATAATATTCTCATTTTTTTTTCATACTAGTATGGAATGTTCTGTAATAAATACTTTTTCCAAACTATTAAATTGATAATATGTTTTAAGTTTAAAAACCTAATAAAAAAATTTAAAGTAAAAGAAAAAATATTCGTTTTAGCCTATCTATGTACAAATTTATTATTATTTTGTATTATTTAGCGAATGTATCTATGTAAAATTATATATCACGTTAAAAAACATAGCAAAACAATTTTAATGTCCTGAAAATAAGCCCTTTTTTTTGAACTACTAAGTTGATAATATATATTTTAAGTTAGAATTCGACTAAAAATATTTAAAGTTTTGAAAATATACTCAAAACCTTGTATTAAATTTTCTAAGTTTCATTTTTAAACAATAGATGACGTTATATTATTTTTGATAATTAATTCTAGTAAATTCATAAAAATATTCTCTCTGTTATAGAATATAATTCACTGAACTTCCGACGATTCATAGCGTAACGGTATTACGTCGCTAAAAGTAGTCAGGTAATATTTCCTTAACGGGTTCAATTCCCATGGAAAATACTTTTAAAAAAATTTCTAAGTTCCAAAAATGTAGTTCTAGCTTTCAGCATCAGATGGCAGCACTGAAAAAAATATGCCCTGACCTCCAATCCTTGTACGAAATTTAGTTCCCTGTTTAACCGATAGGTGGCGTTCCGCAGAGCACCTGCTCCCTCCAAGATTCTGCTGAACTATAAGGTTCCACTCTTTCCCGCTAGGGGGCGATAGCAGCGCTGCCTCTCCTGATTGGTCCAAATCGACCGCCAGGTGGCCAGCTGCACTCTGATTGGTCCACGTCACTCAGTTAGCTCCGCCCACTTTAAGCTCCTCCCTTAATCCTGGGGCGGAACTGTCATTTTTATACTACTATTATACCATATTCTGAAACAGTGAATTATTTACGGACAGATGTGATTTCACATTCTCTGGATAAAGAAATTCTTCGGAAAGCATAATAGGAGACAAATATTTACAAGTATCCATTGACTTGAAAGAAGAGAATACTTAAACAACAGTATCAAATGAAAGTAAATTGGAATTCAGTTGAGGCTCCGAAACAAAATTACTGCGTTGTTGGTACAAGTAAGTCAACATGTAATATTATTTCTTTAACCAGATATTGTTTCGACATAGTAGAAAATAGACAGAAGTCTGATTACTTACTCTGTCTCCAGTAACATAGTCCTTAAAAGAAGAATCCATGACTGATCTATCTATCTATATATATATATATATATATATATATACAGGGCTAGATTTGAGGCGGAACGCGCCGGAACAGCGTTCCGGTACCTCTCTTTCGGGACCTCTCTTTATCAATAATTTGGAATTCCCCCCACACCCCCCGAAAGGTTACCGTTCCGGCACATCTATTTCTAGAAATCTAGCACTGTATATATAATATATATAATATATATATATATATATATATATATATATATACCAATAAGTATTTGGACACCCATGCAATTGACGATATCTGCGGTCCTGATATACGTCACGCCCTCCGCCGTTATATATCGTGTAGGAAACAACATTGGCATTAGTAGCATGCAAGATGCTACGAAGTGCAGAGTTATCTGATTTCGAGAAAGGTGTAATAGTCGGGTCTCACAGAAATGGCCGATCCTTAAGGGACATATCTAGTCAGCTGAATTACCAAAAATCGACAGTGGCCTGTGTAATTCAGAAGTGGAAGGTGAACGGTGATTATCGGAATATGTCCTGATTCGGCAGACCCACGAAACTGGGAGATAGAGACCGACGGGTGCTGTCCGGAGAAATTCAGAAAAAACACACCCAGCCGATGGCCAACATTCTTCAGGAGTTTCAACAGGCATCCGGGGGTGTTGGTTTGATGAATGCCATCCGTAACGAAGCCCATCTGCTTGGTTTTCATGGTCGTGCTGCCGCCCATAAGCCTTTAATCACAAAGTTCAACCGCATTACTCGGTTAATGTGGTGCAAAGCACGTCAAAAGTGAACCTTAGATCAGTAGAAACGGGTTTTCTAGAGCGACGAATCAAGGTTCACCCTCTACCGTTCGGATGGCAGGGTCTAGGTCTGCCCGGAGAACGCCTCCTGCCAGAATGCATTGTACTCACAGTAAAGTTCGGCGAAGGTGGAATTATGGTCTGGGGGTGATTCTCCTGGTATGGACTGGAACCCTTCGTCCCAATTCATGGTAAGTTCAACGCCGACGCCTACTGCACTATTTTGGATGACAGTGTGCTTCCTACGTTGTGGCAGATTTACGGGTTGGACCCATGTTACTTCCAGGACGACAACGCCAGCTGTCATGTTGCGGGGTCCACCATGAATTGGTAAGGTGGCAATGGGGTTAACCGAATGGACTGTCCTGCCCAGAAGCCAGACCTGAACGCTATCGAGAACCTCTTGTACGAGTTTGATCGCTGAATTAAGAGGTGCAACAACCGTCCAAAATCGTTGAAGGAACTTACATGTCTTCTCCAATCCGAGTGGAAGAAAATACCACTAGCCGTCATACAAGGACTTGTGGAAAGTATGCCCCGGAGGGTTGAGGCTGTAATTACCTCTCGTGGAGGCCTTACCAACGATTGAATATGATTATTATGTTTTCTTTTCTATCACGGGTGTCCAAATACTTATTGGAAGTTAGTGTATATATATATATATAATATTTCCAAATATACTGAAAGCATTTTAGGGGAATTCGGTGTTTATCAAAATGTTTATTTTTCAAATTTTACCTTTCAATCCCAATCTTTATTTGGCTGCAATTGCCCTACTAAAGACAAGGCATCCATTGGGTAATGCTTTACTTTTTTTTTTTACATTTCAAATTAAATTTTGAGTTTACAAAAGAGCAATTAAATTTAAATGTGACAACCCAGCTTTCTTGTTTTTAAAATTTCACGATTAATAGGTTCTCAAAATAAATTCAATACGTAGTCTAAATTTCACTAAGTTTATATTACAGTATTAGTCTACAAAACAGAATTTTAAGATTAAAATTAATATAAAAAATATTCGTCATGCAGTTAATTTGAAACTCATTTCTTGAATAATTTGAAAACAAAATGAAAGAGACATTAAAAGAAAAATGATTATTTCAATGTATAAACAGGGCTACATGCACACAGTAAGAGTGTTAACTATGGGTCAAAGGTAGAAACGGGAATTCCGTAACCAATAGTACAATTGAAAGAAAGAGAAATGAAATAAGATAAAAGACTATTAAAGAGAATCGGGCTTTGTTCCAATCAAATAGTTTCCAGATTCTCCACATTTAATTCAAAATCATCGAATCTTACTGTATCGCTCATATAGAGTAATTAACTCTTCTTCTGTGACATCTATTCTTCTGTTCTCTCTGCCAGTGGAAATTCAGAGCATAAATCCCACGCAGTTCCTGGAAATCAATGATTTAAAACTTAGAACGAAAGATGAGAATAAAAGAAGGCTATAAAAACTATACAAATCCCGAGAGAAAACGACAAATGGGAGAACAGTATCTAAACGACGGTTAAAGAAAAAGATTTGAAATGTATTCTGAGTAGCTAATATCCTGTCTTCAAATTTACCGCATTTCAAACATATTAGTTTTTTTTTCTCCCTTTGATTTTTTCTTACTTATCACATCCTTTCTTATTTGTCACAGGGATGTCGCTCTTCCATTTCTTTACGAAGTCATGCTTCCTCCTGGGGTATTTTTAAAAGTCGATTACAGAAAAGGAATCATTTTCTAGAAATAGAAACTTCAGTATAATATTCGAATTTACCAAACCATAAACAAATCATCGTTCCGTACCGGTGATAAATACAGCTGCGTATTTAGTTTTTATTTTTTTTCACAATACGCATTGAAACTAAAAGTAGAGTCGGATTACAGAGCAGTAGTAAAGTTTTCTAGTGATATACTGAGAAAATATTTTTGTTTCTTATAGTCTTAATGATAGCAATTTTTCTAGTTTCACAAGCAAGCATTGTAAGAAGTGAAATAAATATAATGCGGACTTCACTTTTGAACTTAAGAACTCTAGTGTTAACAAGCGTAAATACAGGTCCTAATCTTTTACTTGCTTACTAGTTTCCTTCTCATTCGAACTGTCTCCTGTCACTTCCAGACGGAAGGGCAGAGAGTAGAACGAATCAACGTACAAACAACTGTATCTGGGGGAGAAGGGTCATCTTTCACAAACAGGACTTTAGCCGGAGATCGGGACTACAGTACTACGTCTACAACCATAGTGGGTGACATGTTGTTAACATTTGGAATGAACTGAGTTCGACCACTGTTTAGTTGAAAATGTTATTTGGGACCTGAAATCGAATCCCTCAGATTTTGTTCCTTTTACACTGAGTATTCGTATCACTGGAATCTTGGAGTAGACAGCTCTTGTCAGGTAAAAACTGTTTGAAAGAAGTGTACAATAATTTGAAAGGAAACTTTAAAAATGCCGGAACATTATATCCTAAATAGAACCCTCATTCCTGGTCTTTTATATGAAAAAGTAACCATAACACGATTTTCAGGCATTTTTATAAGCAAGTCAAGTGTGAAAGCTTTCTTTCCGGTGGCAGTCATTTTAAACAAGCAAAATAATAGAAAACGCATTTCCTTCATTTATTTCACTTCTTCATTATTTATAATTCTAATGGAAGGAACAATACTATTAAGGCAAAATACATGGGATCTGTTTCATTCCAATTCAGTTTTATTTTACTTGTGATTAACATTATTCATGAAACCAATGTTATGAAAAACGCAAATTTTTGCTAGCAAAATTTGACGAAATAACCCAGCAAGGAAATACAAAAAAAAAAAATAAAGTGTTTTTCATGAACATTTAATTCTATCTAAAAACATAAATCTTGTATTGTTGAAATTCGCATTCATATTTATCGAAAATGCACATTTACTTACGAATTTAAATGAATACTTTTATTCTTTGTAATATACTTTTGATACGCACTCTCAACGGGAATTTAAAAGCAAATTATTCTGCATGGGTTTTCTTAAACGTTTGTAGAAAACTCTTCCCAAACTTCGTTGGAAAAACAAACGATGGAGGTCCAAAGAGCTAAAAAGTAGAATTTTTTTTTCAATTTTCTTTATTAAAGTATCAAAGAAAGAGAGAAAGTCTACCATACTACAAGTCTTTGTTCTAAAATTAAATTAGAGTTATTGCTGAAGTTTGAAAGTTTAATCCTGAGGCATTTAGATGGCATTTTTAAACGTATTTCAAATTAGGAACAATTAATTAGAATTAATTAGCTGTAAGAAAGATAAGAAAATTGTTTTCAGTTACGGATGTAACAACACGACTTCTTGTCACACTTAGTCATAATTTTATTGCAATAAAAGATAATTAGATAACAGCCTGCTTTTAAAATATTGAAGCTATAACGATCGATTCTGGGTCTGAACACTTTGAGGGCAGTATTTTACAAACACAACTAGTCCAGTGGTGTGAAGAAGTGTGATATATAAAAATATCCCCAGAAAGAAATTCATCGGATTTTTTAGGAAATTATAAAGCTTAATTATGTGATTATGAACTTTGAAAACTGATATACAACGAAATTGTACTAACTACTGAAATTGCGATTTACAAGTTTTGAAGCTTTATTGATGGTCAGGCTATACTAGTGGAAAATATCGATTAATGAAATAAAACAATTCTTTATTTTGAATTTTAAAATATTTCTGGAAGTACTAAAGTGCCCTTCAGATCTTTAAGTTCTATGTCACCGTCCTATGAGCAAAATATGATGGGGACAAAAAATTTACAGGATGTAAAGGAAACTATGGCAAAGCATACAAGAGTACCTTATAAATATTTTAAGTTCTAATAAGTTTCCTTTATGGAAAGAAACTCAAAACGGAAGGAGAATAAAAATTTATCATAATATGTTTCAAAGGCTTTTATATTCTTTAAAAACAAAAACTTGTAAAAAATGTACAAAAATTAATTTATTTGAAAATTACTTTATGAGGCGGAAATTTAAAAGCATCACTTAATACTGTATGTCATAACAGGAAAATTTGCTAACAATGTACGACAAACTTGGCCATCTTAATTTTTCTTATTTAATGGAAGAAGTCTGAATTTTTTTAGACTTTGGCTAAATCAAAATATTCAGTTTAATGCTTGACCAAATATAAAAGTGCTTTAACTGAGAAATATTATTGTTTGAGTGAAAATCTGATTTGCATTAAAACCTTCGTTGAAGTAGTAAGCATTAGCTGTGTAATAAAAGTTTTAATGCTAATCCCCTCCAATGAATTTTCTCGCATAAAAAAATGCCGTAGGGAACCCATCAAACACTCGTCTTACGACCATTTTCTCAGTCAAAAGCGTACAATAGCCCATTGCTATAATAGACATAGCTGCGGAAAGAAAGCAAAGATGTCGATTGAATGATGCTACTGGTAGAGGAAGCCTGATATTTATGGGAATCCGTCAGTCACACTCTCTTTTGATTTACAAGAGAGAGAACTGAAGTTGAAAGGATAAAGTCTCATATTTCATGTAACCAAGTTCTCTCAATAAGTGCGCTTGAAAACCATGGATTTTCTCTGTTCACTAATAGGAGCAGATTGAGTGCTTCGTTATCGGAGTGTCAAAATATTATATGATGCAATTATACGTCGGCAGGGCCATAATGGGAACTTTATTTCCTACCCATATTCTAATGAAGCACATTCACGAATAATACTTAAAATATATGGCAAACAATTATTACCACCAAAAAAATAAATATATTCATGAATTCTACAGCGTAAATGCTTCTACTTCTCTGTTAGAGCATTATGTTGGATGACAGAACGGACTATACCTTGTATGGCGTGACTTATTTGTGATGAAATAGCTTCACAATTTTTTTATTACAGTCAAACCTATGTTTATTCTGATGTTTACTTAAAGGAAATTTGTTTTCAAATGTTGTGGTCATATTCACACAATTCTTGTCTAAGACAGTTTAGACACTGCTTAATAATTGCCCTTCGCTCTTAGCTAAACGCTTCAAAAGTTCGTCATACAAACAGTTTGTAAATAAATGAATATCCTTTATTCTGTAATAACATTCTGCTTTTAATAGAATACTACCTTGTATGGCGTGACTTATTTGTGATGAAATAGCTTCACAATTTTTTTTATTACAGTCAAACCTATGTTTATTCTGATGTTTACTTAAAGGAAATTTGTTTTCAAATGTTGTGGTCATATTCACACAATTCTTGTCTAAGACAGTTTAGACACTGCTTAATAATTGCCCTTCGCTCTTAGCTAAACGCTTCAAAAGTTCGTCATACAAACAGTTTGTAAATAAATGAATATCCTTTATTCTGTAATAACATTCTGCTTTTAATAGAATACTATACCTTGTATGGCGTGACTTATTTGTGATGAAATAGCTTCACAATTTTTTTTATTACAGTCAAACCTATGTTTATTCTGATGTTTACTTAAAGGAAATTTGTTTTCAAATGTTGTGGTCATATTCACCCAATTCTTGTCTAAGACAGTTTAGACACTTCTTAACAATTGCCCTTCGCTCTTAGCTAAACGCTTCAAAAGTTCGGCATACAAACATTTTGTAAATAAATGAATATCCTTTATTCTGCAATAACATTCTGCTTTTAATAGAATTCCCTACATGCTTTTAAAACTGCAAAGTGCTTGTAAGATGACAGTAAGAAATACAAGTAAAATCCTTCCGTTGTAAATAATTTACTTCCGGGCACTGTAATAAGAATCAATATACGATGTGAGCCGAAGGAATACTGATTAATAACTGAAGTACATGGTGGAAACAAACCAGGATGCACACCTATCGCGCATCTGACGTGGGTCTCAAACGCATGAATAAATAATATCCCTACTATACAAATATTGCTTTCTTCTACTTTGCGTTCTCATTGGGTCTTAAAATTGTCTCGAATGGATATAGAACGAATTCTTTGCTCCTGTCCCTCAAACATGATGCTAGTTTCTGATCCTCTATAGAGGATCATAACCTTTAAAAACATATATGTTTAAAGTATATGTTAGAGCATCAACCTTTAAAAACATATATGTTTTTAAAGGTTGCCACCCACAGGGTATAGAGCTTAGCGTTGTGAGTTTCTCCGCTGTGGGATTGGGTTCAAATTCCGAGTAAGACCTGGAAGATTCCATGTTGTCCCAGCATAGGGAGCAATGTTGGCTCACCTAAATGGTGCTCCCATAATAAAATAGCTAACGAGATGTTGCGGTGTTGATGGGGCGAATGTCATCAAGTGTCAAGTGCCTGCCACATTGCGGGAAAATATGTGCAAAAAAATATATGAATCCTTTAAAAATATTTTCCTCATTGTCTGCCTCGTAATGAGACATATTTTTCACAATAAATGCTACGGGCTTATTTAGGTTCACAAGCAAAGAAGAAAGATTTTAGGTGTGGGCAAAGATCTCGATATTTAAAAGTTATTTATCCTAAACTTTTGCATTGTCTATATGGTCAAAGTGCATCTCCATATACTTGAAGCCCAAACTGGTATGCAGCAAGAAAAAACGCTGAATTCAGCGGATATTCCTGAATTCTAACTCTTTAAAACATTTTTTACTTTAAATTCTAAGAATTCCTGTTAATCTTACAAGATGGTTGGTTGAGGTTTAGTGGAGCAAGCTCCAGAAAGGACATACTGAGCAACAGTAGAGCAGCCACCTAAATAAAAAGTTGTAAAATACAACAGTAAAATGTGTAAAGGTTATAAAGCTAATCAATCTTACAAGACACACTGGTAAAGAAAAATTACAAAAGAGCATTCCATCCAAAATCTGTTTTTTCGCCAATTTATGAATTGTAATCTCAGTAAAGTTCCACTGGAAGTCTCTCGTTGACGATTACGTCCCTGACTGGGTCGTGCAAAAATTCTGAATTCAGTTTAAGCCAAATAATTCAGGAGCCTTGTTTTCCTCTAGGAATATACCGACTTCAAATGATGAGTCAATAAACAATTTCGTTATTCGTAAGACGAGACTATTGGAAAGTACTATCAGAAAAGGAAAAAAGATTTACAAAATTTTAGCATTTTTTGTATTTCAATAACCAAAGCATTTTTTAAGATACGTTCATCACAAAATTTTCCTTTTTCTCTGTACCTTGTAACGTAAGCAAGATTTTGTTATCAAAAAGCAAGTAAAGTTGAAAACTTATATATATATATATATATATATATATATAATATATATATATATATATATATATATATATATATATATATCTATGATGACCCGAATGGTCATCTCTTGAAGAAACACAATCGAGGCCGAAATGAAATGCAATTCCATATCATAAGAACAACTGAAGTTTATTCCATGAAAACAGCAACATGTTACTCGCATCGAAGCCAACCCGCGTCTATCGTAAAAGCGCCAAAATACAATTAGCTCAGAGAGGTTGCCAGAATTGGCGGAAGAAGTTAGTGTGTGGAAAGGCGAGGCGTTTACACCAAAGACTAGAAAAAGGGGTTACCAGAACAGAGATAAAGTTCAGAATGGGCGATTATAGGTTGTTAGTAATATTATCGCAGAATATCCCCCCTCCCATCTAAAATGGATTGGAGCCGCGGCCGTCGACTCCAAGACACTCCAGATAGTGAGAACATGAAAATTAGTAGTTAGAATGTTAGGTTGAAGCTGGCTCGAAAATCACAAATTTTTATGTTAAAATGTACAATTGAAAAACATATAATATGGCATAATCTTAAAAACAAATAGCTGGAGAAAAATTAAAATGGAATGGTACACTTAAATGAAAACACTAATAATAACAGATGTAAAGACGTTCCAAATGCAGATACAAGTAAAAATATTGTGCAGGTCTCAGTCCCTGACATGTGCATCACAGTCTGAAAAGTTTTCAGAGTCCTGGACGGGTACAGTTCAACTTGTAAAAGTCTTAAAATTTATTTTTTTTTTCACAGTTTTTAGTCCTTGAGTATGGTTTAGTTCTTTTGGAGATTTCCTGGGTTGTAGTCACTGGGTTGTAGTCAGTTCCTGGGTTGTAGTAAAATAATGTTCTTGGTTGTTTATTGTTACGTTTCTCATTGGTTATTCCCTTTTCATTACGCAAAACACTTTCTATATTTTATTTTTTTATCATTGGTTTTCAATTTCAATTTTTTCTCTAGATCATGTACACAAAAATATTAAAATTCTTTCATCAATAAGTAGAATAAATTTACCAAATGCTATCAAAATTGACTTTCAACATCAATACCAAATGTCTGGTACCTGATGTTGCAAAAATTCGAACAAAAATACAAATTCCAACAATTGACATTGAAATTCAACTGCTGTGGAATAAAAAAAAAATCATGGCAACACAAACATAAATTTTTCGAGGTATGTGACTTGGTGTTAGTACATCCTCTTGAGAGTTTAACACTCTTAAATTTTCAACAATTAATGAAATCAAAATTTCCAAAATTTTTAAACTACTCATAATTTAATATATTACTACTTTGCGTCCCCCCCCCCAAATTACAACAAATCTGGATTAAAATATTTTAATTTCGTAGAATAACAACATTTAAGCTTTCCCCAATCTCTAATTTTTTCCTAAAATATTTTGTAATATCATCATTCTTTTCATTAAATTTTAACCCTGCAAAATCACTAAAGGTAGTTAAGGTAGGGGTGAAAAAATTTTCTTGTAACACAGTTACTAATTCTGTAAAATTATTAATTTGATAACAATTTTGAATATAGACGTTAAGCGCTTTTCCTTTTACAAATCGTGAAAAATGTTTTAATTTCCACTCATCATCTTTGTTTCCCTCGATACATTTTTTATTAAAATAAGATAACCATGAATCTATATCTATAGTGCCTTCCTCAAAGGGCACAATGTTAATTTCGTTTTCAACAATCGAGATTCTAAAAGAATCGTCATGTTCGGCATTTACTTTGGCAGTGTTTATTTTGCTTTTACTTTTACAATACTAGAAAATTACAAATAATATAATAACTGACCAGCTTACAACACCAATTTTTGTACTGCAAATTTCAATACTAAATGAGAAAATTTTGAGAGTAAAACACTCTGATGGTGATCTTGAAAAATAGATTATTGGAGCTTCCACGATTCCACTGTGCAGCGTTCGGCGTTCACACAGGGATCAAGGCAAAAATGGAAAAAAAAATCACAATCTTGAAGTGAATTTTTTGATGACTGTCGCTCACATATGTTAAAAGTTGAATCACTTCTTGAATATTTGGAGTTGAATAGAGGTGTATCACAAGATCGCGCAGTCCGAGACGGGGAAAAAATGGTGAGGACAGGAAACAAAAGTCGGAATCAAAACTGGAACGAACTGGAGCAAGGGCATCATCACTTGCTTTGATGTAGTCGACATTGTGTTGGGTGAGCTTTGGTCATTTTTTCATGCTGGTGCATTCAAGAACGCATGCGGAAATCGAAGCAAAAGTCCTGTAGAACAATGGCGTTTCATTTCTCACAATGCAGTCGCATCTCAGGCGGAAAAAAGGTTGATTTCTTGATCCAAACGCCAATCTTGGTTCTCCATCCTGTCGACTGGTGTGATGACCCGAATGGTCATTCTTGAAGAAACACAATCGAGGCTGAAATTAAATCAATTCCAAATCATAAGAACAACGGAA